>JAWNNH010000263.1:600000-940741 GCA_035043045.1 Hirtodrosophila alboralis | reverse complement strand
TTTTTATACCTATTCTAGTATATTTGCCATATAAAATTTAACTACTACTACTAACTATAATTTAAACAGTCCCATATATAATTGAAACTTACCATTTATGCCGCTGATTAGTGGATAATTACCATCACGGCCGCCGATTAAGTTTTTTAAACCAGTTTCGATCAGTGTTGGGGACGATCGCTCCCTGTCGCTCATTTTTTCATAAAAATTTTGTCAATTTTGGTGATTATACACGAATTATAACAAATATACACTGGGAAAGCCCCAACTTTTATGGAACTTTACTTTATTAAAAACGTTTTTTATTTTTTTGTAATTTTTCTTATATATTTATTTTAAACAACTTTTTGCTTGTTCTCAATACAACACTGGGCATTAAAAGCCCGATTCACAACAATAATAATATAATAATTGCTTTAGTAACAAATTGAAAAAACTTTTGTTTTGTTTAATTATTTATTTTTTTGATTTAATTGCGTTAACTTTTTTGTAGCGTAGTTGTTGTTTATATATATGTATTTATTTATTTAGAAATCACAATGTACAAAAAACTAAATGTTTTTATTTAATTCTAAATTCAATGTAAACTTTATTTATTTAAATATTGCACGTTAACGTTTTTTATTCTTTATATTGCTTGGCTAAATATGCATTGTATGTTGTTTATAAACTATATAGTATATATATATATTTTTTTTGTAATATTATTTACTTTTTTATAGCGTTATATATTTATATATAATTATTATGCTCGCTATAAATAAAGGCACCGCGAATTCATTCAACAATTTTTTTGTATTTTCTATTTTATTTTGTATTTTATTTAATTTTTTAATGTGCTTTAATCGAGCAACAAAAATCAAAAAAAAAACACAAACAACAACAATAAAAAATGTTAAACTGTTTTTTTTTTTTATATATTTATATATATATTTCTCGCTCTTCTATTTGTATTTTTGGTTGCAAAGGTTGTTTTCTTTTTATATAGATTTATTTATTCGCTTAGTTTTAAGATTTTTTGTAATTTAGTTTGAGTTTTTATGTTGTTGTTGTTTCATCGGCCAATTACGCTATTTTTATAGCGTGTTTTTTTTTTTTATTTTTTTGTTGTCTTCCGTTGTCTTCTAGCGTTCTTTCAAATGCCGTTGCGTTTTGTATCTTTTAGTTTTCTTGTTGACACTTTGTATACATATATCATGACTTTGTTGTTGTTGTTGTTGTAGAACGTTTAACGTTGTTGTTGTTGTTGTTTTTGTTGTTGTATAGGCTTTTCTTAATGCTTTATTTTTGGTGTATCACTAAAAATAAAATCAATTGCTTTTTATTTGCTTTATAAATTTTTCTTGCTTTTCTTTACGTTTCTTTGCTTTTATTTTTTTTTTTGTTGAGAGTTCTCTCCCGTGTGTTTTCTTTGTAGTTGGTATATTTATTGTACAGTTATAAAGCACTAGTATGGCATGTAGTTAACAAACTTAATAAACAGTTAGCTGCAGCTTGGTTGAGTGTTGAGGGGGGTTGTGGGGGATAATCAGCGCCCGGCGTGCGATAGAGACAGAAAATGGTATTTTCTTGTTGTTGTTGCTGTTGTTGTTGAGCTTTGCCTGTGATCGCTGAGCACACGTTGGGGGTGAGCTTCTGAGCGGGGGGGTGGAGGTGTGTAGCATATATTTACGCTCACACACCAGCTCACTCACATATACACATACACACACAACACACACAACCACAGTCGCACACAGAGAGGACAGCCTCTGTGTGTGGCGTTACAACAGAACAGGACGATGCTTTGTGTTGGGGAGTCGCGGCGCCGACGTGCGACGAGCAGACGACCGAGAGCCGAAAATCGATGAAAAATGTTGACAGCTTTATACACCGATACCAAACAGCGCGCACACACACACACGCACGCACACCAATACGAACGAACGAACGCACGCACGCAGCAAAATGCACGCAGAAAATTTTGCTATTTAACTGTTAAAAATGAGCGGGCGCGTTTTGCTATTGTCCTTTATTGTGCTCTAAAATGTTGTTACTGTTGTTGTTGTTGTTTTAGCGCGTGGCGTGTGCTTTTTTGTTGTTATTTGAATTTAGCTGCTGCTGCTGACGCTGCTGCTGCCGCTGCCTGACGACGACTGTTCGCTTAACGTTGTCTTCGGGTGTTGTGGGTGTCGTCGACGTAGACGCTGTAGCAGCTGCTGCTGCTGCTGCTGCTGCTGCCGCTGCTGCTGCTGCTGCTGCTGCTGCTGCTGCTGTATATGCTGAGCGCGCATGTGACAAGAGCACACACACAATACAAGTGCAGTTGTCAGCAGGCGCATTCGAAGTTCGAAGGGTCGCAATAGGACGCGGAAGCAGTTAAGAAAATCTCTACAAAAGCAAATGAGCGACAAAAAATTTGGCGCTGCAGCTAGGATGCACTTGACGGCGGGAGAGCGAGAGAGTGCAAGAGAGTGTGAGTGTGTGTGTGGGAGAGCGAATCACAGAGCGGGAAAGAGAGTGCGCACGAGTCAGCTGATTTTGTGTTGTGTTTCCTTTATTTTTGCTATTTCGCTGTTTTGTTTTATATATTTTACTGATTGCTGCTGCTGCTATGTTGTTGCTAATGCTGCCTTTTTGCACTATGAGCGACCGCACCAATACACATATGAAAAGCTCACACAAAATAACACACATACGCACACATACAGTTAAGCGCGCGTAGCTGTTGTCGTCGTTTGCTTTTGGTTGTCAGGCAAAAAAAAAAAGTTTTTTTTTCCGTTTGCTTTTTGTTGCTAAAAATTACTTAGTTGAGACACACACGTGCTTTCTGGCTGTGGAACGTTCTTGAATGCGGCATCTATTTACACTGCACATCAAATGATTGTATATAGTAAAAATATTGTTAACATTTTGTTATAAATTTATTAAAAATTTTTTGTAGCTATATATTTATAGTTATTATTTTCTATGGCAACTTTTATATTGTTTGTATGTATGTTATTTGGCGTACACACGGCTTTGACTGTTCAACTGACTCTGACTGGGCACACGCGCTCGTTGCAAAGTGTACAAAATGCGCTCGGCTAGCGCGAGTGATAGAAAGAAGATAGAGAGCGCGAGCGCGAGCGCGAGCGCTAAGGGCAAATACTACAAAAACACGAGGCACGCTGGCAATGCTCAGATACGACTAGCGGCAGCGGCGGCGGCGGCTATAACACGCTACAGATACACAGATACAAATACCCTATAGCTATAGCTTAGAAGCATGCTGACGCTGCCATGTGGCTGTCTGTTTGCGCTCGCTCTCTGTCTCTCTCTCTCTCTCTCTCTCTTTCTCAGTGGAGCACATTTTGTATTTTTTTTTATTTTTGGCAACCATATTTTTTTTTTAAAGCGCGTCGCGCGCGCAACTCATTGCTGCCCATGAAGCTCAGCTTTGAGCTTTGAGCTTTGAGTTGCTCGCAAGCTCTCTTCTTCTTGTTGTTGTTGTTGCTCTTGCTGCTGTTATTCTAATGCGCGTTCAATTTGTTTTTATTGGCGCAGCAGCAGCGGCCGCAGCAGCAGCGACAGCTTTTGCGCTTTGGGCATTTTCCATTGCGTCTCAAAGTTCAATTTGATATTTTTAATTGCGCGAGAGAGCGTGAGCAAGCCAAAGAGAGCGCCGCGGCGCTCTCACGCTCTCTCTGAGATCGCAACCGGCAACGCGGCGCTGTTGGCTGGCATTTTATTTATTTTGTGTTATTTTAATTTACTCAGCGTACTATAGTTTTTTTTTTCTATTAATTTTTTTTGCTATTACGTCAATGCGACGGCCAGCGCTGACGTTTGTAGTTGTAGCTGTATGTGTGTGTGTGGCACTGCGGCAAGCGGCATTCAATGTTTTTAGGTTTTTTTTTTCTGCTCTCTGATTTATCTGACATACGCGCGTTTTTTTTTTCTAAAATTTTTTTTTTTTTTTTTGTTATTATTTCTAATATTTGTAGACATATATTTGTATTTGTGTGCCTGCTGCTGCTGACGCTGACGCTGGCGTCGCTGTAGCAGCGCTCACGTGAGTCGATTTCATAGCTAAAAATCTATTTAATGTGTGGAAATTTTTTTTTTTGTTAGCATTTTGCTGTAATTTGTATAAATAAACACACACACAACAACGACATCTGAAAAACCCCTTCCCCCCTAACCAACCCCCTCCCCTTCACCCACAAACCCCCCTTTAATTTTTAGTATCTTTCAGATACGTTTTTGTCTAATTTGCCAGCTGTAATTGAATTTGCAATTCACGTACCAACAAAATGCGTGCAATTAGTGCGCCTTAAAATTGTTAGGGTAAAGAGGGGCAGCGGTTCGGGCTAGGGGGCTGCTAATGAGGCAAAAGGTTTTTTAGCCAAGTTTATAAACTCCAAAGGCAAAAAAAACCCATCTAATCACATGATATAATACTCAGCGCATATATAAATAGATAATTTCATAATATTTTCAATAGTAACAACATCATTTTAGATAAGCGCAATGTATAAATATAAATTGCAAAAAAAAAAAAAACAAATACAAATATTAATAAATAAATAAATAGCAATCAATATTTGTTTAATAATGCAAGACATATGCTCAAAGACAAGTTATTTTGCGCTGATAAGAAAAACGCTATTATTAAAGTTTTTTTGATTATTAAAACAAAGTATTCATCAAGTATCTTTTAGAAATCTATCTATAAAAACAAAATTTAATACAATTTTTTATGGCATAAAAAATTTTTTTTCATTTAGCAGAAACAATGATTTTTTAGCTTTAAGGAAATATATTTAAAATAAATTTCCAACATAGTTTACAACAAATTTACTTTGCCGTTAATAAAAAACTATATTTTCCTAAAAAAAAAAGTTATTTTTTATAAAGCTCTAAATTTATAACAAATTTCCTGTGCTGTTAAACAAATATTATATTAAAAAAGAAATTATGTTTTAACATTATAAATTTAAAGGAAAATAATAAAATAAAAGCCAAAAATATTTTTTTCAACAAATTTCTTTGCTGTAAATAAATAAATTTATTTTTAAAATAAAAAAAAGTATAATAAATTATAAAACTTTAAATTAAAAGAAATATATTTAAAAAAAAATTTAAACAAAGTGTGCAACAAATTTCTTTGCTGTTAATCAAATATTAAATTTAAGAAGAAAATTAAATTTTATTATAAAATTATTTCTTAAATTTATAATTTTAAAATTAATTTTCTTTTTAAATTTAATATTTGATTAACAGCAATATAAAATTATTCCTTAAATTTATATTTTTTAAATTCAAACATAGTTTACAACAAGTTTATTTGCTGTAAATAAAATATTATATTTTGTAAAATTGATTATCGTTTTCTGATGATTTTTTCTATAAATGTAGAAATTCAACAAATAAATTTAAATAAATATATAAATTTAAATTAGTTTTTACTTGTAGTGGTAAGGCCAATAAATAAATAAATAATAAAAATAAAATAAAATGAAATTTTCTATAATTGTTGAAATTCAATGCATAAATTTTAATAAATATATAAATATAAATTTAAATAGGTTTATGCACGTAGCTCTTGCACACTCAATAAATAAATAATAATATATTTAAAATTACAAAAAAATTGAATTTTTCTATTATTTTTTATATTGTATGAAATAGTTTAATAAAACATATTTTATGTGGATTTTAATGCAGAAATTTAATATTTTATTGAATCGGCACACCAATTCCAGTTTATTTTTTATTGAATGGTCACTCTGATGCTAGTTTCATTATAATTACATGGTCACACTTAAATTACTCCTGCTACTCTCTACATACCACATTTTTTATTAATTTGTTGTATTTTTTATTTATTTATTGCTGATTCCCTTAATATAAAAATATACAAATTTTTTAAGCTAGTTTAACCCTCATTAATATTTTCCAATTGTTATAATCTTCAAATAACTAAATATAGTTATTAAGTTGATGAATATTCATTTTCTATTTGGATTATTTTTATATATATTTTATTTTCTTTTAATTTCCCAGTTATTCATCAATTTATTGCTGACTAAACTAAATTTTTTGTAAATGCTTTTCAAAACCTTTCAATAAATTCCAAGATAATGAAATAAAAGAATTTAACCTTCAACTGGCTGAACTACAATACATACTATATAAAGCGCACTATATATAAAATCTATTGCGTTTATTTTTTTTTTTTTTTGTGTATTTGTATTTGTATTTGTTGAAAAATCTATCTATTCGTACAATTTAGCTATTTCTGTGTGGCAGAGCTCATCAGGCCAATGAGTCATAGCAACAACATACAGCTTAATACCCAAAAAAAAAATAAGATTTTCAAAAAATATATATATACTATATAGAAAAAAGAAGAAGCAGCAAAAATCTGTCGCCTGTCATCATGTGACAAACTCGGAATGAAGGCAACTAGGAAATATGTCGGAGGAAAAGCAACAGGAGACAAAAAAATGCTGGTCGGATCGCCTTCAATAGATCAGCAGAATGACTATATATATATATATACTATATAAATATATATCTAGTTATATATATATGACGGAAGACAAAACGTGTTCAAGCGCAATAAATTATAAATGAGCCAAAAAGCAAGGCAACTTTTTGACTGGGCCAGAAAGGCAGCAAACCCCTACCCCCAAAGTGCGACCCCTATCCACACCCATGTCACCAACAAAAGAAGCCAAAATATGTGTGTGTGTGGGTGTGTGTGTATTCTTGTATCTTGTATTGTTGGAACCAGCAGCAGCAAACGCATTTCTTGTCAAGATATTCAACATATTATTATATAGAATGTAGATACAAAGATACAAAGATACACGGCGTACTATACATAGTACAAGCATATGTATCTTAGTGGGAGATGAACGCTCATCATCAGTCAGATAGATAGTCAGATAGTCAGCTAGTCAACTAGTAGATTCAACAATCTTGCCGTCACAGTTGTTATACTCTATATTTAAAAGGGTATAAAATGTATATGGGGTTTTTATAGAGCCTTAATAGACATAGAAATTAAATTAAATTTATTTTATATTTTAAAAAGAATAAAAAATGTGCATGTTTTTTGTATAGAGTTTAACTATGGGTAGAAATTAAATTATTATTATACTTTTTTTTTAAAAGGATAAAAAATGTATAAGTTGTTTGTATAGAGTTGAAGTATTCGTAGAAATTAAATTATTATTATACTCTATTTTTAAAAGGTTAAAATATGTGTATTTTATTTGTATAGAGTTTAGGTATTCGTAGAAATTAAATTATTAAGAATTTATTAAAGCTATAGCTATGAAATTTGATACAAATGTTGGCATAGCATATATGTTTTTAAATACTTTATATGTAATTATGTGCTAGGTGAAAACTCAATAAATTTTACATTTTTCTGTCTTTTTTTTATTATATTTATATATTTAATGATGTTAATGAATTTTATAATTAATTTTAATTTTCAATTAAAATTTTCTATCCATTTTATTTGTGGTTCCTGTAAAAATATATAATTATGAGCGATATATAAAATCAATTAATTCAAGATTTTTTTTGTCTTATTTATAAAAATATTTCGCTAAGTTTTGTTAAAATTTTGTAGCTATTTTATTTTTGCTGTTTGCGGGAATTTTTAACAACTTCAATTGTAATTTTGTGAGAGGAAAAATCAATTAATTCAAGTTTATTCTGTCTTATTAAAAAAAATATTTCGTTAGTTTTTATAAACATTGTTTTTTGTGAAAATTTTAAAATATTAAATATGGAATTGTGAGCGATGAAAAATCAATTAATTCAAAATAAATTTGTCACATTTAAAAAAATATATAAGTCTTTACTTGTAGTGCTGGGAAACCAAATAAATAAGTAAATCAATTTTTAATTAAATTTTGTAGCCATTTTATTTTTGCTTCCTGTGAGAATTTTTAAATACTTCATTTTGTAATTTTGCTAGATAAAATATCAATTAATTCAAGATTATTCTGTCTTAATTAAAAAGCTTTTATTTAAATTTTGTAGCCATTATTATTTTTATTATTATTTGCACTTACTTGATTTTAGAATAAAAAATTATTCTCTAACAAATGGAAAAAAATTAAAAAAAAAATATTAATGTAGGTAAACCTTTATGCCTTATATACTGTCAGCTAGAACAAGCTGAAAATTATGGACAAAAGCAAAAAAAATAGCGCCTGTAAATATGCAACACTTTTAGTGGGCCATTCAATTTCTTAATATGCAATTGGAATTTTCTTTATATTTTCAGAGTATAAATCAGAAAGCATTATCAATTTTTTTAAACAATAATTAATTATTGTAAGCTAAATATAACAAAAGAATATTATGAATTCTTCACTATGAAACGTAATTTTTTCGCCCAGTGTAGACAACTTAAGTCTCAAGGTATTATTTTCTATATCTTCCACATTTATACAGCTAAAGTAAGAAAATTTCGTATTGAAACTCTTGTTGATCTCTTAAACAGATTGTAAAACAATAATTCAATTTCAGACTCAACTGCTCTACCTAAAATAAGTTAAAATCAAATCACGATGAGTGAAGCCTAAAAACAGAGCATATTTTAGTTGGGATTCTACACACTGTTTATTGTCAAGGAAATTGAGCAGAGACAGGCTAAAGATACACACACACACACACACACAACACTTAAAGATACACACAGCACACATTTGGAACTCATTTATTTACTTTGGCATTTCGGTTTTGTCGCACCCAAAAAAAGTAAATGTATTTTGTATTTTTTTTTTCTACCAACTACAAGAAATTCTTCTGCTGAGCAGACAGGGGCTTAGCCTTATATTTCCCGTTCTACCAAAAAAACCTGGCAAATATTGCGGCTTCTTATCAGTTTCAACACGCATGCATATCACTAAATAAACAGAAGAAGACGACGATGTTGTTGATGATGACAACCAAATATATAAAAACAAAACTAAAATAAAAATGTATTTTTTTTTTCCTGTTTTTATTCTTTTTTGAGTTTACCTTTATAACGCACATCATTCATTTTTTTATTATATTTTGTTTGAATTCTTATCAAACGAGACTAAAAAAAATTAATATTGCCTTGGCTACTACTTAGTTAAGCCCAAGTTTCTTTTATTTTGGTAGGAATATTTTGTAGAAAATTAATTTTTATATTTTTTTAGATCGAAAATGAGTTTGTCATAAGCATAAAAATAATTAAAAATTATGTAGTAATTATTAAACATTTTATTTCATATTTTATGCCTCTTTTTCAGCTAAAAAAATTTCTAAAAAGTAAATTTTATTTTTCTCCTAAATTTAATTATAATTTTCGTCAGGAAAATCTTTGACAATTTCTTTATAAAAGTCTGTAAAAATTCATAATTATTAAAATAAAAATGATAAATGAGTTTCTCATAAGCCTAAATATAATTAAGAATTATTTAGTTATTATTAAACAATTTATTTAAAATATTATGATCATTTTTATTGCTAAAAACAATTCTAAAAAAGTTACTCTTTTCTTCTAAATTTTATTGTAATTTTTTTTAGGAAAATCTTTGACAATTTCCTTATAAAAAATTTTCTAAAAAAAAAGTTTCTCTTCTCTCCTAAAATTAATTATAATTTTCGTTAGAAAAACCTTTGATAATTTCCTTTTAAAAGTCTGTAAAAATTCATAATTATCAAACTAAATACTAAATATATAATTAAAAATTATCTAGTTATTAATAAGCAATTTATTTAAAATATTAAATTCCGTTTTTCTGCTAAAAAAATTTTTTTTCTCTTAAATTTTATTATAATTTTCTTTCTTTGACAATTTTCCTATAAAAGTCTGCAAACATTCATAAATACTTAACTAAATACTAAATAGATAAATAAAAATTATGTAGTTATTATTTAAACAATTTATATAATATATTAAACTCCTTTTTATTGCAAAAAAATTTTCTTAAAAAAAATTTACTCTTCGCTCCTAAATTTAATTATAATTTTCGTTAGAAAAATCTTTGACAATTTCCTTATAAAAGTCTGTAATCATTCATAATTACTAAACTAAATACTAAATATACCTAGAAACATGTTTCCAATAGAGCTAAATCTATTTACAAAAAGCGGAAATACTTTGAGATACTTTGAAATACTTTGAGATACTTTTCTTCCTAAATATACAAAATCTTTATAGCTATGTTCAGCTGTCTATATGACAGCTAAGCGATACTAAATTTATATATAAATCTTTTACAAGAACTTTAAGCGGAAACAGGCATTAAGGCAACACAACATTTTAAAAATTCACCTGAATTTATTTTATTTTAGAGCAAATCTTCATAAATATGTGAGCTAGACCTACTAAATTTAGTATGCAGCTGCTCTTAAATTATGCCCAATAAATGCTATTAATTAAATAATCATAAATACCATTATAATTATTATACAGATATTAGAAAATACCATAATAATTATTATATAGATATTTTAGATTATGCTGCACGCTTTTATTTATAATATTTACTTTATTATTATAACATTTTGTATTTCAAAATAAAATTAACACAAACTTGTCAGGCAGCAAATATTTCAAAGATTTTCTAACATGCATTTATTTATTTTTATTTTTATTTTTTTTTTTAAATTTGTTTTTTTCGTGTTGTGTTTTGTTATTTTGTTTGTTTCTCTAATTTGTTAACAGAGATTACATAGGCTAGGGAGTAGCTTATTATCAGCTATATATATATATATATATATATATATATATATGAAGATCTCTGAACTACATTTTGCTCTATTTGAAATCTCACACATTTATACGTAAAAGCAACAACAACAATTTTGTAGACGACGACGACAAATTAACGTACAAATGAATGACGGAATTAGTACATGTGCTCTATGTATCTATAGAGGGGTATACACAGCTATCTATAGGGTATTATATAGGCATTATATAGGGCTACAAATCTACAAAATGCAAATGAAGCATTTATCAAAAGATCAAACTCTTTCATAGTGTAAATTCATTAACATAACTCTAATGAATTAATAACACCAAACTACGAGTATCTTTGTAGTTTTCCTATTTTTTAGCACATTTTAGATTTATTTCAAATTTTTAAAACCATAACTAAACTACTTAGAAATGCATTACAATTAACCAGAAATATCTGGATTTTGAATAATTAATTGTATGTATATATAAATAGATACACAACATACTTGAAGTTGCTTCAAAAAAAAATAAATTCAATATTCTTGTTTTCAACATAAGCATATTTGTAGTTGAATCAATTATTGTGAATCATTTCAATTGTTTTCTCATTGATTGACCCACATGTTGAGGGCTGTGGTATAAATGTACTTTATAAAATATTTTATGATTGCTTTTCCCAATACGTAACAAATTGCAGTTTTATTTAAAAGGAATGTTACATAAAGGGAAAAAGAAAACGTGCTTAAATTGGAAATATTTTAGAGAAATTAAAGAAATATTTATTAATAATGTAAATAGTTTCAGTTAAAATTGAAAGAAAATAAAATTAATAATATTTTAAGGAATACTATTAATGAAATTAATTTCATAAGAAACTTGATAAGTTTTTCTGCTCAAAAGTTACAAATGTTTTACATAAATTAAGAACTTTTAAGGGACTTGGTGAAAATAAAAAAAAATTAATAATATGTTGACCACAATAAATAAAATTAATATTATAAAAAATTTGATAAGTTTTTGTGTTCCAAATATTTTACAGAAATTATGAAATGTTTATTAAAAATATAAATAAATTTGGGATAAAATAAAGAAATACTTTAAATAGGATTAATAGCTATTTAATTTTTATGTTTAAAAATAACAAATATTGTACAGAAATTATTAAATGTTTATTAGAAATTTTAAAGGCCTTGGTGAAAATAAAAAAAAAATAATAATTTGATAAATGCAATAAATAAAATTAATAAATTTGATTAATTTTTGTGTTTCAAATTTTTTACAGAATTTGTGAAATGCTTATTAAAAATGTAAATAGATTTTGTTAAAGTTGAAAGAAAATAAAATGAATAATTTTGTAAGGAATATGATAAATACTGCAAATAAAATAAAAAAGTACAATTAGAAATTTGATAAATTTTTTTCTGTGTTTTCTTTTATTTATGTATAAATTCTAGTGTCATTTTGAATAATATTAGGATCATTCATAAAAGAATTAAGTTTTTTAAACTCCAAAAACAATGCGAAAAATTTAAGTCAAAGTGAATCATATATAAACAATATAAATGATTTGATAAAGAATGAAAAATTAAAGTTATTAAAATATTATTAAAATTAAAAAAAAATATCTCCGTGTTTTTTTTTAGCAATTTGTCTAAAGTAAAAAAAATTAAATTATTTTAAACTCATTTTATTTATATATTTTTTTTTTAATTTTTATCATTGATTAATATTTTTAAAAGTTTTTTTTTTAACAATTTGTCCAAAGCTTAAAATTATTTTAAACTCATTTTATTTATATATTTTTTTTTAATTTTTATCATTGATTAATATTTTTAAAATTCAAAAAAAAAATATGAGACCAGTTTTTTTTTTTAACAATTTGTCCAAAGCTTAAAATTATTAAAATTCATTTTATTTATTTATTTTTTAATTTTTTAGCATTAATTAATATTTTTAAAATGTCAGCAAAATATTAGCCCAATTTTTTTTCTACCAATTTTTTGAAAGATTAAACTTATTTAATCTAATTTTTTTTTATTATTTTTTTATTTTTTATCAATTTTCTTCTAACAAAAATTCTGTTAACAAAATGTAATTTTTTATTCATTTTTACTTTTCTGGTATTGTAAAGTCTATTGTATTGTATTTATTATGCATTTATTATTACTAAATCCTTATAAATTCATCAAATCATCTAATCTAATGTAAAACAATCCTTTTTAAATCAAAATTGTTTACTTACTAAAAACTCTGTGCACGTCTTTTATTTATTTGATAACTCAACAATTTACTACACAAATGTCGTTTGATTACAATGTAAACACAAAACGTTGGTATTTCTCCCCAATTTTCTAACAAGCTAAAAACATTTTATCCTAAACTAAACTTTAAGTACAACAATAATGTTGATATTGATATAAGAAAGTGCACTGGAAAAAAAGAAAATATATAACAAGAAATACAAACATCTAAAACGGCAGCAAAAGCAACTTCACAGATAGACAAACAAAAACACGCACGACTTAAGGTTGTCAAACAACAAGAAGAAGCACAATCAAACACACTACCCTGCCCCCACTACAAAACCCCCCTCTACGACACTGTGTAAATTGCCTGACGCCACTGCACGATCATTTATAAACTTCAATGTGTCTTTGGACTGTCAGTGGCAAGGACAGCATGTGCGGGGCTGGGCGGGGGTGTGGGGGGGTTGTAAGTTATAGGGGTTGACCCACACCCAACGACCGGAAGTGCCCTTAAATAGCAGACGCACACATACACTTAGAAAATGACCTCGAAGCGGAGTAGAAAAAAAAATTCCAAAGTTTATAGAGGAAAGAAAAAAACACGCGAATTTGATTGAGCTTTTAGTTAACTGCACCCTAACACAGCGCCCAATCAACCCCCCTGCTAACTCCCCTACCAACCCCCTGCCAACTTTCCCTCCAACCCCCCTAGTAACCCCCCTACAAACCCCCCTACCAACCCTTATTTAATAGGCAATCATTTTGCCTGCTATTTTATTTATTGCTTAATTTTTTTTCTTTCTTAATTGAATTAATTTTAATACTTCTTTCGCGGCTTTATCAAGTTTTTCATATCAATTCAAGTTTTTTTAATATTTATATTTGAATTTTGTATCTTTTTTTTGTAAAGATACACAATCTTTTAGTTGTTGTGTGTGCAATGTAAATTAAATTAAAAAATTTTTTGGCGCGTGTTTAAAGGCGCTAAGCAAAAATGGGCATGGTAACGCCCACATAAATAGTTTCATACTTTGACCTTGAACTAAACACATTTTAATGTTCTATTTCTTAAAAGAAAAAATAAGTAGAGTATGACAGGTTGATGTATGAGCTAAAATTTATTAGATTTTATTGAAGCTAGAGCAAGAAAATTTAAATAAAAAATTGGGAAACTTTTAAACTTATCTTCCCAACTAATTTCAAGCCAAGCAAATTGTTTGTATTTATATATTTCCTAGAATTTTAAGACTTGGCTCATGGCTTATATTAATATTAAAACAAAATTATAGGAGATGAGTTTAGTCTAAGTCATCTCCTAAACTCATCTCCTAACAAACTAAGTTCACCAAAAAATCATAACAAAATAAATTGTATTTTATTAAAATTTATTTATTAAATGCATATTGAGATAAATCTCAGAATTTAATCACAACACACACACACCGCACAGAGCATAGGCTAATTTATTTATCTCCCAATAGATTATAATTATATATAATATAAACGCTCGAAATTGATTGTTAAATGTTTTTTTTAATTTTTATATTTTATAAAAACAAATAGATAAATCGAAATTCTGCAATATTTTTAAGGCTCAAGTAAGTTGAAAGAATTTTTTTGAATTTAAAAAAAAATTATATACACAATTAAATACCTATGTATATCTTACACAATTTTTAATTTATCATTTTTATAGTTATTATTTATATTTTATAAAAAGAAAAAAATATAAAATTAAATTCTTTAATATTTTGCAGGCAAAAAGTCAGCATAATTGAGAATTTTCTTGAATTAAAAAAAAAAGGAAATACAAAATTAAATATCTAGGTATATCTCACACAATTTTCAATTTATCATCAGCAATTTTTATCCAGGTACAATTAATATTTTATTATAATTAAACTTATCAAATTTCCTATGATATTTATTTTATTTATTGTACTTCTTATAATATTATTAATTTTATTTTCTCCTCCAATTTTAACAACATCTATTTACAAATTTTTAATTTCTCTAAAATATAAAAAAAAATTTATTTTTCTTCCAAAAAATCAAATTTTCATATGCCAAATCATCTATATCTCTGTATGCCACAATTTTAAAGCTAAAGTCAGCAAATTTGGTATGTAAACTACTAAAAATTATAACAAAAATTTGCCTATTAAAAAACTGTAGAAAACAAAAAAAAAAACATTAAAAAACAGAGTATATATCAGTCATTAGCTTGCGTGTGCATTAAATCCTATTTATTCGAATTTTCGCATAAACTTAAATTTAATTTTACCCCAAAATTCAAATGTCTACTACAGAGAAATGAAAATTTTCTTGTTGTTTTAATTTTGAATACATAGATTTTACATTTGCCTGTGCTGTTCGGTACAAAAAAAAAATAGAAAAAAATCTGAAAAATTTTTCAATTTACTGTCAGACCGACGGTGACGAAGGCGGCCAAAAACTGTCAATTATCGCCAAAAGCGATTACAAGGCAAATGAGGCACTATGTATGTGGCAGGGGCAGGTGGCAGCTATGTAGTAGGTGGGGGGGAGGCTTAAGCATTGTGATGGATCACTTCCAAGTGGTAAAATCAATTGGAGTGTATCTATCGCTGAGAACAGACCAAGTGTCAGTTACAAGAGTTCAAAGCAAAAAAATATGGAAAAAAAAAAAAATTATGTATCTGAGAAAATTGAGTTGGGAAAATGTATCGCATGGTCATACCCAGAAACTGTCAGCATTGACACGCAGCTCACCTTTCACACACACACACAAACACACACACATATATATTTGAATACGAGTCCTAGCGCACCACAGCCCCCTCATCGCAACCCCCCCTTTAGCTACCCCCTCTTTAGCAGCTACTGTCAATACATCAAAAAATATGCGGGGTTCTCCAGTGGCACATTTTTCATCATCCGCTGACACTTGCCACAACAACAAAAAGAACAACAACTTTGCGACCACAGTGTAAAGAAGAAAAAAAACAAAAGCAAAAACAAACACACACACACACAAAATACACACACACATACATATAAAACGATACGAGAGCGTCGCATCGCATCGCTTGCGTCGCTGTCGACGTCAGCGTTTCGCGTTGAACAAAAGTACAAGTGCCTCAAGATACAATTGAAAGTGCATCACACAAGCAACAAGAACAACAACAACAACTACAACAACTAAAACTACAACTAAAACAACAACGGAATCATGCACCACGTGGTTATTAAAGTTGGCTTTTCAATTAAACTTTTTGCCGGCGCTATATTGTATATGGCGGCGGGCACAGTGGTTCAAGCTCACCAAGACAATTGACAAAAATCTAAAATATGTACAAATCAATCAATAAATAAAGTAAATTATTAAATAGTTATAGAATTTCAGTACAGTGATTTAAACTACCTTAGAGAAGTGGCAAAAATCTAAAATATGCACAAAGTAATTAATAAATTAAATAATTTATTAAATCTGACAAAAGACAAAAATCTAATAGCTATACAAAAGTAATCAATTAAAAAAATATTTTATTAAATCATAATTTTCAATTTTTATTCGATATTTAATAGTTATAAGAATAAATGAGAATAGTTTAAATTATAAATAGAAATAAATATATTATGAATAAAAAATAAATAAATTATAAAAAAAAATAAAAATAAATATCATTTTGATAAAAACCCGTTTAAAAATGTCGAATGGCATCCACCTTATAAAAAGGAGATGTCGCACTCAGATGTCGCACTCAGAGCCTATTTAAGATTGGATGATGAAATTTTTACACAAAATAAATAATCATATAAGGAATATTTCTGCATCATAAACTTCAAAAATCGTGTTTTTTCAATTATGTCAATCATCAAGTAAATGAGTTTATAACAATTTAAATTAAATATCTGCTTTAAATTTAGCACATTGATTAACAACTTCTCAGACGCAGTTGAAAACAGCAAAAACTACTATTTCACAGCCTATTATCTACGCCCACAACTTTTGCACATTATAAACGAAATTTCACACATTAACATACTTCCAAGTATATTTCACACGAATCAAACAGATTTAACTACAACTTTGTACCACGGTAACTCGTTTTTTTTAGTTTTTTAAAGCTCTCTTGTTCTTCATTGGCCTTCTCTTTGCTGATTACGTGCTAATTATGTATGTTTTAAGTTTTTGCACCTCTCAGCCAGACTTGCAAGCTTACCGTCGCTCGCTCTCTCGCTCTTCCTCTCTCTTTCTCGCTTTTCAATCTTGTTCGCTTTTGCTCTTTTAATGCGGCTCTCGCACTTGACTTTAAGCACTTTTCTATGTTTATTTAAGTGGATGTGTGTATGTGTGTATGTGTGTTTATCGAATGTGAATGTGAGTGTGTAATGGCAAACTAATATTATTTGTATTTTTGTGTTTATTTTTTTGCACTCATATGTTTGGACATATGTATGTATTTATGTATGTACAATCATGCATACACGTACGCACATTCGTCATGGCGTCTAACATATACATTCATATACAAATTTTCTTGTATTTATGCGCAATTTCTTCTTCTAGTGAATACAACATGAGTAGATATATGTATGAATAATTGTACATATTTATATGTATGTTTCTATGTACATTTGTATATTATTTTTGCAAATTGATTGCTTGCAATTTATATGCGTAGCTGGATGGGCAAAATGTACCGTTTTGTATATTTAATGGCGCCTTCCAGTTAAAGTGGATAGCTGTATGTAAAGTGAACATACTATTAGCGTTAAAAGTAAATATACACCAATTTTGTAAAAAAGAATAATTAATTGATTAATAATTTATTGCATATTTGTGTTAAGAATTTCTCTGTCTATCATTAAAATAAATTGAATTTTTAATTAAATGAAGCAAACAGTGCGTGCGTCAATTTACATTGCGCACTGTCTGACTGTGAGTTGAACTTGTAGAGGGCTTGCCAAGCAGTCAAGCTTTAAGCTACCTCACTCGCTCTCTCTCTCTGTTTTATTATCTCCCCCGTTCTCAATATCTGTCTCGTCTGCGTGGCAATGAACGATCAGCAGGCAGCACGTGTTTATTGAATCAAAGTCGCTGCCACTGCGCAGCTTGACTGCAAAAGCCACAAAAACAAATCGTGTCGCGTAGCCAGTGCACTAATTACACACACACGCAAAGACCACAATACATGTGTTTATATGTATGTATGTATGACATAATAACAATTCTGTACGTTTTTATTGTTGTTTGTCTACGGCGCCAGCGACGCGTCGGCTTCATCATTAAAGCGGCCGTCGCCGCCACCCCCTACAGCCACCCACATTTGCATTTGTATGCTTATTCTCATTCGCAATTCGCAGTTGTGTTTTGTTCTGCGGTTTGCGCTGTGCACAAGCGAGAAAGCATGCTTATTACCGCACTTTGATGGCGCTGCAGTTTTATTTTGTTTTTATAACGTTTTATTGTTGTTATTGTTGCTTTGTACATTGACGTAATATCATCGGCTGAAGCCAGTCGAGACTGAGTGCATGACAAACTGCTGCTCAAATTGAATTGGGGGAAAAAATATTAATAAAAAAAAAACAAATAAAAAAAAAATTATGTAGTCAAGCTGAGTTATTGCGATTTTTTTGCTGAGCTGTTGTGCACTTAAACAACTTGTTGAAAATTATTTAGAATTAGTTAATGACTATGAATTTTAATGCTAGAGATGATAAAAGTTGAGTATGCAGATTATTAAGTGGAAAAAAACTTAACGAAGGC
The DNA here is from genome assembly GCA_035043045.1 of Hirtodrosophila alboralis. Taxonomy (NCBI): domain Eukaryota; kingdom Metazoa; phylum Arthropoda; class Insecta; order Diptera; family Drosophilidae; genus Hirtodrosophila; species Hirtodrosophila alboralis. The sequence goes on along the minus strand of JAWNNH010000263.1, from coordinate 922,035 downwards.
AACTTCCGTTACTATAAACTTTATAATATATTTTTAGATATATAGCAATTTTTAATTCTAAATTCATACCATAAATTCAGAAAAATAAATAATGAAAATTCCCATTTACAATATACTCTAGTCACAACTGTACCGCTCGAACTTTAACAATATTAAAGTCACGCCACGTCTGACACCCAAAAAACGCCTGACTCAATCTAATAATTTTCCAAAAAAAAAAACAAACCAAAACATAAATTTTAAAAACAGATTAAACAAGATCTAAAACCAAGATGACAAGCAAAAAATCTATGGCACGCTTTATGCAAGATTAAAAGGCATGTGCAAGCTTTTGCTTGTGCTACTTTGAACTTGCTCTTTGAACTAAAAGCTACGAATTGCTGCAAAAACAAAAATAAAATACAAAAATAAATATGAAAAGTTGCATTTCAATAGACAACAAAAATTTTCCATGTGTATTGAGAGCAAACGCGTGCGTTGCGATCTTATCAGGACAAGTGAATGGCAAAAAATTTGTATGTCACGTCACTGATATTTCAATGCGACGACAAATGTATGTGAATGCGATTGCGTTTGCCGATTGCGTTCGCAACCATGTGATCTGATTGCTGAGCTTAAATAGGGAGAGCGAAACAAAGCAGCAAGAGAGAGGCAGCAGCAAGAGAGAGGCACGATTGAGAGAGGCAAAATAAAGAGAGCGCGACTTGAACGCTCAAGTATTTTTTTTGTTCTTCTGTTTGCTTTTAAGCTTTGCAGTCGTTTGTTATGCTGCCCATTCACGACGAATATTGCGTATATACAAACAATTAGAAGTGTATTATTTTTATAATTTTAATAAATAAATAAAAATTAAAGCTTAAACTCCTGTCAATAATTTTTTAATTGAAGTGCATATTGCAGCGTTATCAATAATTTTTCAAAATTAATGTTGTGTGTGTGCCCATAAAAGTTTATAATGAAAAATGAATAAAGTGTTACATTTTCATTTGCCCAGCGCCTTTTTTCATCATACAACTGTATAATATAATCATGAGCGTTTTAATATTTATAGTCGCGTGGTAACCTCGTCGCCGGGCTATGATAATGATAAGAAATAACGACAACGACGACGACGACGACGATGACAGTGCGTTTGACTTTTGGATTTCAAAGTTTGATTGCGGCCAACATTGTCGGTATTTCATCAAAATTGAGACAGAAGTTCAATTGTTATTGTTGGTAACAACTAAAGCAACTGTCCAATAGTTTTTATCGAATTCTTTTTTTTTTATTATTCTTTTGGCGTCGCTATAATTAGTCTGATATCAAAGACCATATAAACCGAAAAAATCGAAATGACGGCATAGTATAATGGGGTTAGTAATATCGATCATAGGTGATCGGCATTTCAGCTGAATAAAGTCGAAACTTGTTTATCTAAAGGGGGGTAAAAAAGTACTAAAAGTATTAATTAATCGACAACTGGGAGCAGAGGCAATTAATTATAGTATAGCGAAGTATTTCGAGTATAACGTTATTATTAAATATACTTATAAATACTTAATGTATTATTCATTGTTTAATTAGAAGCTCAAATTGTAAGACAATTAAAAGAATTCAATTTATATTAGTTTTTCATTCAACAAGCTTTTAAGCGCAGGTCAAAAGCTCGCCTGTAAAGATCAAGCCAGCTGATAAGCCTAAAAGCTTTTGTTGAACTTTTAAGCTTACAGCGGTTCGTTCCCCCTTCCCCACCCTCTAACAATTATTCCATTTTCATATTCAAACATATTACTATTTGTTTACCGTTGTTTGCTCAATTCGCCACGGCAAAAAAACCAATTGGCCGCGTTATAAAAAAAAGAAGGCAAAGTCAAATAATTGTCACATGTTCTGCCAATTGTAGGAGGCTTAACAGCACACACACACGCCCACACAAGTACGCACGCAGTGTGTAAACAAAGCACACATACATACATACAAAAAGACGCTGCACGTTTCTTAGATGCGGGCGCAGTGCTGCGAGGGGTGAGGTATAATGCAAGAAATTGGCCTCGCAGTAGCTGAATGAGTTGAGTTTTATTGATGGGTGGTGGGGTGTGTATGGGTGGGTAGGTAAATATAAAAGACAAAAACTCACCTCTAATTGATAAATCCATAATATTCTCACGGGCTCTCTTCGTGGTACCGGCGGCAGCTCTGCCGCTGGCGCTGCTTCTGCTGCTGCTGCTCTCCGCAGACATGACGCTCACAATACTATACCAAAAAAATCAAAATAAAACCGAAACCGTTTTTTGTGCGCTTGAAAGAGCAACAACAACTGCGTAGCAACGCAATTCAAGCACTTGTAAATTAGAAGCGCCAGACGCAAATCAAAACCGAAACAGTTGTAAATGAAAATCAAAAATCAAATTATGAGCGCAGAGCAGCGATCAGGCAAGAGTAGCGCCGCTGCGCTGCTTTCTAGGGTAGTTGTTGCAGTCACGTGGTCGCTGACGCTGACGCTGGAGTGGGAGAGTGGAAGCGTGCGAGAGAGCAAGAGAGTGCTTTATTTTTGTTATTTTGTTTTTTGTGTGTTTTCTTGATGCACACAGCAGTCGTCTCGCTCGCACTATTGCCGCATTATATAAGGCTTATGTAATTGAGAAACAAAAACAAGAAGAAGGCATGCGCCACAGTGGGCAATAAAAATAGAAACCCCAAAGAGATTTCAAATTGTTGAATATTATTCTATGTTGATGATGAGTAATCTTTGACGCTCGTGAGATCTTGCTATTTTTGGTTATGCCCCCAAACAGAGAAATAAGTTTTTGTTTTTTTGCTGCCCCGGCTCAAGTTGCAACGGTTTGTGAGGTTAGGTTTTTGGAAAGAAAACAAAAAAAACAGAAAATGTTGAGCACCTGCTGTCAAATGGTATTTAAATTCAATATCTCAATTTGTTGTTGCTAAAAACATTTATAGAACAACACCCAAAACAAATAGACACACAATCAATTTGATTGGCAAGCTGTCCGCCTATTTAGATATGGCATAAATTCAGGAGGGATTTGTCTGGGGGATTATGTTTGGGGTGCACTGAGAATGTGATAAGCTCTGTTAATACCCTTGCCCATTGAATGCTACTTTTTGTATTTTGAGGTATAACGATATCAAGAAATATAATTTAGTTAATGGGAAATGAGTTTACTGAAGGGGTATTATATGCTAGGCGAAAAATTGTTCTATTTTAAATCGTTAAATGGAGATCACAAGCTGTTAAATTTTTGAATATTGAGGAAAATATAGAAATTTTCAGCCCACATTATTTCCCGCCACATAATTTGAAAACAAAGATTTAAATGCTTGCATACTTATAGGGTTCTTAAGTAAAAACGATATAACTGCAAAATATTGTAACATACTTTAAAGCATAAATCAAAATTAGCTCTGTTGACCATAACAGCATGTTAACATATCGTCAACTTAACATAAGCGAACATTTAACATGCTCTCTTCAAAGCTTGGCGCGCATTTGCTCTAATTATATAAAAATGTATGTATGTTTATATAAAGGTCATTAAGTCTTATTAAGAAACATTAAAACTAAATACAACTCACATCCATTTATAGCTTGGCATATAAAGAAAACTTTCTTAGCCTCTAACAGCAGCATAACAGACTTATTACTTTAATATGTTAGCTTAACATACAGTTTGAGGTTGCCCGCTGTTACTTGTTGCTTTGTTTTTGGTCATGTCGCTTTTGCCGCTCATTCTTGCAAAATAAGCCGATCGCAACGGTTGTGTACGCGCTGTGTGCGTTCCGTTTTTTTCGTTTTTCGTGTCTGTGCGCGTTATTTGTTTTCAAATTGATTTTTGATTGCTGCCAAAAAAATAATTGAAAATTGAATGCTTTGAAAATATTGGCAAAACATCGCTGAAAAAAAAATAAAACCCAATTGGTGCGTGCGTGTGTGTGTGTGTGTCAGTGCTAGTGTATTTGTTTGTGTGTGTGCGCTGTCAGGCCTGCGTGAAAAAATGCACTAAACACAAAAATCAAAGCGAAATATAGCTAAAAGAAACAACAACAACAACAATGCCAAATTAAAAGGCGCACAAACCAAAATAAATTTAATAGAAATTTGAATATAAAATTACGCTTTTAAAGTGTTTGTGTGTTTGTGTATACAATATGCAAAATACAATGCAAGCTTTTCCAGCTGCGACGTCGACGTCACCGTCATCAACATCATCATCGCCGCCCGACTTTGATTTCCAAATGCCGTGTCGCTATTTCAAAAGTTCTTTTGCGCGTTCGCTTTCGCTGAGCGGCAATGTGAATGGGGCCAGCATTGCTTTGGCATTGGCCAAGAAGTCGTCGTCGCCGCAGATGGCAAAGATTGAGGCCAAGCAACAGCAACAGCAGCAGCAGCAGGAGGCGGAGTTTGTGGTGAATGGGGAGCAGCAGCAGCAGCAGCAGGAGCTGCATATGCAGTCGTCGCCCTGTTTGACGCCGCCGCCAGCGCTGCCCGCACGACGTCACACAACAAGCAGCAGCAACAACAACAACAATTTGACACATTTTAATGCAGCGCCGGCTAATCAGCTGCCAGGGATACAACAACAACAACAACAACAGCAAAGGAATCTAAATCTTGCCGTCTCTTGGTCTCCTCTGCAGGTTCGTAACTTTTATGCTTACATTGCAATTTTTCTGTGTAGGGTTGTTCCGGTTTGCGTTTGCATTATGTAAAATATTTAAATTACAAAAGTTTTGGCTTTTTACCAGCCATATTTTTGCCTTAATATTTTTTATATAATTTTTTTATTATATGTTTTTTGCAAAGTATTTAAAATGCAGCTAAACATGTAATTTTTTTTTTTTTGCATGCGTAAATGGGAACGCTCCTGCTTATCTACTTTTACGCTACCTTTCTCACTCTCTCTCATACTCCTCGCCAATTGCTGCTGTTGCTGCTACTTCTTTTTCTTCTTTTACACACATGTCGCGGCGCTTTGTTTTGTGTTTGTGTTTGTAAACTGTTGTTGCCTTGGCAAAAAAAAAAAAGAAAAGAAAAAAAAGCAAAGTTTAGTTTCCTTTTTGGAGCAACTGGATATTTATGTCACCTTGTTGTTTTGTCCGTCTGTACGCTTTGTTCGCCTGTTTGTGTGTGTGTGTTGCCTTGACAGCCTATCTTCTCGCTGCCTTCTACGCCGTTCTCTCCCTTTTGTCCTCTCATTTGTAGTGTGCGTGCTGTGCGCGTCGTTTTGTCTAGCAGCAGGCGGTGCATGCGGTGCGGAGGAGTAGTGAAGAAGGGGGTGAAAGACGTGGTGAATTGCCTTCTTCTTCTTCATCATCTCTATCTCTATCTCCAGCTTCTGTTTTCTGATTTTGCTTTAGCTTTCGTCACGGTGGCCATGTTATGACAAACATTTTAAGGTCAACTTGATTTATGTGCGAATATTTTATGCGTATGCGTGTGTTCGTGTGTGTGTGCGTGTGTGTGTTTGTGTGTGCGTGTGTGTGTGTGGGCTTATTTAGAGAGCTGTTTGATCAATGGGTGAGCTGCGGGTTTATAATATTAATAAATATGTAGTGGAATGTGGGTGAGAGGTTAGTCATAAATGGGGGAAAAAGTTCAGAGGGAGGTGGCGATAAGGAAAAGTTATATTAGGAGAGAGAGCGAGAGGAAATAGAAAAAAATAGAGTTTTTTTTTATTAACCGAATATGTACATAGCTTTTTTTGGTTTATCCTAAAACGTTTTACTGACTGCTTTGTTTTACTAAAAAAAAAATAAAATCGAGTTGGGTACGCCCAGGATTTCCTATTAAAAACTCTCCTTCCAAGCAAATTCGAAGAATTAGAACAAATTTTATTATATATTATAATAAAATTATTGAAGGACTTATTTTACAAAAAATCTTAAATCAAAGAAATTAATTTTAGAAAAAGTAAAATCGTTTGTTTTTTATTATCTGTAAACTAATTTTAAGTAAATTCCTTTGTTTTTTAATTTCTTGTAAGTTTAGTAGAAAAATAAATTTTAGAAAAAAATAAATCCTCTATATTTTTATTTTCTGTAACTTAGAAGGTAATTCTAGAAAAATTTAAATTACTTTACCAAAAAATAAAGCAAAATCCTAAGTTTTGGGGAAAGTTGAAAAATAAATTATTTAGCATTTTTTAGAATTATTTAATTATTGTTTAATATATAATATAAATATAGTAAATAGAAAATATTTAAATTTCCATGAAACTATTATTAAAAGAATAAAATATATTAAAATTCTTTAATAATATTAAATAAAGAATTTAGTATTTTCTGAAATTCCCTTCTAAGTTAACAAAAAATTAAAGGAAATTAAAGGAAATTAAAGGAAATTAATTTAAAAAAAAACAAAATCCTTTGTTTTTTTAATTTTTTGTAAACTTTGAAGGGAATTCTTAAAAAAGCAATATTAATTTTAGATAAAGCAAAATACTGTTTAGGGGAAAGTTGAAAAATAAATTATTTTGCTTTTTCTAGAATTATTTAAAATATTCTATAATTATAGAAAATATTAATATTTGAGTTTCCACGGAACTATTACAACACTCCCTTGAGAATCTAATTTTCTAATTTTTAAAAATGCCCACTTCATTATTTTAATGACAATCTCTTTAAAGCTAAAAAAAAAGATCTTTAGCACCCACATTTAAGCCATAAAATAAGAAAACTAAAGCAAGATGAATAAAACAACACATAAAGTAAAGACACATAAAAATATCATCAATCTAAACTTCAAAGAAAACTTAATAAAAAAAAGCGTCATTAAGTATAAATGAAGATTTTTTTTTTAGGTTTTATTCTAGTCTCAGTCGTAATTATAGCATATTATTTTGTCTAACAATTTAAGTATTATTTTTTACAACTTGTTCTACAAAAAAAAGCTAATGTCACATGCGTCAATTTCAGTTTCAGGCCTAGGGAAAAAAAATTACGTCAATTAACCTAAATGTCAAATTTAGTTGCGCTTAAGCAAATTTTCAAAAAAAAAAGAAAAATAAATAAAACTGCCTTATAAAGCGCAATACTTAGTTTGGTCATGGTCTAAAACGCACAAAATAAAGATATTTGATATGACAATCTTTTTGGATTATAAAACAACAAAACATTGTCAATCTGAACGCTAGATGGCGCCAGTTGTTGTATAATCCATTTGAACTTGGGTCAAATTGTAATTGACAAAATATCTATATAACTAGGGTTAGTAGGCAGAGAGAGGGGGCACAGTTTGTCGCCAAACGGAACCGCAACGATGCGTCGCCTGTTTTGACAGCAGCTGCCACAAATTGTTGCCAAAGTTGCAAACGTATACGCGATGCGGTTTCTTCATTTTTGCCAATTGAAAGTGAAAACCCAAGCAATGAAAATGCAATGAACTCTTGGGCATGCCAAGGCGGCCAAACAACTCCTACACACACTTAGGGCGGGGAGGGAGGGAGTAGGTGTTTTTCCAGCTGCCAGCTGACAATTGCAACCAAATGTTGCAAGCAGAGTGTGAGCTGGCGTCAGGGAAAGCGTTGATAGCAGCTGCTGCTGCTGCTGTTAGAAAAATTCAAATTATGCGTCGCAGCTTCATTGAAGTGTGGCCAAGAGGCCAAAAGCCGGTAACACAAAACAAACAAACAATAAAAATAATAATAATAATAATAATAGCAAAAAAACAACAACAATGAGTATCAGGTGACAATCATAAAGATAAATAAAAAGTGTATAAAAATGTTGCTAAAATTTAAACTGACAAAGTTTCAAATACCCTGGCAGAACAGATATTTAAATAAAATATAAAAATTCAATTTTAAGCGTTAATTTCTTTTAAATAGTAATTTAGATTTGGTTTTTAAAAAAATAAAAAGTAAATTAAAAATGTAGCTAAAATTTATACTGACAAAGATTTATATACTCTGGCTGAAAAGATATTTAAATAAATTAAAAAAATCAAATATAAAGCTGAAAAGATATTTAAATAAATTAAAAAAATCAAATATAAAGCGTAAATTTCTGTTTAATAATAATTTAATTTTATTTTTAATTTATTAATTATTATTTATTACTATTTAATGTGTATTTACTCGGTGTATGCTTCATGTATTTATTAAATTTTTTATTTATTTTTATTTTTTTTATTGATTTTTGTACCTTAAAAATATTGGTAACTCTCCACGCAGAAGTAGTGTTATTTTTGTTATTTTAATTTTCAATTATATGGCAACTATAATATATTATTAAAAAAATTATTAATAGAGCCTGTTTAAGCTATGAAAATTATAAAAAAATTTACAATTGCCAAGTTTAGTTAAAATATCTGTATAACAAAAAATTGTATTTATACAAAAAATAATTTTTAAACCAATTTTTTCTATGGCAATAATAAAATATCACGGCAATTTCCCAAAAAAAAATTTTGTTGACTTGTAGGATTAGTTAAATGTAATTAAACTTCGAATTGGGAAAAAATTTAAATTTTTAATACAACAATTAAATTTTCAAGCGTTAAATCCTAATAAAGTTATATTTTGTTTATTTAATTATTAATAATGATAGCTTAGTTTATGAAACTATAACTAACAGAAGAAACATATAGCGTTGTCTACAGAGCCATTCAGCTAGTAATAAAGTTATATACATTATTAAAATTCTGTTTTTTCCAACATTTGTTCAAACTGTAAAAAAAAGACTCGCCTACGAATTTAAATATTTTATAAATTTACAAATGCCTGCTCTCGAATTTTTATATTTTATAAAATACACAAATGCCTGCTTCAATTCGTTACATATCTCCCAACAAATTTATCATACCCTCTTCTAGTTTATAAAAAATAATTATAAACTGCAATTGAAGCTGCCTTTTGGCTGCTGCTTTTACCCCATTACGTTTTTAACGGCGTCTATTAAAGCCGCAAAATCTTGGCGACATTTCGTAATGAGGCAACAGCAGCCGTTGCCTGTGGCAAAAAAAAAACAGAAAAAAAAACATTATCTGGCATATCCCATTGCAAAGCAGCAGCAGCGAGAGAGTTAAACAAAAAGGCCATCAAATTGCTGAAAAGTATCTGCCAGATACAAATAAGCACAGTGCCGGCCTGAAGACCCCCCCTCCTTAATGCTGATTTGGAAGTCAAATGTGCAAAAGTTTAAGATAATAATTATGATAAATTGTTGTTGAAATGTGGCAGTAGTTTATAGCCTAACAATAATAATTAATTTATAAATATAATATAAATATAAATATATAAAATAATAATATAAATATTCATAATTCAGTTGAACAATTGTTTAAAATATATCTTCAAAAACTGGCAAGGTTTTTAGTGACGTAACATTTGTTAAATTGGCAAAAATAATATTTTATTTTAAATATAAAAGTAATATTTTTTTTGGATAGAGAAATTTATTTATTTATAATATAATATATACAATTGTTTTTATCAGTTTTCCGCTGCAGAAACAATTTTTACAGAAGTGAGAAAAAATAATATTAAATATATTTAGCGAAAATACGGAAAAACTCAATTTTTGAAGAATGGGAAAAAAAATAATATTAAATAAATTTGGGGAAAATAAGGAAAAAAGTCAACTTTGGGCTGTTAAAATCTGAATAGCCTCGTATATAAAAAGCTAACTCTAAAGAAAACTGAAAAAAATATACAGAAACTTAATTATCAAATTAAATATTAATTGCAATTAATAAAATACACATATGCTAGGCTTAGAAACGTTCCAATAAACCCAATTCAATTAATTTACATCCCATCTGCGGGCATTTAAAATTAAAAACAAATAAGTTTAATTCAACACCCTTTCAAGCAAAAATTTCCCACATACGCCACTGTTGAATCAAACAATCTTTTGTTGTGCACATACAATCTTTTGTGTGCTTTCAAATCTGGCTGCCAAATTTCCATGTTTTTCCAGCCAAAAAAAAAAATCATTAAAATTGTTGTGTTCGACCTTTGCCTTTGAACGCATTTAATGAATATTAAGGCGTTAACATAGTCTAGAAAAAAAATAGAAAAAATATTCTATGGCTAATTACAGGTCTAGTTGGAATGCCGACATGCCGGCCTAATCATAGAGAGCCTTGGTAGCAACCTCCCTTTTTTTCAGCTTGCTGCTACCTAGCCAAGTTTATAAACAAATTTAAAGTTTACTTTAAGTTTATTCACAATTCATCAGCTAATTATTGTAGAATTTATTTTGGAGCATTTTTTTATGCAATTTATGTTTTTGTTTTTGATTTCGATCAGGGCCAAAACACAGCAGGAAGAATTGCACTTAAAATTTATGCAAAGGTCAAAAAAAAAAAAAAAAATTTCAATTTTTAAATGTTTTGGTAGAAGGTCAAATTAATAGCATTTAAATGGTTTAATATCTTAATTTGTTTATTCTGCAAGTTCTTTTAGTCGGAAACATTTAAAATTTAATTTGAAAAGCACAAAAAATAAACAAAATATAAAATGTATATATATATAGGTTTATTCATTGTTCCTTGAACGATTTATGATTTCACAGCAAAAATTTGTTTCAAGTGAAATATATATATATTTTCGGCTGAGCAAAAAATATTTGCAATTAAATATACGTGCTAGAATTTGGGGGAAAATTAGCAAGAAATAGGAGGGATATATATAATATTTAAATACATAATTATTTCCTGATTATATATACATGGAAATTTTTTTTTAAATTTATTTTATTTTTTTTGCTTGCTATTCAATTTTTGTAATATATATAGTTATTTTTTAATTAAAGATTTTATGCTAGCTTCTTTTAAAACTTTCCTTTAAATTTGACATATTTTTTCCGGTTTATCTCACGATAAATATAGCTTAAATCTTAATTGAAAATTCTCCATTTGCCCATTCAAACTTTCCTTTTACATTTGTCATATTTTTCTTCCTGTTTATCTTTTCAATTAGACTTTCAAAAATTTCTTTACAAATTGTTTGAAATTTTACAAAAAAATAGAAAAAACTGTCGAAATCTTTCAACGCAAACAATTCTCAAAAAAAAAAAAAAAATAGAAAACACTTTTACAAAACTAAATCAATATTTGTGCTTAGATCTTTTCACGCTAAGAAAATAAAAAACTTGCTTCAATTTTTATATGGGGTAAACCACCAAAAAAAGAAAAAGCTACTTTAAATTTTTACAAAAATATTCGCTGGCACTTCAAATCCCTGCATCATTATGGTGGCTATATATAAAGTACAAGACTCAGAGTTGCAATTGAAAATGCCACCGTGCCACACATATTTCCATTTGGCTCGTCAATCGTCATGAGAGGAGTGTGGGCGTGGCATTTGCCTCAGGTTAAGAAGGCGAAAACAAAATAAATGTGAATGTTGATTTTGCACATTTGGTATAGTAAAATACAAGAAAGAAGGGGTATGTTTGAGTTGCCACAGATTTATACCCTTTTAGAATAAATTTTTGTATATAAATTTAATTTTTTAGAATTTCTATCTAATATATAGTAGTCAGATTTAAATCAAATGTTGCCAAAACTCGTAAATACATAGCTTGGTAAAGATATTTAGAAAATAAAAAAAGTCATATTAAAATCGAATTTCTAGATATTTTTTAGCTTGCATATAAACAGTTTTTTATCGATTTATCGAAGCTGTTTGAGAATATATATATTTTATATATTTTTAATTTATTATTTATATATTTTTAATTTATAATTTATATATTTTTAATTTATTATTTATATATATTTTTCAGTACTCAAAAAATCTAATAATTTATAAAAAATATCGAATTTCTAAAAAATTTTAGTTTGCAAACACAGACTCATTTATCGATCTATCGAAGCCTTTTAAAAAGATTTTTGTATAAAAATTTAATTTTTTAGACTTTCTTTATAATATATAGTAGTCAGATTTAAAGAAAATGTTGCCAAAACTTGTAAATACAGAGCTTGGTAAAGATATTTACAAAATAAAAAAAATCATATAAAAATCGAATTTACAAAAGTTTTTTTAGTTTGCAAACACAGACTAATTTATCGATCTATCGAAGCTGTTTAAGTATATATATATTTTATACATTTTTATTTTATTGCTCGACAAATTTATAATACCCTCTGCTATACCCTTTCTCGAAATTTGGACAGTTCCCACATAAATTTATTCAAGCAGCGAAGCTCTAAGAAAATTTCCTTCAGCTGCCTGCAAAAAAGCAAGTGTTATATTTATTTATAGTCGAAGTTGTTGCGTCTTGTGAAAATAGCTTTATGGCAATATATCTATATCTATATCTATCTATATATATATGTATAATTTTTGCATATGTTTGTGTCTCTCTTGAGAGACGTACAAAAAATTGCATGAAAATTCGAGATAAATGGAAATGGGTTAAACTCGCACACTCGATGTTTTATTCATGAATTGAAATGAATCTGGCAAATATACTATTTAAACAAAACTAGCTAAAGATAGAGATCGCTACAGAGTATCATAACAATTTAGTTTTATTTATTTTTTTTCTTTTTTTCATTGAATAAGAGGCTCGACAATTGCAAAATGTTGCAACTGTCAAAGGCAATTGGTGCAACGGTTCCAGAAATGCCAAAACAAATAAATAAACAAACAAAAAAATGCATTCAAGAAATTGTTGGAAGCATTAGCTAGTGCGTGTCTTGGCTAGACGTAATTAAAAACTAACAGACAAGTTAGCAATTAAATAGTTATGCGGTATTTCAAGACTATAAATCAGATGTAGACTAAGCAAACTAGTCTCGCAGTGAAGCTTTCTTTAGGAAATTTCAAATGTTTGTTTGTTTTTTAATGTGTAAAGATAAGAAATATTGAAAGCAAAGCAATCGAAGCTAAATATTGTATATATGACATGGGCATTAAATGTTTTAAATAAAAGTTTTTGGCGCAAAAATTTGGTTTTCATTAAAAATTTAATAAATAAATAAATAAAATAAAATTTATATAAAATAAATATAAAAATTTAATTGACATTTTTATGTTTGTTTTTGGGAATAAAATGTTTTAAATAATAGATTTTGTCGCAAAAATTTAAAATTAAAAAAATTGATAAATTAATTAGCATTTTATGCTTGTTTTTATGTTTTATATACAATTTTTCCGATTTTTTTTTTTCAAATCATTGATCATTTTCCATATCATTGATTAGTCTGAAAAAAAATTAAAAATTAGCTTTATATGGAAAATGTTTATATTTTTATAAATCACAAGTATTTCTAATAACTTTTTGTTTATTTTCATTTTTGGAATTTTTTTTCCAATTTTATTACCATATCATTTATTAGTCAGGGAAAAAATACTATAAAAATTAGCTTTATATGGTAAATGTTTATATTTTTATAAATCACACAATATTTCTAATATCTTTTTATTTAGCTGCTTTAAAGATTTATTAAGAATTTATTCAAGATGTTATTTGCATGTGAATTGTGATATAATTCTTTTTTTCTTAGCTTAAAACTTTTTTAATAATTATTTTAGAGTTAAAAATATACACCAAAATAATTGTTTTTAATTAAGTTGTATTTTGCTCAAAAATAAAAAAATAAAATAAATCAGCAATAAAATTAAATATATTATTTAATATTCAAACTTTTATACTTATTATTAACCAAATAATAATTTATAATTTTTTTTTTTGTAAAATCCTATTTTTGAGCAAAAAAAAATATTAAAAATAAATCATTTTTTCTGATTTTTCTGAAATTAATAACGAATAATTTTGAGCTTTATTTTTTATTTTACTAAAAAAAAATCATTATATCTGATTTATATATTATTAAAAATGTAGTATTAATAGTATACTCAAGAATATTAAAATTATAAAGGATAGGCGTAAATTATTCTTTAGTTTTCCAAACTAACCTAACTTATTGCTTTTATATCTCATAAAGAGTATTCAAACTTTAGCTGCTTCAAACTTAAAATTATCTTTCTCTTTTAACAACAATTTGTTGCTGTTAATTTTATTTGATTTTGTATAGCGAAAGAATGCGTTTAAAAGACCAAAGAAAGCCAACAACTAACTACGAGTCTACGAGTAGTACAAGTATTAACCATATAGATAGATAGATAACTTAAACTTGATCAAGCACTTGGGGTGCCAAACCATTTTTTTTTACTATGACTTTGGTGCTATGTGAAATCGTTGGATTGTTCATTAAGCATTTTCCATACCGGAAACTATTTGGCCATAATATTTGGTCATTTCAACAACAGTTGTAGCGACTTGTTGGCCAATTAAGCCATTTCCATGGCATCTGCATTGCATGACAAACTTAAAGACAGACAAGTTGGCAATCTGTCAGCAGGCCTTTGATTGACACATTGATACAGTTTTTGCTTTTTTTGTTTTTGGCAACAAGTTGACTGCATAAGGCAACAGCAATGTCTGGGTGTTGGCCACATTTGGTCCGAGAGTTTTATTTGCGTTTAGGCCATCATTTAAATGCCAGTTGATGCCAGACTTCAGTTGTCTGTCTGTCTGTCGGACTCTCAAATGGCCACACAATTAGCTTTTGCCATTGAAAGCCAAAAGATTTGAAGTATGGAGCTGGAGCGTGTGGAGTGCTTCCAAGTGCTTTTGGTTTAAGACCATGAAATTGGTTTTGGAATCTGTTGGAATCTGGCAAGAGTTGAAGAGAGAAATACATATTTGGAGTACAAGAGTTGGGCATAATTAAAATAAGTATGGCTAGAATTGAATTATAAAGCAGAAAAGTAGTTAAAAGTACACTCAAAAATGTATATGATGTATGAAATTATATTCTTAAAAATATTGCAAAAAAAAAATTAAATAAAAAATAAATAAATTGAACAATAAGAAAAACATTTTGCAAATGGTTTAAAATCAAGCGTTACATTTAATTGTAGATTAATAGAAAATAAGGGGGAAAAAAATATTATTATTTATTATTGGAAAAATAAATCAAATAAAAAATAAATAAATTTAAAAATAAGAAAATATATGAAAAAAAATAAATAAATTGAAAAATAAGAAAAAACTCTTTGCAAATGGTTTAAAATCAAGCGTTAAATTTAGTTTTAGATACGTGTATTAATAGAAAATAAGGGAAATTATTATTATTAATTACTGGAAAAATAAAAAAAATAAAAAATAAATAAATTGATAAATAAGAAAAACTATTTGCAAAAGGTTTAAAATCAAGCGAAAATTTGATAGAAAATAAGGAGGAAAATTATAATTATTTTATATTAGTAGAAAGCTCAAAAAACTGACGAAAGAAAATAATATTTTTCGAGGACCTATTTATTTTATTAAAAATTGTCGTTTTTTTATATTTATGTAGTTTATTTGGAGTTAGTTCTTTTGAGAATAATATTCCTAAATATTAATCTGGAGTTTTCTTAAACATTTGAATTTTATATTGAGTTCTGAATTAAATTAAAATCGGAAATGATAACAAGTTTGCTTTCCTTACTTTTCTAATTTATTCCAGTTAAAAAATAATCTATATATTTTTTTTTTTTTGAATTTCCCGCATTCCCGCATCAGCTTATTTGTCTTTAGTTTTTTGGTTGGTTGAGCTCTTTAACATATTTTTTTTATGTTTTTATTTAACTTGAAATTGCGCCTTGCTTGTAGTTACCCTATAAATGCGATTTTTCACACGCTTTGTTTCAGAACTCACCCCTATGAATCAGAAAACTTCCAAAAACCCAAAATACAAATGAAAACATTTCCCAGCATATTATTATAAACCTTTTTTTGGGGAACTTGTACATAATATATGTATCTTCTGCTTTTGCGTTTTAACTTAAACGCTGTTAATTTAGTTGTTACGCTTGAGACAACCTTAATAAAATGGATCAAAGCATCTCAGATAACAAATATAAAATGAAAAAAAGTTTTTCTCTTTTTTTTTTGTTTATTCCAAGTTACATGAGCATTAATAATTTCACCAAAAGAAATGAAAAACGCAATAGGAAAAAGAAAGAGTGTGTGTGGGGTGTGTAAAATGTTAAAGAGATGTTGATGATATCTTAACAATCCTTTTTTTTTTTTTTTTGATATCTTCTTGAATGCTGACATGTGTAATTGTACAACAATAACAACAACTATAGCAATGCACTGATACGTAGCTTTTAACTGTCGTTTTTTTGCTGCTGTTGTCGAGCTAGAATTTATTATTTCCGCCAACATGTTGCACGTCAAAGGTAAAAAAAAAAAAAAAAATAAATAAAACGAATGATGCCCCTCCAAAAAAAAAAGTGTAATAATGTTATGGTTGAGTGTGCCTGACTATGAGTTTGCCCTGTAAACAGCTTAGCTTACAACTTAAAAATACATACACTTCAAGCAGTGCATTTTAAGCAGTTTCGCTGCAGTGCAAGCAAGCAGTTCATATGTAATATATCAAGGAAATTCTTTGTTGTATATCCTTAGTATTTTATTTATTATATTGATAATATTTTTATTGTATATCAAGGGTTAGAAGGTAGGAAATATTTTTTAATTTATTTTATTATTAAATTTTATTTTTTTCAGTCAATTTTTGTTGTGAAAGGTTTATTCTTTGTTGTATAACTTTGCTATTTATTATAAGATTTAGTTGAAATTTTTAATTGTTAATCAAGGTTTAGGAAGGTAATAAATATTTTTTTTAATTATTTTTTTTTCTTAATCAATTTTTGTTGTGAAAGGGGTGGTATGAAAAATTTGGTTATAAATTTTAAATTAACATAAAATTACGTCCTATTCAGAAATTTTTTTTTGTTTTTTCAGGCTGATCATATTTAATTCACAAATTTATATTTCATAAATTCATATTTTATTCAGAAATCTATATTTCATATATTGGAGTATGCAGATTTTTTCTACCAAGTGTATAAATATTTAAATTTAAATACCCTGAGCCTATTCACGTCTTATCATGCCCTTTTTATCCTTATTAAAACGCTACAGGGTATACCAAAAACAAAGTTGACAGGCGTGCAATGTTCCATTGAGTCATGCGAGCGGGCAGCGCAGTAGCAGCGACAATGACGACGTCGCGACGTCAACAGAGCAACAGGTACGCATGCGCAACGCTGACGTCGCTGCTGCCAACGCTGCTGCTGCTGCTG
Source organism: Hirtodrosophila alboralis (assembly GCA_035043045.1). NCBI lineage: Eukaryota > Metazoa > Arthropoda > Insecta > Diptera > Drosophilidae > Hirtodrosophila > Hirtodrosophila alboralis. The sequence goes on along the minus strand of JAWNNH010000263.1, from coordinate 904,945 downwards.
CTGTTTTCGTTGCTATCGCTGTCGTCGCTGACGTCGCTGCTGTCGCTGGCGCTGAGGGTGGCCGCTGAAGAGGAACGCAGAGTAAACGCAGCGAAACGCGTTCACTGCGAGCTGCTTTACTTTAATTTGGTTTACCTTGTATTTGTTGTCGTCGTTGTTGTTGTCGTTGTTGTTGTTGTTGCTTTTTGTTATTGTTCCTTTTGTTGTTGTTGTTGTTGTTGCTGCTGTTATCGGCGCAATTCCGTCTTTTGAAATTTGCTGCTCTGTTGAGCTTTTTTTCTAGTTTATTTTTGTTTTATATATTCGTTTGTTGTTTTGTTTTACACTTGATGTACGCTGTCGGCCATATATGCAGAGAAGAGGGAGAGCAGCGAGCGAGAGAGAGAGAGTGAGATGGAAAGTGCGAAAGAGTGGGTGAGGAGAGTTGTGCACTTGTTAAAGGTTTTTTTTTTTACTTATTTACAGTGACTCAGAATTTAATTCAGGCAACATAATTAACACTTAAAGCTTAACAGAATTATAGCATTAAAGCCTAACAGAATTAAAGATTAAGAGCATAAAAACAGCGCTTATATTGACATTAACAGCGAAGCTTTAACATTAAGGCTTATTTTTACAGTGACTCAGAATTTATGTATACAAATCCCATTCAATTTGGCAACATAGCAAACTTTAAAAATTGAATAGAATAGAATAAAGCAAAATTAAACAGAATTTAAGATTGAAAGCATAAAAATGTATAAAGCATCGCTGTTAATGTCAATATAAGCATTAACAGCGACGCTTTAACATTAAGACTTATTTTTACAGTGACTCAGAATTTATGTATACAAATCCTGTTAAATAAGGCAACATAGGAAACTCTAAAAATTTAACACAATTAAAGCGTTTAAGCTTAACAGAATTGAAGATTAAAATATAAGCATTAACAGCGACGATTTAACATTTGGGCTAATTTTTACAGGAAGTAAAAATATATTTATTATTATTGTTTATTTATTTGTTTATCCTAATTCAGGAAAAGTGTTTAACTCTAAAAACTCATTGTGCTGTTATTAACAGCGCTTACATTAACAGTGCTACTTTAACAGTACAGCTAATTACATGTTAAAATGTTAAATATAACTGTTGCAAATCTTCTACTTGAAAAGCTGAAGATTTTTATTAAATATTGATATGGAAAAAATCAAATTATTAAATTTTAAACTCAATTCAATAAAAATAAAAATTTTGGCCTAACATTTGCCACTTAGAAACTGTAGCTGAAGTTCTACAGAAGGTCAAAAAAGCGACAAGTACAAGTCAAACATATCCATTTAGTGTAGAATAAATAGGAAAACTTATATGTACACACACTTCTAAAACTTCTTTAACAGTCACACCCTTATACCTAGCTTCAACTGAAGGTTTTTTTTTTGTAGATATCATCTATTCAATTACTCCAAATCGCTTGAATCTACAATTCCTAAGAGTATTTGTTTAAAGTTTAAGCCTCCCCCCTCAAGCAAAACGAAAAATAAACAAAAGATTTCGTAGGTCAAAGTAATCATCAGAAAATATCTCTGCACGCCAAAAGAGGGATACAAAAAGATTCAAGAAAAATAAAAATAATAATACAAAAAACTTTGGAACAAATTGCCATTACAGTTTTATGGCAAATACTCAAAACTAATTTCATGGCTTTCGTACCTACTGCATACTGTACTATTATAGTGTGTAATAATAACAACAACAAATTGAAAAGCTCGTAATAAGGTCAAATGTGTTGCCTCATAAAGGTCACGGAAACGTGGCTTGCCCCTGCCATCTGGCGGTGGGTGGGCGCACTTCCCGCGCATACTGCATTTGAATGCATTTCAAAGCGCCCCAAGCGGCCAAAAGCGACGACGTCGAAATGTTGGGACCGAGACCTCGGCATTGTCGACTTTTCTTCTTCTTTTTTTAGGTTTTTTTTTGTCGTTGCAAAGTCCTTTCCGCAACACAAAAACAACACAATAGCCAAAAAAAAAAAAAATATAATGTTTAGGATAAATTTTACAGTAAAGCTGTGGCTGACTTAAAATATACCCTGGAATTAAATTGTTATTTAAAAACTGTGATAGCACTTTTCGAAAGTATAAAAATATTACTAAATAAAATTTTAAGCCAAGGTATTCTTCATTCTACCGAATTTTATACCTTGAATATAGATGTAGTTAGTAGATCAGGAACCTAAACAGTTTTAAGTATGCAGTTCTAATAATATTATTCTATTTTGTATTATTTTAGTAATTGAATATTTAAAATATTTATTTTTTTAGTTTATATTTTAAATATCTAATGGGTATAATTACAAATCATTTTATTAGAATTACTGACTCGAAACTATCAATTAGATATTAAAAATAATTATTCTTGAATGCTGATATTGTAATTTATATTTAAAATATCTAAATGGTATATATAAAATATAAACCAAAAATATTTATTTAAAAAATGAACGAATACATATTTTAAGTAATTTTTATAATATAAATTATAAATATTTAATTTGTTTTAATTAAATAGAAAATAAAAAGAAATTTTTATGTTTGAATTTAAATTAAAAAAATAAACAAATACAAAAATAGTAATTAAAAAAATGAACGAATACATATTTTAAGTGATTTTTATAATACAAATCAAAAATATTTAATTTGTTTGAATTAAAAAAGAAATCAAATATAAAAATAAATCAAAAAATAATAAATAATCAAAATATATTAATAAATCAAAAAATTTTATTATGTTTGAATTTAAATAAAAAAAATTATCAAATAAAAAATCAATAATAATTAATTTCAAATAAACAAAAATCAACTTTGATTCAAAAATATTCATAATATGAATAATATAATATATTTATAATATATTTCATATATTTCATGATCCTACTGATTTTTTAATTAAAAATTTCATTAATAACAGTTATTTTCGGTCCCTGGTATAAATTGAAGTCTTCTACACATTTAGAATAATTTTCGAAGTATACAAATGATGTTATTGGGAATTTAACTTTAATATAAGTAAACACTATTCAACTGGTCGCATTCTCTTCTTTATCAGTTATATTTTTATAAAATAAACGTTTAATTCTTTCTGAAAATATGACATATAATAAATTAACTATTGTGTTTCCCAATTTTCCGCTGTTTTCCTAACTTAATGCAGTTAAAAAAAATATCTGCAAAATATATATATTAATCTGACAAATTCCTATTTAATCTCTCTGATTAGTAGTTTCTAAATTTTTCCAATTTTTCAACTTTAAATGTTGTTTTGTATTTACGAAATCCAAAAATATGATATTCCATATACAAATCTTTATAGGAAATGCTTTCTTTCTGCGTTGCATTCAATTTATCTTAACATTTTGAACTGTTAATGTTGTTGCACATACACATAAATCTTTGTAGGCAGCGCTTTCTTCCGGTTATATTTTTTTCCTCTTTTTTAGAAATCTGTTATGCCTTCTCTTTAACCTTTTGGTTGTAGGGTACAACAAAAAATAACTGAAAACAAAACAATGCCAGAGAAAAACGTTGAAATAATGACAGCCCCAGGAGGGGGCTGTCTCTATTCTTATTTTTTCAATTTTATTTTTCTCTTTTATTTATATATTTTTTTTTGGGGAGGGAGGAGGCGTCTCTGACAACTGTGGCTGATGCTGAAATCAAAACACGGCAACAAACAATGCAACAGACAAAAAAAAGTGCAACGCGCTGCAACACAATAGAAATGAGCTGGCTAAAAGGGGGCGGGAACAGGGGGTATTAGAGGAGGCTTTTGGTGGAAAAATGAGCTGGCTAAAAGGGGGCGGAATTTAGAAGAAGGCGTGGGGCACGCATATTTTCTATGTGGCTGACAGAGACCATTAATGAAAATGGCCAACAAGAGGGAGTTGCATGGAGAGAGGGGAGGCAGAAGAGGGGGAGTTGCAGTCTATATGCCCGCATTGTTTTCATTTCAGAAACTTCGCTACGTTTTCGCATGCTTAATTATGGCCATTGACATGCAACATGTTGCACGGTGGCGCATCTATGAGATACAAACTAATAAGAGCAAACTGTTGGCATTGTTTTTTTTTTTTTTTTGTATACTCTAGAAGCCCAAAAAAAAATGAAGAGTATGCTGGGTTTAATTAAAAATATATAAATATAAAATAAATATCAAAATAATAATATTAAAAAATAAAATGTAACCTAAGTAGAATCTAATTTAAAAAAAAATTATTTTAAAAAAATATATAAATATAAAATAAATAGCAAAATAATAATATTATAATATAAAATGTAACCCAAGTAGAATCTAATTTATAAAAAATAAAATAAAAAATATATGAATTTAAAATAAATATCTAAATAATAATATAAAATTTAATACAAAATAATAATAATTTAATATAAAATTTAACCCAAGTAGAACCTATTATATCTTCCACATTTTTATAGCTATAGACGGAAAATTTAGTATGTGTACTACTGTTGACTTTATTAAGAGATCGGAACAAAAAAAATCTTTTCCACGCTCCTTTCACACGCCGAAAACTTAACAAAATTCAACTTTCTTCAATTTTCTTAAAAAAAAAAAGTTCAACGAAAAATTATTAAAAATATTTGTATTATATTTTTCCTTATTTATATATATTTTTATATTATATATTTTTCCCCTAAATATAGTAAAAATCTAAAAATTTATGAACAGTCTTTAAACAGCGTATACCTCAGTCGGTTAGCATTTAATACAATGTTGTTTATTGCTTGTTTGTGGCAGCCTTCAGGGCCTATCAAATTAATCATGCGGTATCACATTTCGCCAGGCACTCGACACTCTCGTCGCAGTTACATTTATAGCTCAATTCGCGTTGCATGCCACCCATTTGGCTGCCACATGCCTTGCCACTTGGACTGTGGAATTTATCTTTTTTGGCTGTGACATAAATTACACGCATTTGTTGCACAGTATTGGTGTGGCATGGTGTTGCATATAGAGTACTCGTAATAGCGAAAAACTCTTTTAAATTTAGACACCATAATGTATCTTTGTGTGTGTATTTGTATCTATAGCTGTATCCTCTCGTAGCTCATAAATCAGCTGAGTTTAGTTACACTTTGTTTACGTCTTTTGCTCTGTACATATTTTAATTAGTTTTTGCACTTCTTGTGGGAAAAAGAGTTTTGTAATTGGAATTTTTGGTTGAATTGGTAAATAAACACTTAGGTGTTATGGTAGTGTCAACAGTTAGTTGAATAATTTCCGTTAGTTTCTTTTTTTGTTGTTGGATATAATTTATGAGCAGACTGTGAGGTATTTAAGAAGCTTAGATAAGAAATGGCTTTTTAATTTTGTTTAAATTGGTGGCAATTAAAATGGAAACTCTATGTTATATAATAAATAATAATATAATAAATATAAATATAATAAATATAAATATAATAAATATAAATATAATTAAATATATATAAATATAATAAATATATATAAATATAATAAATATAATATCAAATTTATAGCATTTGGAACGATTTGATATCTCCTGCATATCATATGAAATAAATAAATAATTTTTTTTTGCGACATTTTTTTCCTTTAATTTTATGTGAATTAAATTGTTGGGTTAAGATATCACAAATAAATTAAAGTGAATAAGCTGCGAATAAATTAATATTGATTAATTGTTAATAAATATAAATATAAAGAAATATATATTAATTTAATATAAAATAAATCATTTGCAACGATTTGATATCTCCTGCATATCAGATAAAATAAATTATAATTTTTTATTTTTATGTGAATTAAATTGTTAAGTTTTATTTGACTTTAAATATCACAAAATAAATTAAAGTGAATAAAGTACACATAAATTAATATTGATGAATTGTTTATATTTTTGCAATAACTAATGTTTATTATTAATTAATTAATTATTACAAATTGTACTCCTATTTTTGGTTACAATTTGAACCTTTATCAGGAAAAAAATTAAAAATAAAAAGATTGATTATTTTTTTATTATAATTATTCTATGGCACATAAATTATATAAATATTTTTTTTACTAACTTTCAATTGTTGATTTTCATAAAATCAAGATTTATTAATTTATTATAATTTGACTTGAGATATCACAAAATATATAAATTGAATAAAGTGCAAATAAATAAATATTGATTAATTGTTTATATTTTTTGTAATTTGGTTAAGCAGGCCGTTTTGTTTACTAATGTTAATTATTAATAAATAATTATTATTTATTACAAATTATCCTCCTATTTTTGGGTACATTTTGTGAGCTTGTGAAAATTCATGAGATTGATTAATTTATTATAATTATTCTATGGCACATAAATAATGTGGATTTATTTTTAAATTTTTGTTGAATCAATTAAAACTATATAATTTTTTCCCAATTAATAATATCACGAATAGAACTTTTTAATAAATTTAAATCCCATTTTCGGCAGCTTATTTTTCTATTAAATTGTATATTTAATTTTTAAAACATTTATCGCTCTATACAACTTATTTTCTTATGGGAACTTTTTAAGCCAAATCCCAACTCTCATTTATAAATACAAAAAAAAATTCACAAAAAACAAAAAATTCAACTATTTATGACTTAATACTAAACTATTTACGGTCTGTGGCCAACATGACGCTAATGAGCCGCCGCATAGACACATTAAATAAATATTTTAATTAAAATTTGCTGCAGCTTCCAGGCAAAAAAAAAACAACTAAATAGAGACGACAGAGAATTATTAAAATATATATGTTAAAAGGCAATTAAACGCAATTAGCCAATTAGCATGGGTCATCAGCAGACAGACGGCCAAAAATAGTCAAATAGCCAAAACGTCAGTTGCCAATTTGCCAGTTGCCAGCCCCCAAAAGAGTTGGCAAAAAGTTGAAGCAACAACAAAATAAACAAACAACAAGCTCTTGACTGCGTTATACTCTGTTTAAAGACTGTTTTTTGTCTTTTGGCTATTTAGAAAATAGTTTAAAAAAGTTTTTAATACTTGCCCAAAAAAAATTTTTTTTTATAGTTTTAGAGATTTTTTTCTTTTTTTAATTTTTTTTTCTTTTTTTATTTTTTCATTTTTATATTTTATTTATGTTAATTTTCGAGGACAGAAAATAAACATAATAAAGATTTTCTTGTACCGATCTTTCAATTAGATCAACAGTAGTTCACATACCAAATTTTCAACCTCTAACTATATAAATTTCTTAGATATAATTTATTATCCAATTTAATATTTTATAGCCAAATTTTGATTTATTATTTTATGAGCTTATAAACCAAATTGTACACCAAATTTTCTTGCTTTAGCTTAAATAAAGTAGTTTACATACCAAATATCCTAACTATAGCTTTAAAAATTTGTTAGATATAATTTATTTTTCAATTTAATATTTTATAGCCAAATTTTGATTTATTATTTTATGAGTTTATATACCAATTTTTTACTCCAAATTTTCTTGCTCTAGCTTGAAAAAAAATTGTAGAAAATTGGCTTTATATTTTGTTAGCAATTACATCAATCCAATATACTCTTTATTTCCCTGCTTAAGAACAGAGCATAACAAGCAACAACTTCCGTTAGAACCAAAAAAAAATAAACATATTTAAAATTTGTGTGCTATGTTTTTTGGTTGTTAATTTAGTTATATATATATATTTTTTTTTTCATTTTTTCCTAACTCTAAGCGTGTAAATTGCTGTCCCAATTTTTCAAGCATAAAAACTGACGAGAGCGACTGTAAGTTAGACAAAGAGACAAGATACGAGGCGCCAAAGTGCTCATAAAGTTAGTTTAAACTAAAATTAAAAAAAAAGCAAAAAAACTTAAATTATTATTTTATACTCGCATATATTTAGCAATACAAACGCAGACACATAAAAAAGAATTATTATGCAATAGTTTTTTTAAGCCATGATAATGCTTTTAACGAACTTACTTATATGGTTATTTATAAGGTAAGCTCTTGTAGTTGGCCAAATAGAGTTAAGATGACCTAACCATGGGGCTAAAAGAACTTGTTTAATATGCTAAAAAAAAAAAATAGGAACAACTTTTTTTTTTTAGGAGAAATTTTATCTAAATATTTGCTTTCTCCCTGATGCTGTCGTAATATCAAATTTCGTAGCTTTCAGTTGAGTTTTCAGATTAAATGATAAAATTGTTGTTCAAAAAGTTTATTGAACTTTTGTTTTTAAAAGTGAATTCTGCCCAAAAATCGCATAAATCTGTAAATATGTATATTTTATATATATATGTGCATACATTAAAGAAGGCGTGATTTATAAATAATTTATATTAAGATGCTCAACGCGTCGGAACATTTTAAAAGCAATTTTCAAAGCAATTTAAAGTTTATGTGCAGTTGTTTTAATTCTTCCAAATTTATGCTAACAGGCAGTAAAAAGTTTTACGAGAAAACCAAAGAAATATATATATATAAAAATATAGAGGTATTAAGAATTCTTTTCAACTTTAATTGTTCAAGTATATGTATTAAAATAAAATGATTAAAATGTGCAACTTTTCAACAGCCTTGACATTCGAAGGGTATACTTAATAATATATATAGAAAAAACAACTTTTGAAACTTGAGTATAATACTTAGTTCTACTACTATATATAGTCAGCCAAGTGAACCAATTAAATTGCAAGTTGCAAGCAGGCAAGAGTCAGCTTGTTGCACAGTGCAGCGTCATATGGCAAATTAATGTTACTTCACACACTGAATTATGAGATTGCCACAAGCGGCGCATAAATAAAATCAGTCTACCGAACCCAACGCCGCCGCCAACACGACCCAAAAGAATCAAAAAATAAAAAAATAAAAAAAAATATAACCTGCACCGGCAAAAGTGCAAAAAGCAAAAATTATGGCAAAAAAATAAATATGAATTTGGCAATCCGAAGAAATAATGCCCTTAGAGATGTATAGAACGATATTTTGGCTTTAATAAATGCTAGAATTTACTGAGTTGGTGGGAAAGTAAATTTAATTTTAAATGTATTGTTTCTATTTGAAATAGTGATTGGATATATCACATTTTGATATATATTATAGATATTTTATAGGTCCCATTTTAAAATAAATTATAGGTATAATAATATAAAACTAAATTTTAGCTTTAATAAGGCTGCTAGAATTTACAGAGTTGGTGGGAAACTAAATTTAATTTTATTGTATTGTTTCTAGTAAACCGAAAAAATAATGCCCTAAGAGATATATAGAACGATATTATAAAGCTATTATATACCTATAATATATATCAAAATGTGATATATCCAATCACTATTTTATATAGAAACAATGCATTAAATTTATTTTTATTTTTCCACCAAAAGCTATTATAAAGTTTAAATATCGTGACGGGAATAAAAATGGCTATTATTATATATTAATATATAAATTATATATCAATAAATTATATTTCACCATAATAATTACACTAGTTAATAAAATTTAGGTTTTTTTTCTGATACATAAAAGACCCCAGATGACGAAAAATCACTTTAAAATTTTTTCCATCAGATTTTTTTTTAAAAATTGTTTTTATAATTTTAGATAAAATAACCTTAATAGCTATATATTTTTTAATAAATCAGCTCGGTTGATGTTGTTTTAAGGCTTTTTTTGTTAGCAATTTCTAATTTTAATAATAATAAAAAAATAAAATTTCCTAATTTCATAAAAAAAAATACCCGTTCAAACCACTTTTTCTAATTTTCTAATTTTTTTTTTTAGCGATATCTAGTTTTAATAATAATAATAAAATAAAATTTTCTAATTTTATTAAAAAAAAATACCTTTTTTAAACCACTTTTTCTATGATAACTATATGATGTAGTGTTATGATTTGTACCATATATAGCAATCGCTGTACCAATTTTCAGCATTATCGCTTTACTATAAGTCCAGTTCATATAGGCCAAAATGTCTTTAAGTAGCTCATTTATCAACATTAGCTTTAGAAAGTCGAATTTCCTAATCAAGAATACCAATATATTACCTCATACTACCAAAAAAAACACATTATGGGTTCAATGTTACCATCAATCAATGCGTTACACATTTCGTCACATTATTATAATACCCTCACCATTAATGGAAAAACCATCTAAAAAGAAGAAGAAGAATAATAAGAAGAAGAAAAGAATCGTGCAGAACTTTTGCTCGCGCGCGCCATCAACAACGTTGATTCGCTGTGTCGACTGAGAGTGAAGAGAAGAGAAGAGAAGCTCATCACGTATGCAGGGCGCGCACATTATGTTTGGATTTTTTTTTTCTGTACTCCCCTCTAGCGGTAAAAATGTGCTGCACGAGTGTCGAACCTATTTGTAGTTATCAGAAAATTAAAAAGAACGTGCGAAAGGTTGGCAGGGGGAGAGGGGAGGCCAGAGGTTCGAACAGCGGTAAAGCGGCGACGCGCAGTCGTGCGATTCTAACAGTGCTTTTTCACTAAAGTGAATTAAATTTATGAGGCAATTCACAAACATCCAAAATGCTGCTGCTGCTGCTCTCTTTAAATACTTGACTCTCTTTAAAGCAAAAACAATTGCGTGCATACTGTACTGCTATTTTGTTGTTCTTTGTGCTCTGTCTAGGTATGCTTCGCACGTATTACTACAATGTTAAATAGGCGCAACCACAACGTCGCATAACTATTGATTTCAATTTGTATTTAATGTCTTTATAAGCCGGCAAAGTTTATGTGTTTGTGTATGCAAAGCTCTTTTATTACATATTCCCTGTAGTACTTGTACTACGGGAAGAAATCCACTTAAGCATAACTTTTGCAATTGCTGCAAACTTTTCACCTTGAAAACGCATCAGCTGTATTACACATACACGCACACACATACACAGTGCATACTCATTCGCCCACATAATACAAACACAAAACTTTGCTCTCTCGCCGCTACTGAGCGCTCGCTCTCTCACGCATACTCACCAGGCTGGCAGCGCTGCTTTTATTGTTGTTGTTGCTTTGCCTGGTTATGATTTGACGCTGATTGAAAACTTTTGCATTTGCGAGAACAAAAAGGAGATGACGATAACAGCATATGTTAAGTGGGAAGAGGAGGAACATGTGCTTAGTGCGGCCCATTCACGACTAACTTATAGGCGCGATCAATGGGTGCTGAAAATAAAATAACATACGAAAATATAAAAATAAAATTTAAACTAATTTTAACTACAATTTAAAGCATACAAGTAAAGCATTAATTTTATTTTTAATAATTTTATAAAGCAAAAATAAACCAAGTTACCTTTAAGTGTATGAGCATACAAAAATATAATTAATGCGGCCCATACACGATATATATATCATGATCTATCACGCTGCTGTTTGAACGTGTTGAAAATGATGTAACTTGAATGGGGTTAACATAAAATACGACCTTAGAAATCCATTAAATGGATATCCGATCCACGCCTCTTTTATAACAGTGACACTTTGCTAGAGCGAGACAGAGCTAATTCAATAAGTGTGTATAATCATTTTGTTGTTGTTGGCCCAACGTCAAACAATTTTCCAAGTTCCGTTCAATGTTTGTGCCTCTTGTGCTGTTGCATGCTTTGCATTTCCGTTCTTCGTGCATGACAGCGGCACTCCCCACACACGTCTGCCATTTGCCATTTGGTTCCGCCGCTTTGGTTGGTCATCGAAGGCCAATGGCTTTTGGGCAAACCAAACTCAACAGGTCTGCGGCCCACCTGCAATTCAGCCAGAATGTATATATATATATATATATATATTCATATATACTTACCTACCCATTCATTGATCGATGTAGAGTCTTTGGGGCCCAGATAATTGACTGCTAGCCAGAAGAGAAAAGAAAAAAAAAAGGTTAGATCTTGTGCCAAACAAGCTAAAATTGCTAAGCATTTTAGCAGGTAGTTAAGCGAAAATTGAAATTTTTTCTTTTTTATGAAAGTCTCTATATAGAAAGCTGCTGCCTGTCTGTCAAAAAAATAGAAAAAAAAGCATTTCAAATTTTTCTATAATTCAAGCGTATTAAAAACATAAAAAAAAGAACTTCAAAGCGTCAGGCGTCGCGCCTTTTTCAAACAACTGGACCCGAACCCAGAAACAGAACCCGAATCCAAAATACCGTTGCCAAAAGCAAAAGAACCTGCCTATAAGTTTGATCTATTCTTATTCCGCTCCTCTATTAATTCAATTATATTCTGTTACTTTCAAAAAACATAGAAAAAAATCAATCAATTTATAGCGTAATCAAACCATTTGCGTGATTCGCAAAAAAAAAAAAATTATAGCTAGCCTTAAAAAAATGAAAAGAAAAAGCAAAAAAAATCCAACTTGCGAACATTTGTGAAGTGCTTTTTTTTTGGCCGCAGGGGCGAACCAAATTGAAGCTACTTCAATCTTGAGAAATGCTGGCAAGTTTTTTGCCTCAGGGCCTTAAGTAAAAAAAAATAAAAATATGAATTTCAATTGGCTAAAATAGAGCACATAAAAAGCGTCAAGAGACAGCGCTAAATTTAAAAAAAAAAAATTAAACAATTCAAGCTACAAAATTATAATAAAAACCTATTGAAATGATAAAAATCAAACACATAAAGTGTTAAAAATGTCAAAACTCACGACAAAACTTTGTTAAAGTGCTTGGAGATTATTATGTAATAATGATAAATAAACAATTAAAATAAAAATGAAAAAAACAAAAATATATCAATTTTAAATGAAATATTAATTTAATTTAAGTTTTGACAAAAGTTTTAGAAGTTAATAATCTAGATTCTAGAAATTGGGTGTATTATTTTAGTATTACATTATATTAGAGTATTAAAAAAAAATTTGCTCTTGATTTTAAATCACAAAAAAATTATTTAATTATTATTCTTATTATTATTCTCTTTCAAAAAGAAATGTTTTATATAGAAAAATGATACAGACCTTACACCTTGACTGCTGAAACAGGTTGAGAATTGCAGGAAATGCACAAAATTGACACATTTAACTATGAAATTAATATTTATTACTATAATTTTTTTATTATGGTAAAATTAAAGCTATTTTATTTTATTTTTTACACCATTTAAATAAAATTAAAAATTTATTTCCTTAAAATTTAAATGCCACAAAAAAATAGATAAAAAAAACATGACCTAAAAGACATTTGGCATAAAAATCGCTTTAGTTTTGACAAAGTTATGAAAAAGTTTCAAAGAAAATTAGAAATTCCAAAAAATATGCGAGCCAGGAAGTCTAGGCATAGAGTATTTACTTTGTACTTTAAAACAATTGTATTCGGCATTGTATCTTGTTAAAAAAAATGCTTGCCTAGTATTATATACAATTTAATTAAACAGCAAACAAATCCAATCAGCAGCGACGCGTTAAACAACAATTGAAATTGATTATGCGTGAAAAGCAACAATAAGGACGGGGGTGGACATACCCACAATTGTTGCCCCCAAAATGGTGGCAAACAAAAGGGCTAAAATGTGTACAGTTTGGCCATTTAAAATTACATTTGCCGATTAAATGAAAAAAAATAGCAAGTGGGAATGCCCCAGTTTGGTGTGAGTGATTTAAAGATGCCCTGTAAACAGTTGTGTAGTAATTAAAATAAAGTTGTGTACTTGCAAGTAGTTTTTTGGGAGCAGTTCAGCAAGCAGTGCCCTCTTTTATACTATGGAAAAATTGTTTTTAAATATATAAATATAAATATAGTTAATCAAAAGTGCCAAAAATCAATGCTATATAATATCTAAATAATTTTTTAATAATGTGAGGTATATAGAAAAATATATGTCAGTGCTAAATGGCAGTAACTATTGGTGTAAATCGAGAAATATATATATTAACAGGGTCGAAAATGTGTTTTGGAAGCAGTGCCCTTTTTCATACTATCGAAATTCTTTTTTTTAAATATATAAATATAAATATAGTTCATCAAAAGTGTCAAAAATCAATGCTATATAAATTCTAAATAATTTTTAAATAATGTAGGATATATAGAAAAATATATATCAGGGCTAAATGGAAGTAACTATTGGGGTTAATTGAGAAATATATATATTTACAGGGTCGAAAATGTCTGCTTCAGCATGTAACTGCCTTTTAAACCATTGCATAACACCCTTTAATGCATTTTTAATGAGTACAGGGTATATGAAAATTGTTAGCAATCACAAATAATGCGACTGACAGTAGACTCCGGTTCACTGTCAATGCAATTGCCATTAACATGGAATACGAAACGCGTCTGTAAGGTGAACAGAGATACTTGCAACAGCAGAAGCAGCAGCAGCAACCCCCAACTAAAAGACGACAATTGAAGATTGATGATGATGTATATAATGTTGATGATGATGATGATGATGAGATGACGTCTCTGGCTGTTTAATCAGCAAAGCGTTGCCTAATGAAGGTCAAATGGTGGTGACAAAAAACGTCTCCGGCTTTGGTTTTCTGTCGGGGTTTTTTTTATATATATATATATACATTATATACTTTTGGCGGATATCGAAATGCGTTCCACTTCGCAGCGCATGCATTTCAGTTATGCGCGCCCAGCATTTCGTATCTGTATCCATATATATATATATATATACTATACAACTGAAGCCTACCAAGTGAACCGCTAATAGCTGCAATTAAACGGACAACGTGTCGTATGAGTAACCTAATTTCAAACGGAAACAGCCAAATACCTAGCTATACCTAGCTATAAACATATTAAAAAAAAAACCAAACGACGTGCAAAAGATTTTTCCATCTTCATTAAAAATTGTGACAAAATGTTTGACAAGTTGTTGCTATTGTGTGTTGATGAAAATGAAATCAAATGAAATTCCTATGCAAAATGACAATTAAAAATAAAAGAAGTAAAAAAACTAATTTTGATTGACGAAGATTTTATGCTCTTGCAAAGATGTTTATAGAACTGGGAATTTATATAAATGAGCCCTTAAATTCTATATGTATATGTATGGTAATTGTTATATATTAAACAGATTTTAATCAAATTTTGTTTATATTTATAAAATAAAACAGAAAAATTATGGTTATTTCAATAAAGCATTGAAATACCTCTCGTTGTGACTAGCATATTAAATTATAAGTTAATGCTTGTAGTGCTGGTAAACCCAATAAATAAATAAATAAATAATAAATAATGCCCTAACAGTAATAATAAATTTTTTTTAATTAAATAAAATGTCACTTCTGGTTTGAGCTCTATTATATAGTTATACCACCTTTTTGGCTCTGATATATATTATGTCTATAATAAATAGTTTTATCAAGATCTCAAAATGAAAAACTAGTTTATAAGGGAAAATATACCTGACAGCTGTTTAGATCAACACCTTTACTAAAGTTTACACTAGGTAACACACAAATTGTATATTTTACCAAACCTACTTTTTCTGATACATATGGTGCCCCAGATGTCGAAAAACCACTTAAAAAATGTATTCTATGGTTTGATTTTTTACATCTGATATTTATTTTTTTTAGCTTTTTTCAGAGGCAAGCCTGCAGATTTTAGCATTACTCGAGAATCTTGCAGCCGATTTTCAAATGCTTTACTTTTTCTGAAAGCTAATGAAAGGGTCTATTAATCATACATATACTTTATTAAGTTAAAATTACTAGTTTTGCCAGTATTTAATTTTGAATTTAGAAAATGATGATATTTTATGCGGTATTTTTTACGATTTTTTGACTTTAAAATTCGAGGAAAAGTTGAAAAAAAATATTTTCGTTTTCCTTTCCTCTGCTTTTATATAGTTGCATTAATTAATAATTATTAGAAATATATATACTTCATATTATTTATATTAATATCAGAAATTATATACTTTATTAAACACGCCTTCTTTATAGCGTTACACATTTCGTGACAAGTTTATAATAACCTGCTATTCATCGTATAGTGTATAATAATAACAATTATGCTCAATAATAAACGGCAATCAGTTTTTAAGCAATCTGTCGATTGCAAAATGCCGGACAACAATTGAAGTTTTTATATTTTTTTTGTTGAAAAATTTGTCATTGTTATTGTTAATTGTTGTTATTGCTTTTGTTGTTGTTACTGTTAAGTTTTGTTGTGCGCACTCATGTGAGAAAGTTGTGCCAAATGCAGATTTTACAGATTTTACTCTAATGATAATGTGCCAATGATAGCGCAATACATAATATTTATGTTTGTATATATAAATTTATACTTATTTTATGTTTTTTTTTCAACTTCATTTTGTGGCATTTAGTGGGCGGTTTTTAAGTTTATTTTACTTTTATAGAGGTCTACATAATTATAATGACATCAATTTTAGCAGTATTATTGTTGGTCAAGCCACAAATTAACATTTAATGTTTTCTTGCCTTGAAATTGGAAGAGCTACAATTTAGTTTTTTTTTTGTTTTTTTGTTTTTTGAATTGTGCAAAACTAATATAACAATGGCATTAGCTACGGTATGATATGGTATAGTTTAGATTTGTATATGAATTGTGTAAATTTAAAAAAAATAATATCATTATAACATGTTGCAAACGAAACGAATTTTGTCTTAGCAACAAAAGAAATAAATACATTTAAAAAAAATTAAATTTTAAGCTGCATAAAGCTTAAAAGTCAAGAAAATTTAATTTTTTGTATTGATTAAAAAGTTATATTAAACAGCTGTTAAGTAACATTTTTGTGTAATGTTAAAGCAGTTAATGTTAACTCGCTGTAAATGAAGCAAATTTTCTGTTTTAAAAAGTATAAAAGAGCAGTTTTTTTATAGCTTAAAAGCTAGAATCAAATTTAATACTTTTCACAGCTAAACATTATATAATCTTTAACTTAAATTAATTATAATTGAGTGCATTTTCTCTGTTCAACTTAATTTTGTTTATGTTTTTCCTACATTATTTGTCTGAATTTCCATTTAAATATGCCTGAGGTGCTGTCATTTTGATATATATTTTTACATTAGCTTCAGCTGTGCTAGTTTCACTTAATTTAAATTAAAATACAAAACTCAACATTTTCCCTTTTTTTTTTTTTTTTTTAAAACTGTTGCTATACTTCACTTCCTGTTTGGCCTGTATAGTGTATATAGTATGTTGAATCTGCAGCGACAACTTCATTGTGCACACACACAGATACACACACACACACACACACACATATCTGGTTAATCAACAACAACAACTTTAACTTCATCATCATGATACACAGAATAAACAACAAAAACATTTTAGAAAAATAGAGATGGCAACGTGTTTCATTTATTTAATAACGAAATATTTTAGTTCTATCATTTATTTTATTTAATAAATTATTTTAGGTTGTTTTCTTTATTGAATATGGAAACGCTGTTAAAATAATGATATGGAAATATAATAAATAATAATATATAAAAAATAATATATAAAAAATAATACATAAAAAATAATAAATTAAAAATAATATAATAAATAATATATACAAATATCAATCAAAATTCAGAAGTATTTTTATTTTGTACATTACAAATTTAATATTACAATTAGCTGGATTTTTCCAATTTCTGAATATAATAAAATTATTTAAGAAAATTTGTTAAGAAATACAAAATTATTTTAGTAATTTATGGTATAAACTTTAGATCAAAAATTGGATTAGTTAATCAGACATTTTTCTTTTGCTTTAGGATTTTTTTTTTTTGTTTAAAAAAAAATTATTAATTTTCCGCCATGTTCTCATTTTTTTATTCAATCCAAATATTTGTACATTAAATCTCTTTTTTTCAGTTATTCAAATAAAAAAGAAACACTTTAAGCATATTGCTTTTATTTTTTGAATTCAAATTTTATTTATTATTTTTTTTCAGTTATTAAAATATAATAAATAAAAATTGAATTCAAAAAATTAACAAATCGTGTTTAATTTTATTTATTTATATTATATTTCATTTCATTTTATTTATTCTATTTATATTTATATTTATATAAATATTTATTTTATTTTATTTATTTATTTTATTTGATTTATTTTATTTAGTTTCTTTATTTTATTTATTTTCTTTATATTCTTTATTTTCTTTATTTTATTTATTTTATTTATTTTATTTTATTTATTATATTCATTTTATTTATTTTATTCATTTTATTTATTTTATTTTATTGTATTTCATTTTATTTTATTTATTTTATTTATTTATATTTATTTTATTTTACTTTATTTTATTTATTTAATGTATTTTATTAAATTTCATTTTATTTAATTTATTTTATTTTTTTTAATATATCTATTTTATTTTATTTTATTTTATTTTATTATATTTCATTTTTTTGTATTTATTTTTTATTCTATTAATTTTACACACTCGTGCCACAACACGCACACATCTCTAGCCCTAGCCAGCCAGCCACTCCGCTGTATGAAAATGCTTTTTGACCTTTTTTTTTATTCTCATTTGAGCTACTTTCCGCTAACACTCAGCCCACAGTCTGGCTGTTTCAAACTCCCGCTCTAGCCAACTCTGTATTTTTTTTTTTATTTTTTTTTATTTATGCATAACTTCTAGTGCAAAACAATTTAAATAACAAGTTGGTAATGGAGCTGCACATTTGTGTGTGCATTTGTGTGTAGTCTGGCCTGGGAATCTTCTAGTTGAGACTCCATATGTGGCAAACCCTTTTGAGCACTTGTTGCAGCTATTGTTGTTGTTGTTGCTGTTGGGGCCATGCAACAAAATTACTGGAGCATGCAATTGCTTGTTGTTGTTGTTACAGTTGTTGCTGTTTGCTGATTTAAAATGCAGATTTCTTTTGCCAACTCGCTGCAAAACTGGCAAAAACTTTAGTATAGATTTTTTTTTATGGATGCTGCTGAAAATGGAACTGATACCGCACTAGTTACCAGTAGTAAGCCCTGTCTACAGTGCTCTTACAATTGACATTTTGCTGTTTTGGCCAAGAGAGACATGAAATTTGCATGCCAAAAAACCATTTTGGAATGAGGTCAACCCTCTGTCTGTTTATGCGAATTGTAATGCGCATTTTAATTAGATTTTGATAGAGCAATTAAGTAGAGAAAGAGGCCAAGAGTAGGGGTGGCGGGGATAGTTATCATCTCAGTTATGGCCAAGTTTTAAAGCGTGCATCTAATGATAGCCTAAATGCAAAAACTTTGAGAAATGGATTTTTAAAGCATCACACGAGCCAAATATTTGTGTTAATTATACAACATAAAAGGGCTCACTTATGTATATAATAATTAGCATATAATAAGGCAACTGTATGGGGTTTTTAGTTGCCTTTTAATACGTATGCTAATTTTAATTGAAATATTAAAAAATGATACATTAAAATATGAGTTATGCATAATTATGTATTATATAAATTGAAATTAAATAATATATAGAGCATGCATGTTAGTTTGTTGACTTTTTTTCTTTATAAAACTTCTTTATAAAATTATAAAAGTACTTAAAAAATATATTATTGTTGTCATTTTAAAGACACTACAAATTAAAAAAATATTTTCAAAAAATAAATTTAATTTTATGGTCTTTTTAAATAGCTATTTAAGCTTGACAATGCTGAATTATTTTTATTTTTATTATTTTTTTTTCTTGTATTATATAATTTTAAGTAATAACTAAGTGACATTTTAGAGTATATTAAAGTAAATCAAAAATGTGTGCTAAGCTAAGCAGGAAAATAGATAGCTCTTTCAAATTTATCTTCACTTTAGCATATATATATTTTCTATATATATATATATAATTATATAAATCTCATAAAAGTATTAACAATATAAATAGCTACATTAAAAAATTGCAAGAAAAATTGAACATAAGAAATTTATAATTTTTTCAATATTTTTTTTATATTTTTACATTAAAAGAATATACTTATAATGTAAATATATTAGTCTTCTTTTAAGTCCCTTAATATTATAATGACTTTGATTTGATTTTAATTAAAAATTTCGTTTTCTTATGATAAATAAATAAAGCGTTAAATTAATATTAATATTATAATATTATAATGACTTTTATTAGTTTTTTTTTCAGTAATAAAGCGTTAAATTAGTTCCAGAATTTTAAATATTTTAATTATTAAATTTTTAAATCCATAAGAATCAATTTTAAGGGTTTATAAAAATATAAAAAATTATACATTAAAAAGTTAACTTATTTCTTTATTTTCCAATTTAAACAATCAAAACAATTTAATTCGGTTGACTTAAAAATTAGGCAATTTAATAATTAAAATTGAATTTTAATATTTTATGAATTTCTGTTGATTTAAAAATTAGGCAACTTTATAAATTTAAATTTAATTTTAATATTTTATTAAGCTGAATTAGCATAAATTACAATATTAACAAAAGCATTAAACTGCATATTTATCATGATTTAATTTATGCAATAATGCAAAATATTTTCTATAAAAAAATATAAAATATTTTCTAGCAAAAAAATAAAATAGTTTTTATAAGAAAAAAAAAAAAATGTACTAAAAAAAATAATAAAACAATATTGAAAAAAATATAAAAATATTTTCTTAAAAAAAAAAAAAAAAAATTAAAACTGACTTTATAAAATGACCAAGAATTTAAATAGCAGTTATCTATAAGCTTTATTTAATACCAAAAATTTCTATAAAAACTCACAATTTACTAGCTATGCAACTTTACATTTATAGAGATTTTTGTTAATTAACTTTGACCATAACAAAAGCCGCCAAATAGATAAATCAAAATTACAAAAAAAAACAAATCGAAAAACATTAATTAACAAGTGTTAAAATTGAACTAAATTAACTTGGGGTCTGAACATGTTTATGGCAGCATAGAAGAGAGGTAAGGGGAGCTGTGGCAAGCGGCAGCCACAAAGCTAACCACAAATGGTAAAATTTTTGTATTGTGAATACCACAACACAAATTGCAATCAATTTAATTGAGAAAACAGAAATTGTTTATTAATTTAAAAGGTAAAATTATGTGCTGAAATGAGCTGTAGCTTTATAAATATGTTTGCTAACATTTGTTTATATTATTTTAAGTAGTAAATTGTGATTTAAAATTAGGGAAAAATCTGTCCAAATATATAAAAATAAATTATCTATTAAAAAAAAATACTTTAATAAATTTTAAGATAATTTTTCCAACATTTTCTTTGATTTTTTTTTTACAATTATCTAATTTTCCATTTTAATATTTAGTTAGGTCAACTTTGTGCATCTAATAATTAGTTTTTAGGTTTATTTTTTTTTTGTTTATTGTGGGTCAAAGTCTTTGAAAAAATGACGTTATAAAAGAAAAAGTAAACCATGTACATAAAAAAATAAAAAAAAAATAAAACAAAAACATGGCGCATAACTGAGAAACGGGTTCTCTTAGATAAAAAAAAAAAAAAATAACAACAAAAGCTGCGCTTGAATAAATGTTGAAAAATTTTAAGTATACCAGAAATTTATTGCAAGCATTTTTTAATGTAGTGTGAAAAAAAAGAGAAGAGTAATGGCAATAAATAAATAAAACAAAAAATTAATAATGAAAAGCCAAGGCGAATACAAATTGTAAATATAAAAAAAATATATGTGCTTTGTGAAACAATTTCTCTAATTAATTGTACATGAGTTTTTCCTGGCAAACGCATTAATTTTGATTTCAATTTTATCTGATACACTTTAGCTGGGTGTGTTAAAATTTTGACAGGGTTTGAAAGATGTGTAAAAGTATATAAATGGATTATTAAGCAGTTTAGCAATGATAAATTAAATCAAACTTGGCATAGATGTTTATTTTTGTTGCTATAGGCAGTATATATATTGGAACTGAATGGATCGGAACAATATATTTTATAGTTGCCATAGAAAAAAAACGGTTGACAATTGAGTTTTTGTATGAGAAAAAATATTGTTTTTTTTTTTTTAAATAACACAATTTAATTAACTTATTCTAAGTTATAATATAATTTAAAAAATAAATATATAATTTTAAAAAAGCCAGAAAAATGTATAGAAAGCGGAATATTATATTATATTATGTTATTTATATTTGCCATAGGAATTATCGTTAAAAAAAAAAGTTTTTATATACAAAAAACTTGTTTGCTTTTAAGGATATTTTAACGAAACGCAATAATTCATATTTTCATTATGTTTCTAAGCAAGTTCATTTAATTTTTAAATTCTATTAAAATCGGTTTTAGGGTTAGATATTTTAATTTTTAAGCCAGGGATTGACATGTTTTTTTCAAGTACAATTTTCCACATATCTATTTGCTAACCTTCAGAGAAAAGTTAATTTAATTTTAATATTTGATTAAAAAGGTTATTCTGCAGAAAAAAATATTTAAGGGATTTTATTTTAATTTTTAAACCAGGGATTTATTTTTTTGAAGAACGATTTTCTATTTTTCCATTTGCTAATCTTCAGAGAAAAATGTTGAAAGATTTTTAGATTAGAGATTTTAATTTTTAAGTCTGGAATTTATTGTTTTTTTTTTCAAGTATGATTTTCTATTTATTTATTTGCTATTTTCTATTACAAAAAAAAATTAGGAAAATGTTTTTATTTTATTTTATATTACTTGCTATTTTCTATAACAAAAAAATAAAGAAAATATTTTTATTTATTTTATTTTATTTGCTATTTTCTATTACAAAAAAAATTAGATTTTCTTTTTTGTTTATTTTTTTTGCGAAACGTTTAAAAAAAAGTAGAAAAATGTTTTTATTTTGCAAGGAAATTAATTAACAAGTCTAAGTTTAATTATGTGCTCTACAAGCTAATTAAAATAAATAAACTATATTTTATAAAAGTCATTTTAAAAAACGATCTTAAATTGACTTTTTGCATTTTTTCTATATTTTTTATTTAAGCTACAATAATTTTTCTCCGCATTTCACTGTAAGCGTATTAGATCTTCATCAATCCAAAAGATAACTTATCTAGCTACATATCTTGTTTTACTGTACATGAAACACAGATATTTTTCCGCTTTTGGATTAAACGAATTCGCATGAATTCGCGCAAATATGGAATTGAAAGCCAAGTGGCGCCGCGGCGCGTCAACAAGTCATGTTGTTGCAGGTTTGTGACCAAGTGCCGCCGCCACCCAAGCTGGGCAATTTGACGCGTTGCATGACAACATTTTTGAGATGGCAAAACTTTAGCTAATTTAACGCGCATTTTTTATAATATTTGAAAAGTTTTTTTTATATTTTTTTATTATTATTATTATTAATATGTTGTCAACATTTTTGCAGGATGCCGCACCCAACAACTTGCCACAGCAGCCGCCGCAGCAGCAGCATGAGCAGACATTAAATGTCGAGGCTGTCATATTGCAAAATCAGGTGGACACATTGCAATGGCAATTGAAGCAGGTGAGTTTTTTCTATATCTATATATATATATATATCTTTTTTTTTTTTTGTTGCGGAATAACCGAAGACTTAAGGCACAAACTTGTAAGCCAAAGACTTAAGACACAAACCTGATATCTAGACTTTAAGATGAAAACGTGACTTAAGCAGCCGCTCACTTTATGTTTTTCTTTGCTAACTATGCAAAGTCTGTCTCAATTCCCGGTTCTAAGCACCTCCCTCCCCCCCTCTTAGTTGCTCTAAATAGCTTCAACTTCAACCTGTTCTGCTGACTTTTAACCACATTGTCTCTTGGCTCTTGTGTGTGTGTTCTCACGCCTAATACACACTCATAATTACCACTCAATGCCAAAGCCAGATGACGTTGTCATGCCTGTCTGTATACCCTACCCTGCCCTACCCTGCCCTTCCCCCTCTCTCAACTTGTCTTTCAGCGCCAATGTTAAGTGGCCTTTGTTTATTTGTTGTTTTTTCCATTTCCTTGATTTGTTTTTCTTCTTCTCTTCTATTGTATCTATCCCCGGGTCCGGTTTGGAAACTGTTCCGAGTGTGGAGTGTGGAGTGTTAGGGCCACGTCCCGTCACACATCCACAATTAGGCGGCAAATTCTTTTTAACGCTTAATTATAGACTCGGCTCAATTCTATTTCTTTTCTGTTCTTACTCTGTTCTATTCTGTTCTGGTCAACGTTTTCATTGTCTTTTTTTGGTTTTGACCATTTCCTTTATTGCTTTGAAAAACTTTGTAAAGTTAATTTTATATTTCCTACCCAAAAGATACTTAGGAAGTTAGAAGAGGGCTTCTGCTGCTTCTCCATTTATTGATTACATTTTAAACAATTGAAAAAGGTCTTTATGCTATCAGAAAGGCAGAAATGTGTAAGATTTTTAAACAAAAATGCCAAGAACAGAGATGGAAAGGAAATAAACGGAAATTTATAATACTATACAGAATATGTAAAATAATGTAGGGACTTAAAGATAAATATTGAATGAAAAATGAAAGGAAAATAAATTGATTTTATTATTAAAAAATATATAAAAAATAAATTTCAGAATTAAATGAAAGAAAGCTAAGTAAAGAATATATGTAAAAAATAATAAAATTAAATTATGATAAAAAAAAAAAAATATAAAAAAAAAAATTTACAGAAATAAATAAAAGAAAACCAAGTAAAAATATATAAAAATTACGAAAAATAAATTATTTTTATGGTTAATATAAAAACATGAAATTAATGATAATAATGATATATATAAAAAATGTCAGAAAAGTTTGCTATTAATTAATGAATTAAAACCTAATTTGTATTGAAAATATAATATATATTAAAAAAAAAATATAATTCGATATATTTTGTATTGGAAAATTTTATATATTATAATAAAAAAAATATATATATAGAATCATATTTTTTTGTAATATATATTAAATTTTCCAATACAAAATATAATAAATAACTAAAAATTGGGACTAAAAGTAAAAAAGGAAAAAATCATATATTATTTTTGACAA
Source organism: Hirtodrosophila alboralis (assembly GCA_035043045.1). Classification (NCBI taxonomy): domain Eukaryota; kingdom Metazoa; phylum Arthropoda; class Insecta; order Diptera; family Drosophilidae; genus Hirtodrosophila; species Hirtodrosophila alboralis. The sequence continues at coordinate 880,029 of JAWNNH010000263.1, read as the reverse complement.
TAAATAAAAATATTTACAATAAAAAATAATATATAATACAAAAATATTTTATATAAAAAATACAGTTCAAAATTAATGACAAAAATTAAATAAAGTAAAGTTTTCAATATTAATTAGTAAATGCAAGAAAATTGTGCAATTGAGAAATTTATATCGGGTTAAAAATGAGAAATATTAATTTAAATATAAAATATCATGAATATTCAAATTATATATATATATTATTATATATTTCCAAAACAAAATTGCAGACTGCTATAATAAAACTAGTATAAATACTAGAAAATTAATATATTTAAAAGATTTTCAAAAAATATGATTTTAATTTCTTATTATAAAAGAAAAACCTGAATAAAAATGTTAAACTTATACTTGAAAGTCTCTAGAAAATCAAGATGAGAGTATTAAAATGAAATTTTGAATAAAAATAGATTTGTTTAGTTGAACTTAACTGTAGAGTATAAGGTAATGTTTAATATAAACTACAAACAAGAATTTATCAATTAAAAAGTGTATTTTAAACCACAAATTCCTATTAAAAGTAGTAATCTCTCCGCAAAACATATTTATATATATTGTGGATTTTTATTATATTATATAGTTTATTCACAATATATTATTTCTCAAATATTGTTCAGTTAATTTGAGTTTCAATTAAATACCTTACAGATCAGCTTGTTGTAAATTTGATTTATAAAATAGATAAGTTACAAAATAGATAAGTTATATTGATGACATTAATTTTGATTGAAGACACTAACTTTGTTAGGTTTTAATTTTTTAATTTTATTTTGCGGATGCTTGATGGCTTTTTAATGAAGCAAAAAATGCAGGAAATTGCCTTAGTTCCCAATTATATTAGCTGATTTATTTTAGATAAATTATAATAAATAAATCAGCTAATATGATTTAATATTTATTATGCCATAGTTTAACTTTAATTCTGTTGAGTTCTTTTATTCCATTAATTAAAAATGCTTTCGTAAGCAACATTTTTTTCTGAAAATTCCTTTTAAAGCTGGCAATTGAATTTCTTAACCAAACCAAACTTGATAGCTAATTGATTTGTTCAACTATAGCTAGATGATGACTACAACTAAGTAACAAAAATATTCAGGTCATTTTCTTGACCATATCAAAAAAGCCACAACTAACCCGGTTAAAGCCAAAAGGCGCATCTTGTGCTCAATTATTGTTACAGTATTTTTTTGTATTTTTGTATTTCTTTTATTTTTCTTCATTTCCAATTTCCAAAGCCATATTTGAACTGCAATGACCTTCAACTTTCTCAGGCTGCCTTGCTGCAACATTGCAACACTTTCAATCCAAACCATGATAGATTCTATAACTGAACAATGTAAGAAAATAAAAAAAAATAAAATTTACGCTTTCATTTCAATTTAATGCGCTTTAAAAGCTTGTGGAAAGCAGTTGCAGTCTGCACTGAACTGAAAATTGCAATATAATCATTGATAAATAATTTCCACACTCTGTTCAGTTGTTGGAATGCCGGCTAAAACAACAACAAACTGGGTTACAACTTTATGCAGCCAAAGGCGGTCAGTTAAGAAAAAAAAAATAAAAATAAAAAAAAAATAAAGAAAAAATAAAGATGCTGAAAAAATTGCAAACAAAATCAGAATCAGAAGCGTGGGCAGAAAGTCCGAAGAGTTTCAGAAATGAGCCTCCAAACAAACCCAAAGCCAGGTTTTTTTGATTGATGGCATTAATTTTGATTGAAGACAGCAACTTTGTTAGGTTTTTTTTTGCGGCTGCTTGATGGCTTTTTAATGCAGCAAAAAATGCAGGAAATCGCCTTAGTTCCCAAAATTATTAAGCTTGTCAAATGAATTAAACAAGCCATAACAAAATGCAGTCAAAACATTTCCACATAATTTTCACATAAATCACAAATAACTTAGTTAATCCCATCTTTGAAAAACAATAAACACGCAGTAGGAAAAACTTTAAAAACGCCAGCTGGCTCACTAAATAAACGGAAAAATAAAAATAAAAAAATACAACAACAACAACAAAATTAGCAACAATTTAAAGCAAAAATAAATAAATAAATAAAAACCAGCAACTACATATTTGTGGCTTGCATAATCGAGCAGGCTGGCCAAAATCAAAATAAAATCAACAAAAAAAAAAACAAAATATTAATAAAAGAAAATGAAAGAAAATCTTTTAATAGGCTGTCGAATATTCAATGCTCTAGTGAAAACAATAGAGCGCTATATTATCAGATAAATAAATAAACATTTTGTGATTAATTTAAATCGAATTTAATTAAATTTATTTATACATAAAACACTATTCTCGGCGGCTTGTTAAATAAATAAACTATTTATTTGTGATTAAATAAAATCGAATTTAATTAAATTTATTTCTACAAAAAATGCAATTCTCGGCAGATTGTTAAGATTAATAAACAATTTGTAATCAATTTAAATCGAATTTAATAAAAATATAAAAAAGGCAATTCTCAGCAGATTGTTATAATAGCAATTATATGATATCGTCATAAAATTTATGATATAGTCAAAATATAAGCAATTTATTTCAAGTTTTTGGGACTACCTCTTTAAATATAAATGTTTGTTAAAAAACAAAAACTGAAACTTGGACTTATCGCTTTTATTGCATCTATAAAATATATATGTATCAAAAAATATTTATATTTATTTTTTAAAATTGGCATTTGCCGCATTTGTTTGAAATATCTTAATTCTAGAACAAAAATTTGGTTTTTTTTGTTGATATTTATTTCGAGTTAATAAGGCCGATTTGGTTTTTATAAAACCTATTTTTTAATCAATTTTTCTATGACAACTATTAGATATAGAGCATCGATTTGAATAAAATTAAATGAGCTATAGCTTTATGGATTTTTTTGTAAAATTTTTTCCGCTTTCAGGTGTTGTTTTGTAGTAGTATTATATAAAATATTAAATAGAAAAGGTTAAATCGCCCTCTATATTATTCCTTCTCTATATTATTAATATTTAAAATTAATTATATTGAATTGGAAAGAAAAATCAGCTATATATATTTATTTTAATATTTAAAAAAAAATCAGCTATATTTATTAATATTTAAATAAATATATATAGCTGATTTTTTTAAAAATATTAAAATTTTAAAAAAATCAGCTACATATATTTATTTTAACATTAATAACATTATTTGTATTTTTATTATACCTTCTTCAAAATCCAAAGCATAAATCTTATAAGTGCGTTAGAAAAAAATGATTATATAGTTGCGTTAGTAAAAAATTATTTAAAAATCGAAAGATTAAATTTTATAGCTGCGTTAGCAAAAAAAAAATATTTTAAGCTACAAAAAAAATATTAAAATTAAGAACTTTGTGAATTTAGTTGAGATTAAAAAAAAAAAAATTAAAATTTTTAAGGCAACAGCTGATTTTTTTAATTTTTTACTGCTTATTACAATAATACTTTTTTTTTTTTTTTATAATACTAAAGTTTTCCAGCAAGCCTTTTTCTAGGCGTTACACATCACTTGACTAAATGAAAATATCCTTCTTTTAAAGAGCATAAATATTGGATAAAATCGTTAGCTGCCAAATTGCATTGCCAACTTTTGTGGCCTGTCTCGTGTAAAAACTCTTTTGGGCCAAATATATATATATTTTTTTTTATGTGGGCGTGGTGTGGTGTGTGGCAGTTGCAAAGGCGTGGCAAGTTTTGGTCAGGTGGCATCTTAACACTTTGACTTGCCAAATTGGCAAAACGACAAGCAGCGTTGCCATGTTAATTAAGCCAGCCAAAATATTTGGCCTAAAAGATTGTTGGCTTAAAAAATCTCAACTAACTAACCCAGAGACCTCAAGAAAAACAAGAAATCAGATTTTATACTAAACCAAAGTGAAAGTTGTTTGGTGGGGGGCGGGGGGTTGGAGACTGCTCTACAAAAGAAAATATGTTTTGTTAAACAAATTAACATAATCTATAAATGGTTTATAGATTAATATCAAATATAATATTCATTCAAACATTAAATACAGTTTATTGTGGCAACGACCTTGCAATGTGTGGAGAGAAAGGTGAATGAAATGCAAAAGAAAGTTAGAAAAGCCATAAAAACATGTCTAAAAAATATTCCAAAAAATATAAATAAATGAACTAAAATATGAGTTTAAGCAGAAAACTGTTGAAAAATAGAAAAGAAAAGAAAACGAATTTATTAAATATTTTCCTAAACAAGTTTACACTTTTTAGACATTTTTTCAAGAATTTTAAACCTAAACTCAAATTGAAAAACTGTCCAAGATATTTGCATGCGCAATTACTTCAGATAATTAGCATAACAAATTGCTTAAAATGAATTTTAAAATTGCAAACAAACGAACCGTAAAATGATATGATAGTATTCCAACTTCCAACTTCCCAACATGACAGACAAAAGAACTCTTTAGACAGACTAAACTGATTGTTATACAATCTTAAAGTCTTTAAAAAAAAACAAGACTAGACTTTGTTTATACGTTGTGTCTTTGTTGTGATATTATGGCATAATATGACAATGGAAGAAGTTAAGTTATAATAGCAAAAAAAGATAGAATAGAAGTCGTAGAAGAGACATATTGTTTGTATATAAAAGAATCTGATTAATAATCCAAGTCACATTAAAGAGAAAACTATAAAATTCGCATAAACGGATGATTTATCTTTAAAAGTATTTTATAAGCGAAATTTATTTAATGTAATTATATTATATAAATATTAAATGTAATAATAAATTTGCAAGAAAAGCTGAAAATATATTTTCTGCAAATTTAACTTGATATAAAATATAGAAATCCTCTACAATACATATAAAAGAATTTAACATACTCTATCTTAAGTCGTGTATTTTGAAGATTTGCTAGATTTTTATAAAGTTATATCATTTTAACCGAAGAGACTATAGTCTCTAATATATTCCACTATATTATAAAATATCTCACAATAATTGTTTAAAATATACAATTTTTCAGTTGGCATATTATTATGGTCGTGTAATCAGGGACCGTAAAAATTGTGAATACTTCTAAAAAAAATTATAAAAAATAATTTCGTATTGATATTTATCATTAATTATTTTTAATTTTTTATTTTATAAATTAATTAAAATATTTATTTTTGATTTATATTTTCAAAATAAATAAATATTATAAAGGATTTTTTTTACTTAAAAAATAATTACACTTTCATTTTACTAAATAAAAATAAAATATGAAAGTGCCTCATAGTTTTTTATTTATGATTTTTATTTGCAAAATAACTGAATATATATGTATATTATAAATTATTTTTACTGAAATTTTCATATTTTATTTTTATTTTGTAAAAATCAAATTGTAAATATTTGTTCTTATACTTAAAAAATAAAGTTTCATTTTACAAAAAAAAAAATAACAGAAATTCCACATAATTTTTTATTTATGATTTATATTTGCAAAATAAACAAATAAATATTATTAAGTATTTTTATACCTACAAAATAATTACAATTTGATTTTACAAAATAAAAACAAAATAAAAAAATTATTATAAATTTTGATTTTATAAATTACATTGAAATAAATATTTAAGATTTATATTTTCAAAATAAATGAATAAATGTTATAAAGTATTTTAATGCCTAAAAAAATTACAATTCGATTTTAACAAAATAAAAATAATATATAAAAATTCAACCTTTTTTTTGATATTATTAAATCAAAAAATAAAAACAACTTTGATATTTATTATTTGACTGCTGTAAATAAAAATGTAAAAATGATAATAAAATAAATAACAAAATTACTCCCACATTCTACAGTTTAATCTTACTTTCAGTTATATATTTTGTTATACTTACATCGTATAAACCCAAAAGACTTTAAGAAACTCTGATATAAGCCAACCTTAAACTGTTCCAAGTATTCTTTTTTCCATTTTCAACAAACTAATTAACTCAGTTAACAATTTTTTTTTCTTGTTTCTAGACGGAAACCAATTGTGAAATGTATCAAGCTGTCATGGAGGAAGTTGCACGCTTCTTCGAACGCTATCAGCAGCAGCAACAATTGCAGCAGCAACAACAACAATTGCAACAGCAACAACAGCGACAACAACAACAACAAATGCATTTAAATCGCCATAGTCTGGGCGGCTTTGGCGTTGGCGTCGGTGAACAAATCTCACGTTCCAAGAGTTTGCATCATGTCCAGGGTGTGCCAGGGAGTGATAATGCCAATGGTTGCCTAGAGGATGCCACAATCAATGGTGCAACATGTGGCAATTCCAACTCAAATTCAACCTCAACATATTTGCGGGCACGCAGCAGCACCAATTTGTTATTAAACAAATCTATGCTGACCATGAATGAGGATCAGAGCTATGAGAGCATTGCGCCAGCGGGCAGTTATAATGCCTTCAAGGATTTTACCTGGTAGGTTGAGTTTTTTTTTTTAAATATTTTTTTTTTTAAATAAAAACAAAAAATATAAAAAAAATTTTTTTTTTTCATATTTTTTTTTCAATTTTTAAGTGTTCAAAAATACAATAAAAATTAAAAAATAATTTTTTTTAAATAAAAACAAAAAATATAAAAATATTTTTGTATTTTTTACATTTTTTTTCTTTACCAATTTTTAAGTGTTGAAAAATACAATAAAAATTAAAAAATAATTTTTTTTAATAAAAACAAAAAATATACAAATAATATTTAATTTTTCAAATATTTTTTTTACCAAGTTCTTAAGTATTGAAAAAAAATAATAAAATTTAAAAAATAATTTTTTTTTTTAATAAAAACAAAAAATTTAAAAATAATATTGTATTATTAACATATTTTTTTTTTTACCAAATTTTGAAGTGTTGAAAAATACAATAAAAATTAAAAAAATAATTGTTTTTATATAAAAACAAAAAATATAAAAACATTTCTGTATTTTTTACATTTTTTTTTACCAATTTTTAAGTGTTGAAAAATACAATAAAAATTAAAACATAATTTTTTTTAAATAAAAACAAAAAGTATAAAAATAATATTGTATTTATTAAATTTTTCTTTCTTTAACATATATTAAATAAAATAATATTGTATTTTTACATTTTTTTTATTTATTTATTTTTTTTATTAACCAATTTATTTTTTTCTACCAATTTTTTAACATAAAATATAAAATTAATATTGTATTTTTAAAATTTTTTTTCTTTATTTTTTTTTTTTACCAATTTTTAAGTGTTGAAAAATACGATATTTTGCGTATGAGCGTTAAGACACGCCCTTTGTCATGCCACGCCTACTTTTATTTTAGTGTCCAAATTTAATTTAGAGTTTTAAGGATATATATTTCTTATTTCAGACCGATAACTCATTACGTTTTAAAGTTACAGACTTTTGACTCCAACCTCAAAATACCTAAAAACACCTCAATCTGAAATCTTTTCAGCGGTGGCTAGTAATTGATCTTAGGCACATAATTTCATAGTGAAATTTCTTAGAATTCTTCCTAGATTTAATTATCAGCCGCCTTAATGCAAATAAATTCAATTAAACGACTTCAGGTGACACGCCGCGCTGCCTACTGCCTCTGCTGTTTTTTCACGTAAACTAAATCCTAAATAACTTCGAAATTTATTATCCGATCGTGTTAAAATTTTCACAACATATTCCTATAGCACAAATAGCTGCCTGATGTATCCAAGAAAGCCTATAGCCATATATAACTATGGTATATATATTCTAAAAAACCACATAAATATATAACGAAAAATGTTTGTTATCGTTATCGGTATTTTTTTTACTACATACAAAATTTGGAACTTATTCATTTATTCTTCTTTAGATTCAGCTTCCTCATCCCTAGCATCATTTCCAAAGAAAGAATGCTGCACCTTCTTGGCCTTGGCTTCCTCCTTTTCCCGCTTCTTGTCTTCCGCCTCTTGTTTTTTGCGTTCTTTTTCAGCTTCGGCTAATGCCTTTTTCAATTCTTTTTCCGCATCCGCCTGTGCCTTCTTGGCCTCCTTTTCTGCGGCAGCCTCTGCCTTCTTGGCCTCCTTTTCGGCTGCAGCCTCTGCCTTTTTAGCCTCCGCCGTACGCTTGTCATCCATTTTTTTCCATTCCTTTTGAACCGTCGCAAATTCCTTTAGACGCAAATTGCGATCCGCATCCGATTCGGGAGTTTGGCCAATACCTTCCACATCGATTTCATCCTCATAGCCATCGGGTGGCAGGGCATTCAAATGGTCATTATGGAATGCAGTTTTATTCCCATCCGCCTTAAAGGCCATTGTCTTGGTTCGCTTGTACATATGGGGATAGTATTTGAACTCTGGTCGCTCCACCTCCTTATGTGTGCTAAATACAAGTAGGAATAGTAAGGCTACCACTGGCAATGCACCCATCAATGAAACGCGTCCCCAGAATTTCGCTTTGCTGCCCGGATTTGCTACAAAAAACCAAAATTAAAATTATTATTGTTTTTTTTTTTAAATTTTTTTCTTACGTGGCTTCGGTGTTGGCCTGCATGGACATCGTGGACCGCCGCCAGATACCTTTTTGACATTTTTACAGCTGTCTTCTGACTTTTTATTTTTACCCTCACGCAGTAAAATTAATTCTTCACAACTCAACTGTACTTCTCTCTTCTTGGCCGCGGCTGGTGGGCAGGGCGGAATCTTCTTAGGTTTGCATATCGAGCCGCCACTGACATCTTTCAAATCCTTTGTTTTGGGTTCCTTAGCTTTGCAATCAGGCGCCTTCTTTTTAGGTTCCTTGCATTCAGGTTCTTTCTTTTTAGGCGGACATTCCGGTTCCTTCTTTTTAGGCGGACATTCGGGTTCCTTCTTTTTGGGAGCACATTCAGGTTTCTTTGCCTTTGCACAAGGATCCTTTTTCTTGTCCTTATCCCCTAGGAAAAATTAGATAAATTTCTTGATTTTCAGCTCTCTTTCCATATATATTTACCTGATTTATTGCACTTATCGGACATAAATCGAAGGTGCGCATTCGTAATCGTTGGTATTACGGGTCGAATGCATTTTGCAATATGATGTAGCTGCCACATAATTTTATGTATATAAAAAAAGGGAAGATTTTGAATTTTTTTTAAAAGACCGAAATTTAGTTGCTCTGATATAGAGCTTATGTACAACTGAATTTTTACAGACAATATATGAATAGTCAAAGCCAACTGGAGAAATTATTTATTCGATTGCTACATTATTGTAAGGGAAGAAATAATAGTTGAAAAATTCTTTAGTAGAAGCTGAAAAAGAATAGAAGACAAGAGGCAAAGTAGGAAGCCAGCAGGTCGATCTTTTTTCAAAATATAATAAAATAATGATAGTGATGATGAGCAAGCTGAACATAACTTTAATGAATAAATTCAAAATTTTTAATATAATATAAAAATATTGTTATTTATTAGGCTGAATTAATAGATAATCAAGGTCACAAAGGGGATATTTGGCGATCCCCGTATGCCTTAAAATTGGAATAAAATAAAAAAAAAAAATATAATAAAAAAAAAAAATAAAAAAAAATTAAATAAAATAAAATAAAATAAAAAAAAATTAAATTAAATAATAAAAATAATGTATAACTTCTTTGCTATATATTTATGTGTTATTTTAAGGAAATGTTAAGGAAAGAAAGAAAATTAAGGAATCTGACATTTCCCTAAATCTAACACAATCTCTGGTGCCGCCTTAGGCAACACATCGCGTCCTCTGAGAGATAAGTGTGACCCTAGAATTTCTCTGATACAGCCCAAATGATCAGAAAACTATTTGTGCTGTCGCATTATCCTGTTGAAATTTCTTTACGATCGGAAAATAAACTCCAAAGTTATTCAAGAGTTAGTTTAGTTCGCATAAAAATATCCTATTTCGCCAAAAATTGAATTTTTGTTGGTTTTGGCAGTATTAAAATGTATACAGTAGCGGACAAAAAATTACAGACACTCGTAAATGTCGGGGCTTGGAAAAACTCCATGTTTATGCACAAGAAAATATATTGATATTAAATAGTGATTAGTTTGCTTTAATTAAAACACTACTTTTCTTATTGTAAAGCATAAAAGTGAAAAAAAAAATAAAAAAAAATAATAAAAATGTCAAAAATTAGGGAAGCTAATAGCTCCGCCTTATTAGCTTTTTGATTATAAAACTTGATATTACTATATATTTATATTATTATATTTATATTATTATATTTATATTATTTTATTTTTATTATTATATTATATTATTTTATTTTTATTACATTATTTTTATTTTATTTATACTACTACTTTTTAATCAAATAAAAAAATGCGAAAAAATTCAACTATTTTTGGCTGTTTGCATATTTTTTGCCCGCTACTGTAAATTTACTAAATATAAAAAAAACTTATAAAAAAACCCCAAATTGACACGGAATACAAGAATTTTTTTAAAGTTTGTTGCAAAGTGTAATAGGTAAACAATTTTTGTTTTAGTTATATAATGTATAAAAATAATATTAATTTTGTTGAATTTTTCAAAGTTGTTTTTGTAATTGGTAAATAATTTTTGTTTTAATTTTTTTCTTATAAAAATATAATTTATAAAAATATAAAAACAATATTATAATAATATATATATTTTATTGCAGGCGTCGCTCACCCAAAAAATTTGGCGGCTGCAAGCAGCGTCTGTCTTCGCCGGAGGCAGCCGAGGAGAAGCTGAACCAGGAGGCATTTCGTTTGGCGCGTACCATACGCAATTTGTTGCATACCTCACAACAGCAGCCAGATCTCACCCAGCCGCGTCATTCGATGAGTTCACTGAATGCGGCAACACAGCAACGTTTGTGTAAGATTGTTGCACCAACAACAACAGCACAATTGTTGCACAATTCAACTAGCCTGGATGCTCAAACTTTGGCCGCCCATTTGCCACCTGGCAGTGCCACAAACAACAACAACAATAATACGGCTGAGATGTTGTTTTTGCGCGCCAATACAATGCGAGATTCACGTTTATCGCTGCGCAGTTCCACCGATAGCTCTGTGCATTCCACCATCTCCTCAACGGCCTCATCATCATCCAAAATCGAAACCGATGAGGAGCTAAACAATCTAACAACAGCTCAGAATAACAACAACAACAATAATAAGAATAACAACAATGTGGCACAGTCTAAGCCCAATCATAATGGCTCCAGCACGGAGGATGAGAGCGGCTTCAGCTCGATTAGTTCATTTCATGATGTCGGTTTGCCACTGAGCTCCACCTTAATTGGCGATCACTGTAGTAGTCGCAATTCCACATTGAAGTCAGCATTGAATGTGGTGGGTGTGCCACTGCAACAACAACAACAGCCATGTGGCAGCAATCATTCGCTGACATCGTTGCCATCATCGCAAACACCTTTAAAAACCTATCGCAATGCCAATCGATATCAGCGTTTCTCCACGCTCTCCAATGAGGATGCAGCCGCTGTGCTTTGGGTCTAAATATCAACATAGATATATACATATATATATCCCCTAGTGGCTCTACTATAACCTGAACAAAATGAATATTTTAGTTTTTTTCGTTAGTGCCTCTCGTTTAGTTTTTAACTGTTCCTTACGATTTTACAAATATCTATATACATATATATTATATTAAATGCCTATATTACGTACGTACTATATGTTTATGTATTTAGTTGCAATCTTTTATTATTATTTTTTATATTTATATATAAAAAGCAAATACGCCGCATTTTTAATTTTAAAGTCTTTTTTTGTACATTTTTAAACTTAGTTTTTTGCAGTATTTATATATAATTTTTTGCAGCTTTTGAAAAATAAAAAATACATATTAAAATATTTAAATCGATTTATTACTTTAAACAGAAGAATTTAAATGTGATTGCACAATTTTTTTATTTTTATTGAAACTATCTCTAAAGATCATAAAATTACACCAAGGATCGCAACTCTTGTAATTTTTAAGTATAAAAATTATGAGTAAAGAATTTTTTTATGCATTTTTTCTTATTGACTCTCTTTTTTACCTGAAAATTCCAATTGTGACATTATAAATAAATTTAAATTTTTACTGTTAAAAACTATAAATTACTCGTATTTTTTTCAAATTTTATAATAAAAATCAGAGTTAATAACGAAATTATTTGTCTTCAACTTTTATTGAAAAGTTTAAACATAAACAGTTATTTTCTCTGATTTTTCATTTCTAGCACCGTAAGAGTTATTTTTGATTTTTATTAAACGAGCTTTATTATTAAAATATCACAACTTTATTTTCTTTGCCAAAAAATACTAGTTAAAATGCAATTTTTTAATACAATATTGGAAATAAAGGCTTATCGCTGCTTCGAGAATCCTAAATTAGTTTATCTAAGATTTTCCCATTGCATCCAAAAAAACTGCGGGTTTTCAGGATTGATTTTTTTGAACTCATGCCTCTTATTTGCGATTCCTAAATTAAACCAATTATCTTTAGAACTAAGTAAAAAATATAATTTCTTAAATGACTGTGAGCCATAATATGAATAATGAATAATTCTATACATTTTTTTTGATCATATTTTCATTGATTTAGTTGTCAAAATTTAAATCAAATTTTCATTGATTTAATTGTCAAAATTTATAATTTGTTTGACATTCGTTTGTTAGAATTCCTCGTTTCGGCACGTCACGTTTCGCTCCAAAACTTTTCGGCATTTTCCGCAATTTTTCGGCAAAACGCATTCACCGCTACAAACACTCACATACACACACACACGCACACCCTATTAATAAGAAATTAATTGAAAAAAAGAAAAGAAAAGACCTTAAAGAAAAAATAAACAGACTACAAGCAGTTTCTATAAGTGTCAAGAATGGCCAGCAGCGCTCAAGTGCAAAACTTTGAATCCTCAGTCTTTGAGCCAAATAAATTTCTACAAAGTCGCCTGGAGCGATCTGGCCATGATGAGAAGCAAAAGGAAAGGCAACAACAAGAGCTGGATAGTGTGCCCGAGGAGCAGAATGAACAAAATTATAAAATCGAATATAAACATCCGTTGGAACATGTGTGGACACTATGGTATCTAGAGAATGATCGTACCAAACACTGGAAAGATATGCTCAATGAAATAACGCAAATCGATAGCATTGAGACATTCTGGAGGTAGATAGGTACCACAATAAAATATATAAACAATTATAATTAAACTCTTATTTGTAGCTTATATTATACCATAAAAACACCATCGGAACTCAAGATTGGCAGCGACTATTACATGTTTAAACAGGGCATACAGTAAGTTTTAATTAAACAATTGTCTAAATATTCCATTTCACATCACAATCTCTCCGTTTAGACCCATGTGGGAGGATGAGGCAAATATTAAAGGCGGTCGCTGGTTATTTACAGTTTACAAGAGCTCAAAGGAAGCGCTAGATCGTACTTGGCTGGATATATTGCTTATGATGGTGGGCGAATCCTTTGAGTATGCTAGCGAAATTTGTGGCGCTGTTGTCAATATACGTGCCAAAAGCAATAAGATTTGTAAGTTCATTAGTTCCTTTTTAAACTTAACAAAATTTTTAACCTATTCTTATTTTTATAGCTGTTTGGACTGCAAATGGAACAAATGATTTGGCCGTTTTAGAGATTGGCTTTAAGCTGAAAACATTATTGCATTTGCAATCGCATAATCTACAATATCAATTGCACTCGGATGCCATGTCGAAAATCAATTCCGCAGTTCGAACTGTATATAGTCTATAAACGGATGTTTGTTAATGGTAATAATATTGGCAGATAAGACTGGCGTAATATACTCGTACTTGTGGTATACCAAAAAAAAAATGGAAATATTGTGGTGTAAGGCGCAAATTGTTATTTTGAAATTTCAACAAATTGAGGCAACAAAATTATTGTTAATTTGGATATCAATAAATAAATAAAGAATGTTGTTCGGCGCAGAAAAAGCACAAATTAAAATTGTTTTATCCTAAGTTGTTGAAAAATTAAAGAAACGGCAGCACGCCGAAGCTATATACCCTTGCAATGGTCTTCTAAGAAAATTTTGAATACTTTTGCATAGAATAACTAATTGTTGATCAATTGTTGTTGATATAGTGGTCCGATTTTATTCAAACTTTGTTTTGATTGTACACATCGTAGTTCTACATCAATTTGCCAAGTTTGGTTTTGATATCTTAAAAAACAAAGAAGTTATTCATACAAGCATACAATATCAAACTTCATCTGTGCCAAGTTTCATTAAGATAACTCAAAGATAAAGCCAAAAAGTAAGCGTAGAAACAGACGGACAGACAGGCGGCTAATATGGCATAAATTCGAATAAAATATGCTGCATACTTCAAGGGGCAGCACATTTTTCTCAATCCAAATTTTGGGTCTGTTAAATGAGCAAAGTACCAGGCGAACAGAAGCTGGCAGAAGGTGGCTTTTCTGTTATTTAACAGAATTCTGTTATTAACATTAACAGTGTTATGTTAACTTTACAGAGTTGTGTTAACTTAACATAACTTACATTTCTAACACATTTCTAAGCAAACAAGGCAATAAAAAGACATTTTAATTTGCAAATTTTATATCATGGTTCGTTTATTATATTCTTAAACATCATCATTATCATTATCATGCTCTGTTAGGCCCGATATGTGCCTAGCTTTAAACGAAATCAATGAATTTAAACATTAATCGTTAAAATAATTATACATTTTTTTTTTGTTTTTTAAATTTACTCAGTAAACATTCACAGCTTTTGCAGTGTGGCGCCGAAAGGCCAAAACAAAATTGAAATCAAGCCGAAACGATTCGAATCGGATCGTATATTCAGTGCGTGAATGCGATTTCAAGTCACTAATAATACGATTAGTTACATTATACGATTACATAGAACATATATATAGATATTTTATAGATACGTGTTTTTTTTTTAGCATAGTATATGTACTATTTACAATTAAAAATAGACTTTTTTTTATAGCGAGTTTTACACAAAAATCATTATCGCAAACGCCAATTGTATTCGCAAACGCTTCAACATTTGCAAAATGACAAATTGGCGACCAAAGCGAAAACTTACAAAGTTTAAAATGTTAAAAGTTAAGTTTTACAAACTAAAAACTGAATGGACGCGTGAATTGTTTTGTGAGATTACAAATTCGAAAATATCATTACGTATAACATTATCAAGCGAGAGTTTTTCTTGTTTTTACGGTGCGTGTGCGTCGAAACGTACTTTAAAAAAGCCTACACAAAAAAAAGATTTCAAATGGAATACACTTATTGAAGTTGAGCATTTAATGTTGTTTAGGCTCAGGCCACATCGCTTGCTATATTCTGCCCACAACGGCCTTATTTTTGCGCGTGGGTTGCACGGAAAGCGGTGGCACCACAAGCAGCTCGGATTGCGTTGATGGAGAACTGCTGCGCATGCTGGAACTGTCCTCATCGGCTACTTCCTGTAATAAAGTAATTGCTTTAGTATATAATAATCACAATTTGCATATGTTCAAGCTTACATTAATGTTGGTGCAGCTGGCCAAACGCATCTGTGCCAGCTGCGAGGCAGGCGTCAAGGAATTGGTGCTGCCAAATGGTGATGTCATCATTGTAGAAACTGCACGTTTCAGTTTATTGGGTGTTTTGTTAAAGGAAAATGCGCGTCCCACCTGATTAAATAAAGCACAAATTTATTAAAACAACCTATTCATACAAATATTAAAAGAACTCACCTTCAGGCGCGTTTTGGCAGCCAATTTAAAGGCTTTGCTCAGTGTGCTGACATTTACATCGCTGATATCCACCTCCATTTCCAATGAAGTGCGACTCAACAGCATTTTGTCCTGCAAAAAAAATGAGTTTACTACAAATTTTAATTGTTAACTTTAAGTTTTAACTTACCGCATCTGTGCGGCATGTGTGTGCTGCTATTTGCATGCACAACTTTTTAAGATAGACCAGCTTATCCGTCTCCTCATCGATAATGCTAAAGGTGTAAAGCTTCTCCTTATCGCCACGCTGTAGCAGACCAAAGGCACGCGGACTATCCGTGATATCAATGACAAAGCGTATCGTATTCAGTGATATCAGCTTAATATGCTTATGCGTCTTGGCTGTGCTGGGTGATTTGGCTGTGTTGAAGCCACGTGAGCGACGCTTGCACAGTTCAATGGAATCGGAGAATAAATAGAGCAACAAACTGTCGCCACGACCGCTTAATGAATCGGACAACTCGTTGACCTCACATTTGGATATGAAACTACGATTTGAGCTGACCAAATGAGCTGGACAACCATCGATATCATTGAATATGTCAAAGATGGCCATGCGTGACTCTGTGCGACGTTTGTCCTCGTTAATATGCAGCGTAACCTGCTTAATGGCCTTCAGTGCATCCTCCAGTCGTGCATGATCCGCATTGCTGCCATTTGTATGCTTCAATATATCATTCAATAGCAGACTTATGCTGGGCAAACGTTGCACAGGTCTAATCATTAGATCCTGCAAACTCTGGCGACCACACTCCGGTTTCGTCTGATTGATCTTGAGGAAGGCATGAAAGCGTGGATATTCACGATCACAATACTGCAGCTGTTCCTTCATTTGCTCAAAGAAATTTACATAGGGTGGATAGGCTTTAATTAGCTCATCGCGATGCTGTATAATAATGTCGCCAATTAGACAATCCTCACGCCAATTGGCATGCAGTTTACGCAAATGCTCCAGCATGCTCTGATGCACTTCGTGTATGGGCAGAAAATTGCCAAAGATGGTTTTAATCTCTGATTTATTCAGCAAAGGATCATTTGTTTCCGCCAGCTCCTCCAGTTTGTTCTTGAACAGCTGCAAATGGAGAGAGTTTAAGTTTATAAAGAGTTTACTTTGTTTATCTTTGTGTGCTTACATTAAGTACTGTATCCAGTATGCCCACATAATTGGACTCTGTGGTAAAGAAATCCATAAAATGATTAAAACGCATTGATTTCTTTGTTGGCGTCGACTCGCTAGCCTCGGGCTCAGCATGCAGCAGCAGTTTATCATTCTCCAGCTTATCCGGACTGGTGGTGCAATCAAAGAAACTATTGGAAACGGACAACAGACCCGCATCGGATACTGAAGAGCGTCGTTTGCCCGAACCCAGCGGTGTACCCTCCAATTGTATGCGCTGAGAGAAACGCTTGCGTTTACGCTTATTAAAGCTAATGGGCAAAGAATCACGACGATCTGTGCTGGGCGTATTTGTAATGCTATCCAGATACTGCAGGGAAATATATATATATATTTAGTATCAGTTAGTTAAAGGATTTAAACATTTACTTACATCACCAAATAGATAATCCATTTCATTGGCATAGCCATTCTGTATGGTATACCAGAACCAGTCCGATTTCAGAATGTGTGTATTATGATTTTTTGGCTCCGGCTTCGATACAGTCGTGTGCTCGTCAACGACCTGATTAATAGCAAAATAAATCAATTATTTATAAATGTGCTTGAGGCGCATTGAAAATTTGCATGTGCTTAAAATATATAAAAATGTTTTGTTTGTTGCCAAATGCATTCAAATATAAAAATTAAATCAAGCGTCTAACTAATTAAATCTATTGTGTACAATTCACAAAACGCAGCAGCAGCAGCAGCAGCACAATAAATTATTATGAAATGAATATGATATATTGAATGTGTATATATACAAAGAATCTGTTTCAAATTCAGATTCAGCTCAAATGCAATAAAAATGGCCAAACAAAACATTTTTAATGCACATATTTTCTATTTTTTTGTTCTTATTTTGGCAACACTTTGAAACGGCATATAAAAATCGCAAAGCAATATTAAAAAAAATAATAAATATAAAGAAAAAAATGTAAATAAATTGTGGATCAAAAAATTCCTTCAATGTGTGTGTGTGTGTGTTGTTGTTGTAGTGAAACATTTGTGCAAATATTTGTTAGTTCATAAAACGAAAGAAATTCTTGTTCAGAAGCGTCAGACTGTCTATATAAAGCTAATGTTGTATTATTGTTGTTATTATTATTATTATTATTGTTTTTTTTTTTATAAATATATATAAGGCATTTTTAACATTTATTCAAGCGTAACGTGTGCTGCTTATTCGCTATGCAAATAATTGTTTAACAATATTTTATTGTGCTGCTTTGTTGTCAATTTGTTGTTGCGTGTGCGTTGGAAAACCAAAAAAATTAATTATAAAGAGCGTAGCATTAGTAGCTAATTTAAAACAAAAAAAAAAAGTAGAGATATATGAAATACCGCACCCAAAATTATGTATATGATGTGCACTTAAACTACAACATAACCATAAACAATTAACATTTAATTTAGTTTGATGAAAATGGTGAGAGGAAAAAGGAAAACATAATTTTTTATTTTTTAAAATTGTGCTGAAAATGGCAAAAAAAAAATCAGCAGCTTTATTACAGCAACTGAAAAAATGTTGAAAATGCGCGCTGAATTATTTGAAATACTTAAAAAAGTCGCAGTACTGAGTCTCATTATTCTAAAATTAATTAAAATAATAGTTTGTAGTTAAATTAGCACAGAATGTTTCAATAGAACATAACTTTATAGAAAGTACTTTACAATTTAATTAATAAAATAGAGAAAAAGCTGAGAAACTTGAAACTAGCCAGCTTATGCTGTAGCTTAACAAAAAATATCAGCTCTGACAATTATAAACTTGACTTTTTTCATTATTTAAAACAATTTTTAATACATTTTATAGACTAACTTTTCGATTTTCATTAAATGCCCTATAAAATGTACAATTCTGCCGTTTCAAAGCGTCTCCAAAGTGTCTTTATTTTATATATATCCAGTAAAAAATACCATTGGCTCTACGGCAGCAATTTTGGGGCTGTCGAGCTGCGGAGGCGTCGACGTTGTCAGCTTGGATGTTTCGATGATTTCTACATCAATCGATGATGTTATGGTGCTTGTTGTTGTTGTGGCCATCGATGATAATGATGATGATGATATTGATGAAGTGATTTGTATAGGCATTATAGCCGTAGCAGCAGCATTAGAACAAGCAATTGTTGTGGTCATATCATTGGGATTGTTGCTAGCATTGTTAGTTGAAAGTGTTAGTGAACAACTTACAGCACCACCCACCGGGCCAAATAGACGTTTAGCGGTTTTTTTAGTAGCTGAAGCGCTGTTGCCACCGCCAAAACGATGCAACGGCGCCTTGGGCGTCTTGAAGCCACTATCCAATTGGCCACATTCGGGCGTGCCATCACGCTCGGCATGCCGGCTGCTGCTGCGTGTTATGCGATCGCAAATGCTGCGAAATTTCTCCTTAACCGGCTTCCTGATGGACTCATTCAATGTGGTATTAATGCTGGCCAGCGAGCATATAGAATCATCTGGCTCGATTGTTTCGCTGCCCAAAAATGTGGATGTATCGGCCACAGCAATGGAACTGCGTCGCGTGCGCAATGTTTTAATAATTGGCGTACGATCCGCAACAAAACTCATGGAACGCTTTAGGGTGCGCGTTATGGAACCGGTGCGTATGAGCTTGGGTTTCTTGGTGCTGGCGGGCAATGCAAATGAGTCCACCGATAACATTGAGACGCTATCAAAGCTATCACGTTTACGTTTAAGATCATTCTCAGCAATTGTAGATGTTAAATCATCTGTTTCCATGTCCTCACATTCATTGATGGTTTCAATTGTGAGCAATTTGGCAGTTGCCTTCAAAATAGGCGATAAACTCTCTCTGTTGGACTGAAAGACGCGGGGTGAGGTTATGGTGGGGCTACCCTTGCAGCTGGTGGGCGTGCCAGCGGTTATAATAATGCTGGGTTGGGAACGATTGCAACTCTTGGGCGTGCTGGCCTTAACATCCTCATCCTCATCGCCCGAGTCGGGCAAGGGCAATTCCTCAGGCTGTTGCATATCGCCTGGTTCCACAAATAAACGCACATCAAAATGTATATCATCATATTCATCTGGTTGATTCTCCTGATCTTCAGCGGACTCCTGTTGCTGTTGCTCTGCCATGTCAGCTGTGTCCATGTTATTGTGGCTCGTCATTTTGGTGTTAGGTGTGTGCTGCTTGGGGCTGTTGCTTAATTGGGTTTTAGGGTTAGTGCTGTGGTTAGTATCAGTGCTAGTAGTGCTAGTGCTAGTGCTAGAACTTGTAAGGACAGCGCCCGTATTGGGCATCACCTGCAAGATATATATATATGTACATTTAGGAATAAGCCATGAGACACAAAAAAAAAACATAAACCCAAAATGCCAGTGAGAGCTGCATGCAAACACATTACAAACTAATAAACTAAATAAATAATAATAATAATAATAGATAATAACTAAAACTCACGACATGTGAACACTCGGGATCATCCAGTTCAGCACAAACGCCGCCATTCTCCAGCAGCACATCGACCATGTGTTGATGCTCCTCGGCGGGAAAGCCAAAGAAGCAAATCTTTTGCCCTTCAAATGCTTTTAGGCGATGCGTCTTGGTAAAACTATCCTGTGTGGCCTCAAATTCCAGGGTATCACGTGCTGACCAAGCGGCCAGCACCCAAGCAGGACGTACCACAGTCAAACGAAATGTTTTGGCGTATCTGTATTGAAAAAGATTGAGAATTAGTTGAGAGATTTAGCTTTTAAAATTGGAATGTAAAAAAAGTATATTTTCTTTAATTTAATTTTTTTTATATTTAATTAATTTTTTTAGTTTTATTTAAAATTTTTTTATATTTATTTAGTTTTTTTATATTTATTTAATTTTTTTATATTTTTTGAATTTTTTTGTAATAATTTGTTAATTTTTTTATATTTATTTAATTTTTTTATATTTATTTAATTTTTTTATATTTATTTAATTTTTTTATATTTATATAATTTTTCATGTTTTATCATTTTTAAAATTTATTTACAATTTTCTTTTTTTTAGTTTTATTATTTTTATATACATATTTATTTTTAGTTTTAGTTTTATTATTTTTATTTTCTTTTAAGTTTTATTATTTTTATATTTTTTGAGTATTATTATTATTATTATTTTTTTTTTGTATTATTTTTTTTTTAATTTCTTATTATTTTTTTTTTATTCCTATTTTTTTTTATTTTATTCTTATTATTTTTTTTTTTGTTTATTCTTATTATTTTTTTTTTATTTTATTCTTATTATTTTTATTTTAAAAAATTATTTTATTAAGCAAAAAAATCGGACTTTAATTTAGGACGTAAGAAAGCTACAAATTTAAAAATAATTGTTTTTAGAACGTTCTGAGAATGTTAACGCTATTAAATTATGCGTAGTTTGTCGAGTTTTTTAAGTTAAGGTGAGCTTTAATATATAAAATGCAGACATTTAATCAATTTAAAAGGTTTTAAATGCTTTCCCTTGACACTCAATCCCAAATATGAGTTAAATTAAAGCACTTTAAAGCTTTTGCACTTTCACAACTTTAATTAAATGTTCAAAAAAAACTTTTTGAATATATCTTAAAATGCGAAAAGTTTAGAATTGTGTTTGCTTAATCAAATTTTTTGAGCTATAAATTACATATAGTTAAATTAATTCATCTGTCTACTTTTATTAAAGTGCTTTCAACTTTCATTAAATCACAAAATTGTGCACTTTAATGTTTTTGCAGCTACACAACTTAAATCCAATGTTTGAACAGCATTTTGAGTTAAAGTTTAATTGAAGTCAAATGAGCTTTAAGTAAATTTTTTTAATAAATTGCCTGTAATAATGCAAAATATTCTGCTTGAAGCTTTAATGTGCTTTTTTCTTCTATGAAATTACAAAATTCAGCTGCTTTAAAGCCTTTTAATAATTTTTAGCTTTCACAACTTAAATTGAACATTTGAATATCACTTCAAGCTAAAATCAAATTCTAGACGATTGAGCAATAATTAATTTTAAATTTTAATTTGAAGCTTTAATATGCTTTCTATTATCACAAATTCATAGTTTCGAGTTGCTTTTTTTGATACTTTTCACTTGCTTTAATAATCACTTTTAATTGAATTAAATTTTGGAATACTTACTGATATTTTTCGCCACCACTGTGATTGCATATCAAATGCGTGGTCTTTGTATTCAAATCCTTTTTGATGCAACCGCCCATGGAGTGTATAAGATTAACCAATTTAGTCTGTAAAATTAAATTGAATAAAATTTAAAAAATTGAATAAAATTGAATATTTCAAACTGTTGCAAGTGTTGCAAGTACTCACCAGCTCATCCTTTTTGCGTATGCCGGTGAAGCAAGTGACCACACCGCGCATTGCATAGTTGTAAATGGGCCGAGTGTTCTGGCCCAATGTCTGCTTCATTTCAGCCGCATACTTCAAAGCGGGTGGGCCCAAAATGCTGCAAGAAGAAGCAGAATTGTTAAAGACAATTAAATATTTATGTGGCACACTTTTGGCCAAGTTATGCAAGGCAATATAATCTGTTGTGTATATCTTGTTCTTTTTAATGCCTCAATTGACCTTGTCCATTGCGCTGTTCCAGCCATATTTCAAATATATATAGCTATAAATTGGTTAAAGTCGCTTTAGCAGTCGATGCAGTCAACACACAGCAATCAATTGTGATCAACTGAATTGAAGATGCAACTCGTGTGTTGGCACAACACATGCGACACCAGGTGGCAAACAACAATACAATTAAAATGCCAGACACAAACAAATTGAACTTTGACTTCCACTTCCACGAATTGCCCGCCAGTGCCCCCCCACAACCCACACACAGAGTTTAATTTGTTTAAGGGCTTTTTGTTTATAACTCGGAAAGGCAGGCAGGCTGGCCAGACTGTGCGTATTGCCTCAACTCTCTCAACCAACTGGTCGCAGCGTACCGGAAGTTTTTATAAACAAATCAATCGAGCGGAAGTGGGCGGCGAATGCTGCCTGCTCCTTACGCCTGCAGTTTGTATTTATCATATATATACATTATACATTATATATATATTTATTAAATATGCACAATATTGCATTTAATTTATGTACATTGAATTCATACATCATTCAATTCATTCATTCAAGCGTTTATTTACGTAGTCAAAGCAGCATTTTTTTTATTTTATTCCTAGCCAACAAATGAGTAATAATCAAAAAATAAATTTATATAAATTCCAGGAAAACAATTGGCAAAACAATTGAATTAAAATTATTGATATATATACAGATTGATATGTGACACATTTAAGGGTAAAAATATATATGCTATATATATAGTATATATGCCTAAAGATATTTATTTTGTTTATAAATAGAACTGTGCGTGGGCTGGGCGCGATATTTAGCTATAAAGTTAAATATTGGTTTGCTAATATATAGAACATACTTAAAAAAAAAAGTGTTTTAAGATTTTAAATTCTTTATATAGACTATAGTTATAATATAGAATAAATACTTGAAACAGTTGTGGGAGCAAAATGAATATTTAGAAAAATGTTTTTCCTGTTTTATCTCCTTTTTTAACATGCTTTAAAAAGTGTTTTAAGTTTTTAAATTCTTTATATAGCTTATAGTTATAGTATAGAATAAATACTTGAAACAGTTGTGGGAGCAAAATGAATATTTCGAAAAATATTTTCACTGCTTTTATTCCTTTTTTAATTATAGTAATATTGTGTGTAAACAGTTTACACAAGTTGGCAGCACTTTGTTGTTAAGTTGACAGTTCAAATATAAATTCATTTAACCATTACAACATTTATTTATTATAGTTAATTAACAAAAGTTACATTGTCGCGCACTTGGGCATTGTAATAATGCGCATATCTATTACAAACACTTGTTAGTTCAATGTTAATTGATCTTAAGTCACATTACATTATACAATGCCACTGTTCGCAACCAAAAAAACCACAAAGTATACTTTTTTTTATAGAATTAAATCAAGCTTAAGTTTCACTTTAACAGACAACAACAATTTTTACAGCTTTCACAACAGCTCAAAGGCAATTAAATTGCAAAGTTTTCTTCACATTCTAAACACAACTTTTGTCTTACCAGAAATAACAAATTTCCATAAGGCGTGACAAATATATTTAAAGTATATTTATTTAACACTTTTTATTATATATAATATATAAATATTTAATTGTTTTTTTTTTGTTGTAACACGATTTTGTGTTTATGATTCTAACGGCAACAAATAAATATAAACACAACTGTTGCGCGTTGTTGGCCCGAAGAAAATGATTGAGGCAAAAGTATTTGAGCCGCGTGGAACGCAATGGAAATGAAAAATTGTGTGGAAAATAGAAAAAGCCACACACTCAAGTGCCAAATGGCATATATATATATATATATATATATATATATATATATATCTAGATTTCTATATACACACACACACAAATGTTTCAGTAAGCTGAGCAAACATTGAGAGAAAAACCACACAAATTGTAAACAGAAAAAAGCATTGCTATGACAGTTGAATTTATGCAAATATTTAAATATAATATATGTATATTTAATAAAATATTTTTTCTTAGGAATTTTTTCAGCAACAATCAAAATATCATTCAAGGAAAATCCAAAATGCTTAGTCAAAGCACAAAAATGCGCTGCTGCGCGGCGTGTGACCAACAAATTGGAACCAAAAATCCAAGATGATGATGATGATAATGAATAATGATAATGATGACCTCCCTCTTAAGTTATGGTATAACCAATTTGCGCTGTAAAGTGCGCTGATCTTTCGCCAACCCCTAATCCAAAAAAAAGCACTCGAACTTTGCGAGGGTCAAAACTATAGAACAGTCAATGACAGCGGCGCGGGTTGAGTTGAATTTTCTCCACCACACTTCCACAATTAATTTGCCATGTTGAAAACTTATAAATTATATACAATATATACACACACACGCACAACAAAAAATACCATAATATAAAATTTATACATTTTCTGCGATTTGTTGTTGTTTCATTTCGTTGTGTTTTATATATTTTTTTATTGAAGAATTTCCGACTTGTTGGCGACGCTTTTCACACTTTTCTACGCGTCTTTGACATCGTGTTCCATATACTACAACATTTTATAGAATCTTGGCGCCAAATGATTGCAACAACCTGACTGACTGACTGTATGCCACCCCAGCTTGCCTCTTGCCACCCACAAATCAAACAAATCTCTGCAAATCATAGAATCTCTAAAGCGATTCATTTCGATTTCATACGGAATGCGCAAAGTTTTTTCGGTTTAACAAATTCCCCTACAATAAATTGTCATCAATGTGTGTTGTCATCAGGCAAATTTTTAATGGTATTTTGTAGGTAGGGTATTAACGGTTTGACATGAAATATGTAACGCTTTGAAAGAGGCGTGTTTGAGTTTTATAATCGTAATATATATAGTTGCGATCAGCATTAACAATCTTTCTGAAGGTGAAGCGAGAAAATAAAAAAAAAATCATTTCATAAATCGTATTAAAAGATTTATTCACTCAAAATTGGAATTTTATTTAACTTTGAATTTAATTTTAATATATTTTTTCTAGGAGTATTTGATAGAAAAATAATTTATATAATTTGAATTATATTTTAATAATTATATATAAATATATGAAGCGAGAAAATAAAGAAAATTTTTTCATAAATCGTATTTAAAGTTTTATTTACTCAAAATTGGAATTTTATTGAACTTTGGATTTTATTTAACTTTGAATTTTATTTAAATACTTAAAGATATTTTTTCTAGGAGTATTTGATTGAAAATTAATTGATATTATTTTAATTTTATTTTTAAAGTAATTATATAACACATAAAAATCTCTTTTTAGTTTCCATATATCGTATTTCATATAAAAATAAGTTTAAACAAAATTTTTCCAATTTTTCACATCTTTAAACTATCTGCAAGGGTATTTAAACTTCGGCAACCCAAAAATACCTTAACTTTCTGGGTTTTGCTATACTTTGAGTAATCTATTTCTTTTATTTTTTTTTTTTTTTCTTTTATAATGTCGCCACTTAGTCGACATTCTAGTTGATGAATGAATGCGCCCCAAAATAGGCAATGCCCCCAACTCAACTGCAATGCAGGCAAGTTCTTATGATTCAGATCTATATATATACAATATATATACTATATAGATATGATCTTATATGGTAGTTCTGGCGAATCACAATTAACAAGATCTTTGTGGCATAATTTGTGTGAGTTTAAGTGGCCATTAAATAATGCGTGAAGCATTTATTGAAAGCTATTCAGGGAAATTTCTTAATATTTGTTTTTATAATTTCCCCAGCACTTTTGTTTTTCTTGGAAATTATACGAAAGTTCTTATAAATGATATAAATATTGTATATATATATATATATATTATATTTGTATTTTACCCAATTACACAGCCTTCTGGTGGATCAAAGTTTGTTTTGGATAAAAGATAAAGATAAAGATATAAAGCGGAAGGTTAAACAGCAATAAATAAAAGCATTTTATGGGGAAAAATTATGGATATTTTTCATATGAAGGCAGGTTAAGTTTTTTTGTTATAGAATACCAATTATTTCTGAATTTTACTATAAATTTTTCTGTTTAAAATATGTGGGAATTTTCTACATTTTAACACTCTGGCAACGCTAATAAATATTCCACACTCGTTAAGTTGGCTGCGCTTTAAAATTTCGTGATTTCAAACGGCGAATTTCATGTTTTTGTGAAAATAATAATTATATTTCTATATTTAAGCAAATATTCATATTTACGTTTTCTTTAGTTCAAAATATTTTCGATTATAATTCTTCACTAATTAAAGCATTATTTTTAAACTTTATGATTAATGTATTTTGAGCAGAATATGCCATAAAAATAATGTATATTTAGTCCTAGCTAAAAAACAATTTTATGTGCAAAATAAAATTTAAAAAAATTAAAGAAAACACAAAAACAATTCAACAACATGAATGAAAAATTTTTGGCAAATAAATAATAATTCTTTATGGTGGAGGTGGCTTCTTAGCTTCCGTTTGCTGTTTTCTAGCTGCTCTTTCTTTACATGTTTGCGTTGCGAAAAAAAAAGAACAGAAGAAAACTAAAAAAACTTAAAAAAAATAATAATTATGTTGTTTAACATAAACGCGTAGAAAAACTTAAGGAATTGACCTCCCTCTTGCTCCCAACAATTTGCAAGTCCATGGCACTGAAAGAGCAGCCACAACAAACGCATTTCTTGACCTTGAATATGATCGTAAATAAATAAAAAATTAACCAACAAATATTATTTGTTAATCACTAATGAGGCGGCTTGTCTATGTTTTCTATTTTTTTTTTTATTTTTTTGGTTTGTTGCTATTACTGCGCAGCGGTTAAATTAATCAAGCGTGGCGAATAATGCCGCAAGTCTCAAATTTGACAACAATTTGTACCAGAATGTGCAGAAAATAAATATGTAAGAATATAAAATAAATGGAAGAGTTCTTACTTGAAGATACCCTGCACGTATTATATATATAAAGTTGAGGTGTTTACAATCAAATATTGCAGTCAATTTATTATGATTATTAGGTTGCGGTTATATTACGATCTATAAGATATATTTCTCTTCCTAAAGAGTCTGGAACTCTCTTCTAATTAATTGTACATTTTTTTTAATTGGGTTAAGAAATTATTTGTATTTTGTTGAAGTTAAATATTTCTTCAAAAAAACTGATACTTGGTTAACTGGACTAGATCGGAGCTTTCAATCAAATTTCTTTTAGTTTGTACTTGTTAAACAACTTTTCTGTGATCTCTGTGATTTTTATACAAATTTGACAATATAAAGTTGACATAAAAATATATAAATGTGCCAAAAATAAAGGTTCTAACTTTAGAATTGCCATTTAAATGTCATTTTTAGCAAATTTTGTGTACAAATATGAAATCTACTTCAACTAAGTATTACATATGCTTGATCTATTTAAGGGAAACTACAGATACATATTTATTTCCAGTTTATCAAATTAAACATAGGCAAAAGAACAAAGCCAGTTTAACTCGTTTGATCAAAAATATATATCATTTATTGGCTAGAAAATAACTTTTTTCTGCCTTTTACTTCTTATACTTTCACAAAACTTTATTATACCCTTTTTGAATAGCTTGGTTGGACATAGGGTATAATGATTTGTGTGAGGGTGAATTGTCAGCGGTTTTTGGTGCTGTCAATCTATCGCACAAGTCTGTGAACTGTGCGGGGTATAAAGAGTGCAGCAAGCGGATGTTTCCCCCTTCAACCCCTCCCTGTTCCCTTTAGCAAATGCGTGTGTCTCAATTTCAAATTTGGCCACAGTCGCTGCTCCACTCGTGTAGCATTTTGTGGCGTCTGTCGTGTCCAATTTGGTGACATTATTTCTTTTTTTTTTTTACTTATTTATAGAACTCGAAAAAAATGAAAGCACTTACCATTCCTTTTGCTTGTGTATGGTATCAAAGATCTCATCCTCAAAATCCTGCAATACATAAAATGTACGCCATTCCATATCATTGATAATATCCAAGCCCGTCTCCGATTTTATCACTGGCATTCCAAAACTTTCGGCTGCCTGCAATGTGGCTGCATCATTCCCAGCTCCGCCCACCAGGCAAATGCGTTCGGGCAGCTTTGACATAATGGACATTTCTGTGGGGCAAAAAAAGAGAAATAGAATATAAATATAAAAGAATAGAGTATGACAAAGTCATTAGTTTAGCACAAGTCTGTGTATATGTCATTCGTCTCTATATATAGCAAAAGATTATAGTATTATAATGTTTGAGTGCATGTGGCACAGTCATAAGACACAAAACGAATGATTGACTAAATTGTTGAGCATTGATAGACTTGCATTTACTCTGTAGGTTTAAGAGTATGTTTAGTTAATTAAATTAAAACTGTAAAGAGTATTAGGGTTAATGGGAGAGTTGTGTTTCTATAGAGAAAAAATTGTGTAAGAATTTAGAATTTTATGTTTATCGAAACTTGAATTAATAGTCTTGATTTCTGCCTCGATAAATTATGCACAACAATTTAGAGTTTGTGAAAAAAAAAAAAGTAAGTAATGTGCATTAAATAAATAGAATTTTATTAGCTATTTAAGTTGATATAATAATTGTTTCTTTTAAATAATTAATAAGAAATGTACTAGTACTTTCAATATGTTCTAAAAATAAGAAATGTATATCAATATTTTCTAACAAATAATGTGTCTATATTTTTTGGCAACATTGATATCTTTCTTTTTTGAATTATTATCTATTATTATTATTTATTTATTGTCTACAGCTTTTTTAAATTGAGCTGTAGATATAAAAAACTACAGAATAAATTTGACGGCATTCAAGAAAATTTATGAAATCGTGCTGAACTCAAATTTATATTCAACTTTTGTGCATAAACTAAACTCAGAGTATTTTGCTAAATTTATGAATTTTACTTTATGTAAATCTCTACATTTTTTCAATTCTTTCTCAATGTAAAATTAATCTGTAAATATCAAGTATTAGTTACCATATATAACACATGAATTTTAGATATATCTAAGCTTCAAATATGTGTTTAAAAGCAACTGCTAAGTTTAGCTTAAAATTAAATAAATAATGTCATTTTACATGCTGTGATTAGATTAGGTAAATTTTTCAAATAAATAAATAATTTTTAAATTACAGATAATTAAAAAAATATTATATAGAATGTTCTAACAGGAAAATTTATTATGTTTTTCAGCGTATTTTTTTAAATAAAACTTTAAAAAAAAATACAGACAATTAAAAAATATAGATAGAATTTACTTACACAAAAATTTATTGTGATATTAAACGCATTTTTTTTAATAAAACTTTGAAAAATTTTTCCTAATCAGCTTCAATTGCAAATTAGCCAACTAAATACACAATTATATAGCTAAAACTAACTAAAAGCTAAATTGTAGCTATTTTAAATGCGCATCTGCATATTTTTCTTATAGTTTATGCGCTTAAAATTTACCTTCAACCCGATGCTCTATTAAGTACTATTTCTTTTTTATTTTTTGCACAAATCAGCTCAATTAAATTAAGTATACTTTTGTTGAAGTGCAGAGCAGTAGCATATTCAAAGTTTGAGGCGCTATGATTTATAATCAAAGCGATTTTATTTTTGTTTGTTTGTTTATGCAAATTGCAAATTGACGAAGACGAGGGCGAGGGCGAGGCAAGGCGCATATACAACAATAAACCAGAGTGCGATATATATTTATGCAAAAAAAAAATAATAAACAAACAAATTGTATATAGACTAAATAGAATTGAAGAGTGCTGAGAAAATAGAGGAACACACAACGTCGATGATGCTCGTCGATCATTTGGCAGCATTTTTGTGAGCTGTTGACATCAATTTTAATTGTGATCGCCAAGTGTTGATTGTTGTTGTTGTTGTTTTTATACCCCCCCCCAACTATACAACCCCCCTCCCTTTGTTGACCTTCATCATCATTGCCAGCTAAGTTTTTGACAAGCCGAAAAATGCAAAAATAAAACAAAAAAAATTGAAAGAAAAAAAAGCAAATGCAGTTTGCCGCCACCCACACGCGCAGCTCTAGAAAAATGTTTCAAGTGCAATTTCAATTTTTGCACAAATATCCCCGCTATAAACACCCCTCACTTCATCCCGCGACTGCACTATATTGCAAGTTGCAGTTGTATTTTATTTGTGCCATTAATTTTATCCAGAATTGTGCAGCTGTAACTGATGCCAATTGTTGCTTTTTATTTTTCTTTTCTTTTTTTGTATCTGGTGCCGCTTGAGACATCCAAAGCAATTGAACAAAGTCCAGGCAGTGCCCCAGCCAATTCTTCTAGAGAAGATGCTGCAGAAGAGAGGGGGTTGTTGCTCCCCCTCAACATTTGTGGCAATTGTGTTCAGGCTGCCCCCAGAAGAAGCAGATAGCTGCACTTGTCTGCAACGTGCTCGCCATATGACGCATGTTTAATAAATTTCTTTTATAAACATTTATTTCTAATGGAATTTTATGAAATTTATTTAGTTTTTTCCCCCTGATGTTTAGAAAGGTGTAAAAATGTCTGTGGAATGTGGAATGCAACGCATGACCTGGCAACTAAATGCAGTTTCTATTGTTTCAATGAGTCAACATTATTGTTTTTTTTATTAAAACGAATTCGTAATGCAATAATTTATATAATAATATAGCATATGAGAACAGTTGTAATAATATACTAGGCTTAAACAGGCAATGGGAATAAATAATACGAATTATTATATTATTACAAGTTGGTTTTACTCAGTTATTAAATGTGTTTTCTGATTTTTTCCGACTTAAAAGCCAAGTCTTGCAACTAATGTGTATTAAATTCTTAAGAAAATTAATTTGCAAAAACATTTCAATCTGTGTAATTTATTATAGTGCATATGTGCACTTTGTTGGAAAAAAAACAAAACAATCATGATAAATAATAATAGAGAAAATAAATAATTTTCAACGCAATATCTAAACATTTCAAATTTGAATATTGTTTTTGTATTCGCAATTATTTAATATATCTTTTTATATATTATACCTTAATTTCTTTGCTCTGTAGACTTTTTGGTTAGGGTAAATTCTTGAAATTGCGTATGTGCAAGTTCTGGAACTTTAATATTGTTCAAGTTTTTTCTAAATGCGTAAAACTGGGTGAAATTTAAAAGATTTATTAGTAGAAACTACGTGTTGAAGTCTAGGATATTTTATTTAGGTTTAAAGTAAGTTTTCTTTGGAAGATTAAATTCTAAGGTTTAGAGATTTATTAGTAGAAACTACGTCTTGAAATCTAACGTATTTTATTTATATATAAAGTAAAATCCCTTTCTCTCATTTAAGCTGCATACCTGAGCCATAAACCCACCTGACTACCCCTGAGAACTTGCAACATTGTAATAAATACCTGTAAAATCCTCATACACTTGACACAGTGCGGCCTGCTTGAGATGCGTCTGCTTCACTTGCTCCTGGGAAGCGTATGTGAAATACGACCAGGCCTGTTGCTGCTGACGAACCGTAACCAAATTTCTGTTATAATTGCAGAACTGCTGAGAACTTTGACTCAATGCTGGCAAGTGCAACATGGTGAGGCGACCTTTAGGGATCAAACACTGAATCGCAACTAAGCTGAACCGATGCGAAGAACCATACACAAAAAATTTTGCATGTGAAAACGCAGTCAGGCGGAAGCCACAGGTGTTCTCCCCCCACACCAAAAGAAGAAGTAACAAAGGGAAATTACCAATACAAATACAAAATACAAGTTAAGGGCAGAGTGCGAGTGCGAAACGACCTCACACACAGGTGTTGCCTGCATAGGGAAATTATAATGGCAAACATTTTTTTTTGCTTTTTAGGAATTTCCCTTTTGTCGCGCTGCCTGCTTACTCTTTGCTTCTGCTGGCCATATGCCAAAGACATGATGAAAAACTAATTGAGTGGCATTTGAATAATGAAAATGTTGCCTTGCTCTACGCATACGTTTTGGCCCACAAAAAAAAAAAAATAAATAAATAGAAGGAAAAAGATTTTGTCAAATACTCATCAAAGTGGAATCTTGTAATAAAATTACATATAACGTTGTCAAAGCCTTGACGTAGTCTGGCTGCGTCGACGCAGACGCAGCAGAGACCTTCGCGTCGGCGTATGCACGTGTGTGTATGCGTGTATGTAAAAATACCATTAACATTGAGCAGACAGTAGAAAAACAACAACATGAGCGCTCTCTGTTAAAACATTTCCGAGGAAAGAGGGAAGCGGCAGGGAAAGCAGCAAACGTGCAAACGTAGTAGGTAACATAACAATAATAAAAGCTAATGTAAGAGAAAGAGAGAGAGATTGAATTTGTTTCCTTTTTCTACCTAGCGAACAGCAAAGGCAAAGCAGGAACTGAGCCGCGGCGGCTGCGCCTTGTTTTTATTGCTGTAAGCGCCTGTGGCTCTTCTTCTTGTTGTTGTTGTTGCTGGGCTGACTGGCTGGTACAGTGCCGGTTGCTGTGCGCAATGCGGGGTGAGGGGCGCAATGGATTTAGCACACATTATATTTTATGTGTGGCATACGATACATAAATATATATTATTATTTTTAACCAAAAATACAGCAATGAGCTTAAAATTCCCTGACGCGTTGCCGTTTGACAGTATTATATTTTTAAATTTTTTGTCAATATACAAACAAATAAGTACTACAAGATATTTATTTGCTGCCAGTGACAATTTTTTATGTGACGACGACATTGAAAAATTAAAAAATAGCACACAAAATATGCGAACAGTGGCAAACAGCTGCTGTTTGCCATTCCTCCATTTCTTCACACCCCGTGCATATCCACTCACCTGTTTTTGATTGCTCCTCGATAGTCTCCATTTCGTTAAAATTGCATTAAAATTGGCACAAGATGCCGCACACACACATATAAACAAACACACGCACGATCACACAAGCACACGCATACAGAAAGGCCTATAGAACTTCGTGTTAAAAAATCTCTTTTGTTTTTATTTTAATAAAGGTTTGTTAGCTATACACATTTTATATTGTTGTTGAACTAAGCACAATGCCGCAGCAATTTTGTTTTTGTACAATTGATTTAAACAACGCTTAAGAAGCGGCGCGCAAAATATTTGGTAGCGCAAGTCATACACACACACACAAATACAGGAACTCCATTGAATGCAGCAGCAGGCGGCGTCGCTTTTCTGACACTACTTTAATTTGAATGCTCGCAATTTATTGCACAAATGTCTAATGTATTTGTTTTACAAATAATTACACCGCGCCTAGTACGTGTATGTTTGGTAAGTTGATTTTTGTGCGGGGCGCGTCGGAATAAAAAATCAAAATCAACGGTCAAAAACGTCCGGTCTCACGGCTGTTCGTCTCGCTTTATTTTCAGAAATGAAGCTAGGGCTGCTCAACAATTATCGGTGTCGATAACAAAATTTTTCCAGCTGCAACGGACAACACTTGCGTTCGATTAATCAGTGTTACCACACTTAATTTAAAACAAAAATAACAGCGGACAACACTTGTTGCTGTGACGTCACACACACAAGCGCAGTTACGTCAATGTAGCAATATGCCCAGCAATCTGTCAAACAACCCACCACCAGCACAACTACAAAAACAACAGCCCACTGACATTTCGTCAATAGGTCCATACATAAATTTGTCACTTTTTCACTTGCACGTAAAGAAGAAAAAATTGCAAATTATCTTCTTGTTTTTTATGTTTTTGCCGCCCAATCCAAAAACTGGGCAATTTTTGAAAGTTGTTTTTGAAGTATGCTGCATCAACCGCCGCCGCCGCCGCTGCCACCGACGCACAGTATCAAAATAATGTCGGGCGCTGAAGAAAATCGCCATTACTTGCGTGCCTTCATCCAAACATATCGCGACATGCCCGTACTCTGGGACACTTCTCTGCGGGATTACACAAACCGGGAGAAACGCGCCGAGGCCTATCAGCGCCTGGTGCCCATCTATCATTACCTGAAACGGGATGCGACGGTTGAGGATGTCAAGAAAAAGATT
Source organism: Hirtodrosophila alboralis (assembly GCA_035043045.1). Lineage (NCBI taxonomy): Eukaryota > Metazoa > Arthropoda > Insecta > Diptera > Drosophilidae > Hirtodrosophila > Hirtodrosophila alboralis. The sequence continues at coordinate 845,512 of JAWNNH010000263.1, read as the reverse complement.
AACACATTACGCACAAATTATCGGAAGGAGCTGAAGGTTGTGGAGAGCGCAATGCGTTCCGGAAATTTACATACGCCACGCTGCTGGACATTTCAGGAGCTGGACTTTTTGCGCAATACGGAAAAGTTTCTGGCCGTGAATCCCACATTCAAGAACGAGCCGTCCTTCTCGTTTAACGAGAACTCCAGCTCCACGGCGGCCTTTATGGAGCAGCATGCCGCCAGCAATAGCAGTGCGTCCAGTTTGCATTATGCCTATCGCAGTGCGGCTGGACAAACGCCGAATATTACAGAAATGTTTCACAAATCATTTGGACATGTACAAAAGTTGGATCCATTGCCACCGCCGTTGCCACCGCCACCCGCCGGTGTTATGCATCAGCCAGCGCATCCACAGGGCGACTATACGGCATCTAAGAGAGCGCGGCAAACGCCTCCCTGCAACGGCGGTAGCAGTAGCGGCAACAATGCGTCCACAACAACTACAGTGAGTACACATAATACGGACGAACTGCTTAACATTGCCTGTGAATATCTGGCCGGCACCTATCCAGAGGAGGAGTCCATTGCACGCACCTGGACCCACAAACTAAAGCGTTTGCCACGCGAACAGCGATTGCTGGCCGAGCGCTTCATCAATGAGATACTTTTCGAGGCGGAATCCAATAATCTGCATCGCGGCTCTGTACAGATCAACAATAGCTTTGAGCCCTATGTGCGCTTCGAGGAGCCGCCCGCCTGTCATGAGGAGCAGGATAAGTCACAAAGCCCCAGCGTTCACACATCCACAGAGTCCACACCAAAGCCCAGTGCCGGCACAGGCAGTGCGCTCAATGAGTCAACAAATGGTGGCATTAGAGAATTCTAGAATTACGTAGTAATAATTAAGTGTTATTCAGTTTTTATTCGCCAACACACACATGGCACAGACACAAAACTCAACAATTAATTGTAAATAAAACCTGTTTTTGGTATGGGTTTAACTTAGATTAGGCCCAGGCTCAATCTACGCGCTGATACCCAACGAGATTGCGTGTTAACCAAACATAGGGAGATGCGCCGGCCAGAAAGAGGCAGGCGCCAATCACAGGACGATGCAGAATCCACGCCACGGCAGCTATGGTAAGCGCCAGCGAGAATGCGATGAGAAAATTTCCAGTTATCGGAAAATGCGAATTCGGCGCCAGTGCAATTAGCAATGGCACGCGTAGCACTAAAAAAAAAAAAGCACAAAAGAAATCGTATTATACTAGATGATATATATTAGATATATATATGTATATGTATGTTCTGAATTGTTTTTATAAAAGAAAATTTAAGTACATAAAAAAATTCGAATTTAATTCATTAAAAATGTGTATAAAATGAGAAAATTGAGATGGGAAAATTTTAAATTGAATTACTGTTGGGCATGACGAAGTTATATAACATATTCTAGAAATGGTCTTCTAAGAAAATTTATATAATATATATAGAAATTAATTAATAATAATAATTTATAATATATAATATATATTTAACCGATCGTTCCTATGGCGGCTATGCGATATAGTGGCCCGATATGACTAATTCTGGCATTTACACTGCCTGCAACAGAAAGAAGCATCTGTGCCAAAATTTTCCATATAACAGACAGACGGACATGGCTATATCGACTCAGCTCGCAGCCCGAATAAAGAATATACATATATACCTTACAAGATCATTCCGGCGTGTGTTGTAACTTCCAAAAAAAATAAAATAGGAAATAAGCAAACTAATTTTAATTTTTAAACGTCACGTACTGCGCAAACTGAATGCTCCGGCTGAGATTTTTATATAATTTAAAAATGCATTTTCCACCCACTTCCCGATATATTTTTAATAAAATTTTTCCAGAGTGCCAAACTACGATATAATAGAGTCGCCAATCAGTCAGTCAGTCTGGTTGAACCGTTTTATATATATAGATGGAGTCGACAACCAAAGTGTAAAAAGAGGAAATTGAAATGTGTAACCAAAATATAAATAAGATATTCTCTGGAAAACTAAACATAAGTAAAAAATCATTAGATAAACACTTACATATAACACGTAACAGTTTCGTATTGCAGGTAACGCCAAAGAAGATCAATAACCAGCCAATGAAGCGCCACCACCAAGTGTGCAGCACCTGAGCGCGATATTCCAGCCTGAAGACCTCAATAGCGCTTATTTCACCCGGATAAACCAACAGCACGGGTACATTGCGTGTGGTGATATATGGCACCACCTTATTGCCTTGAAGTTTGCCCACCACACTATACATTTCACCCTCCATGCCGGCATAGGTAAAGAGTATGCGTAAATCGCCAATTTCTGGATTGAACACATCGTTGGTGTGATAATACAAGCCCAAATGCAATTTAATACTGCTATCATCTGGTCTTATATCCGAGGTAAGTTCATTATAATTATTGAATTTGCTTTTCACGTCAGCGCCCAGTTCATATTTGCCTATGTAGACAGCATCGGCCACCTGGACGGCGCTCTCGATGGGAAAGCGCACCGGATTTGTGTGTCCATGACGATTGTTAAAATTACGCGAGTCGATAATTTTATCACGCCACTCGCGTGTATAATAATAGGAACGTGTATCTGCATCCATTGCACCCACGTTCTCCACAAAATTATGCTCCACTGCCTCCTCCACCCATTGATACATCTGAACACGTCGCCTTAACTTCACAGCCATCAACTGAATATTGTAGTCGGGTTCGGTGAGCGGTTCACCGCATATAATGGGTCCCGATAGATGTACAATGCGACTCTCAAAATTTTGATCCTGCTCCTCCTCTGTGAACTGCATGGAATAGACATCGGCGTAGGCTTCGTCCAATGCCAACATTGTGTGTACGGCACGTCCTTCATTCCAATAGAGAACGCTGCCACCGGCCGCAAAAAGCACCAGGCCGAGTATTGAGATTAACCAGTGGGTGCGAAATGTATCAATTAATGTGGCCATTTGAGAAGAGGTCGTTGCCGTTAGATATGCATTTAAAATTTAAATAATACAGCAATAAATGCTGTGCCGGAATTTGCTTCAATAGAATTTTGCGCAGTTTCGAGCCGGCAATTAGCAATTGCGCAACGCCGTTCACGCAACAGCTGTCAATTGCTGTTGTTCATAATAGAGTTGCTATTTCTAGCTCAATTTGATGAATAAGTTTGCTTGTCCATATAAATGAACCGTTCCAGTGAACGAAACAAAGCAGCTCTAGTTCAAATATCAGCTTGTCGAAATTTAACAATGTTTAGCAATAATTTATCTGATTATCAATTTACACAAATATTTAAAAATGGAAAATTTGGCTCGGTATATAAGGCAAATTATGTTGTTAACAATCGAGTAATTGTAATTAAAAAGTATTCGCTGGATGAGGAAGTTGACGAGGAATATAAAATACTATTTACCGAAATCTTACGCTGTCGACAATTCAAGCATCCAAACATCAATAAAATCCTTCACAGCTTTATATCAGACAGCGATGTGTTCGTCCTGTACCCATATATGTGCTTTGGTACGTGCCAAATTTTACTTGAAAGCATCTTTACAAATGGAGTTCCAGAACCTTTGATAGCATTGATATTTAAGGACGTACTCTCCGCACTTTTATACATACACACAAATGACTTTGTTCATGGATCTGTAAGAGCTGGTCATATATTATTAGACAGCCAGAAGGCAGTGTTATCGAATTTTCATGAAAGTCGCAGCTTTATCAAACATGGCACAAAGAAAACCGTATTGCATGGCGTTTCACTTGAGAAAAACCTAAACTGGGCGGCACCAGAAGTTCTGGATCAAAATATCAATGGATTTACCGAAAAGTGTGATATATACTCTGTGGGAATAACTGCTTGCGAAATGGCCAATGGAATACAACCATATCTGGAGACTCAACCCACATTTATGTACACTGAAAAAATACGCGGCAATGTACCATCCTTATTGGATAGATCCACATATTCAATGCTTCTGGACGATCAAGATAAAATGCCATTTGAAAATGCGGCTGTGAGAAGTTCCTATGAAATCTATAGTCAACGTACTCTATCCGATGATTTTCATCAGTTTGTGGAAATTTGTTTAAATCGCAATGCCGAAAATCGTTGGAGTGCCAAGAAATTAATGACACATTCATTTTTTAAACAATGCCGACACTCGTCCATCTCCGATCACATTAAAAAAGGTCGTTTCGATATACAAAACTGTTCTACGGACGATGACGCTATTGGACGACATGTTGAGCATGTAGCAGAATGTGTTGAAGATATCCAATGGAATTTTTAATATGTATAATTATTTGTATTGTCAGACAAACTTTAGATTAATAAAACAAAACTAAGCATTTTTAAAACGTAATATAACGTAACAGTTTACATTTTTTATGGCGAAAATTGTTTTAGCATTTTAATTTTCTTTATAAAAACTAAAATTGCACGGGTAACTGAAAAGTCCGACCGCCGATCCAATTGGCGACCCTTTGGTGATCCGACGATGGTAAGAAGGCAGCAATACACTCAGCAAAATAATAATGCCACAATAATACTTAGCAAAATAATAGTGCCATTAAAGGGGTTATATGCACTTTTGAGAATCGAGGAGGAAGGCGCTTTACACGCATGCACTAACACTAGTAAACGCTAATACTAACTTATAAGAATCACGCACAATAATACTTAGGAAAATATTTGTTGCCATCAAAGTGGTTATATGAACTTTTGAGAATCGCGGAGGAAGGTGCTTTACACGCATGCACTAATACCAATACACGCTAATACTAACTTATGAGAATCACGGAGAGGCGCTCTGTATACACACTAAATATAAATAATTGCTCGCTTTAAAACCACCAATATATCTAAAAAAAAAAAATAGTAATTTTAAATTGAAATCCATAATTTATTTCACATAATTTACTATAATATAAATGTGGCTTTATTTACAGTACATATTTGTTTATTGTTTTCTTTTATATTATGCTTACTCATTTTTATGTTATTTATTTGCTCGAATCAAGCCAAAGCTAATGCGTAAGTTCGCATTGTTATGCCATTATGTTGTTGCATTTAAAATTTGTAAAATTGTGTCTCCCATAAATATATATATTATATAATCTATGCTGTGTGATTGACAAAAAAATTAAATATCACTGGGCGCCTATAATAACTAATCAAAATCATATATATAAAAAAGGCAAATGTTTGTCATTTTTTTTTTATTATTATTAAACAAATTAATAACAATGGGTTCAACTAAATATAAATTATTTAACAAATAACTAATAAGAAATTGCTTTGCTTTTGTTGTATTTTAACTTAAAAGAAATAAAATTCAACTAAATATTTGGACAAAAAATCACGCACAAATTGTTATAAAAAAAAGGCGCTCTTTAGTATGATTAAGGTTTTTTTGGGCATTGTCGTAAATATTGTATATATATATAAACAAATCAATTAATTGTCTGTAGAGCGCGAAAAAATGTACAAATTTAAATCTTAATAGATATATACTTCATATAGTTGTAATATTTAGTGGGTTATCACTGATAAATAACGTATATTTCTTTTATATATATACTATGTTTGTTTATATATATATATTACGTGAAGCTAATATCTGAAGCATAATTAGTAGCACAAATTGTATTGTATTTAACTAAAATTGGTTAGTACCCATTAATATATATATATTTTGTTTTGTATTGTAAATAAGCTGGGTAGCTTAAAAATACTATAAATTAAGGTATTCTTTTTTCTAGCCTGCAAAAACTTGTAACTGCTTAGGTCGGTTTTCATTATATATATAACTTGTTTTTTTTTGTTTTGTTAAATATTAATTTTTGCACTTAAAACATAAAAAATTAGTTTTTAACGTTGACTAACATGCCACACAATCAAATAACTTTTATCGCCACGATTTTCGATTGTTTGATTTGGTTCCAGTTGAATACTGTTCTCCATGTCATTGTCATCTGTAAAAGTTACATGAAAATCTAATTAGTAAGTGTATTTAAAATTAAATATATATGTATGTACACATAGTTAGTGCTGCAGCGACACAACTACAAAGGAATCATATATGATTATTTGATATAATACAATAAAGCAATTAAATTTATAGGCCTATATAGGCACAATTTGTATAGTATTATTTAATATTTGGTTAGAATATTACTTCAGGTGTTAAAATGTTGAAACTTTTTAGTTTTCTTTAGTATTTTTATATTTTTTAATAGTGAGAGTGCGCGTTTTGTTTGGTAGTTTGTAGAAAAGCCAGCAATAATTATAATTATAAATATTAAGCAAAGCTAAATAAAAGGTTTAAGAAATACTTAACTAAATAAATTTTAAATAAAAAGCAATAAATCAAGAATTATTAAACTAAAAGGTAAGCTACCGAAAATCCATGTTTTTTTTTTTAAATATACTATATTCCAAATTTTAGATAAAATCAATAATAAATAAAATAAACTGACAAAAAATATATTTAAAATTTATATATAAAATCAAATAAATTTGTTTATACAATTCTTTAATTTTTGTAAAATTTAAAGGGACAAAATTACAAGGACGCCAATAAAAAACAATTACATTATCCAACTGTAAACCTTGTGGATTTATTTTGTTGTGTGGTAAAACCGTGAATTGTGATAAAGTGCTTGAACATATATATATATATAGAGGGCATAAGGTGATATTCAAATTGTTTGCAACAGAAAGAAAAATAAACATTGAAACATAAATTTGCATAAACCTTAAGGTTCTTGGAATCAGGTCAAAATCGGCTCAGACAAAATGTTGCAGTTCCTACGGGAAGGGCATCGCGACGCTGAGCACTACAAATTGAAGGTACTACACGGGCGGCAAGTTAAACAATATAAAAAATATTAAATTAAATGCGATTAAATCAAACGTATACGTTACAAAAAAACTAAGCAAAACAATATAATGCAAATCAAAATAAAAGATACAAATTTAAATATAAATTGAAAATCATAAAACAAAATGAAAAGCTTACGTATCGACTTTCCAAACTATCAAATGCGCTGCATTATCACTAGCATCGAATTTATCATGTCCTGCAGAGGAATATGGATACGATTATAGAATGAATTGCAGTAGTAGTAGTTGTGTGGTATGATGTAGTGTAGAGAGAGCGCACGCTCTGTGATCTGGCTGAGCTGATTTGCCAACTGTATTTAAAGCTAGAGTTGAGCTAGCTTGAATGGCCGCTTGCTCCACTTACTTATGCGAAAATCAATGTAGCCCTCGCCGCCGCACATGACCAACATATCGGGACGTTTGTTGGTAAAGGTAAGCGGCACATTCGGTTGTTGCAGCATCGGCACCGAAACAAAGAACTTGACCGCATCGCGATGACCATGGAAGGACAGTTGAGCATTGGCCATGCAACACAATGGCATTTGGCCATGGGGATCAGCTAAAAAATGTAAATAAATTGTAAATAGTTTAAATTTAAAATTAAAAGTTATTAAGCTCACATGGCTTTTGCTGCGTTTCGGCCAGCGGCACAGAGATGATAACGCCATTGCTGGTGCCAATCCAGAGACGATTGCAGGATACCATTAGCGCTGTGATGCGCACAAAGCTAAAGCCCAGCTTGCCCGTGCCCAGCATTTTCGATACATATGGCTCAATATCCACATCCTGCTTGTGCTCAAATGTATGCGTATGATACAAACGCAGCGTAGAATCCAAACTAAATATAAAAAGGATATTAATTAGATTTAATTTGATTATAAATTGGATGAACTTACCGTATGGATACCCAAACGCCAGCGCCAGTGGCTGCCATTTGCCTCACCTGGCTCTCCTTGCGCGGATGCGCGTCCAGCGAGTGCACAATGTTTAGCGATATGGGATCAACAATAAAGATCTTGTTGCGATGCGCGGCCCAAATGCGCTCGCCGGCCACACAGAGGCAACGTATCGAATGATTGCGATCACCGAGCGTAACCAGATGATAACTATTCAGATCCCATTGGCCGTCTGTTTGGCGGCGGAACACAGCTAATTGAGCATTGGCCAGCGCAACAACAACACGCGCTTCCACATGCACAATCGCCAGCACCGCATCCGGCAGGAGCACCTTGTGCAGACATTCATGCCAGCGTCCCACACTGCTATGGACATAGAGCCAACCATCCTGGGCGCCCAGCCACATTGTTGGACCCACCGAAGTCATGGCAGGCTCTTCGCGTTCCTTGGTGCCCAGTATGGGATTCAATGATTTAATGCTAAATTGCACATTGTTGCTGCTGTTGTTGTTGTTGACATGATTGTTGCTCTCCGAACCGGTCGATAGCCTTTGTGGTGCACCCGGCAGCGCTTGACGTATTTTAATAGCCTCAACATTGCCCAAAGGTTCGGTAGCATCCACAGCCGGCAATTGTTCATTGGATTTCTCGGTAGCTTCTTTAGCCTCTGCCACGCCAGCAACTGTAACTGGGGCCGGCTCCTCCTCTGAATGCTGTTTGCTATTGCTATTCTGATCCGATTTGGGTCGCACGCGCACAAAGTCCACTTTGCCAAGCAGCTCGCTGCCCTCACCAGGTCGCTGCAGCATTTCACCATCCTTGACCACTTCCGATTGCTCGAGCAGCGCATAATCGCTCTCCATGGCGCCCTGCACAGATGCAATGCATAGCAAATGCGAGGCGCATATGGGAAAGGCATCCAATACGGTCGCAGATTGATTTGCATCCACCACACTGACCGTGCTGGCGGCATGCGTGCTCGTACAGATCCACACAAACGAACTGAGCTGTGTTTCGGGCTCTAGAGTTTCGAGACTAGCGCGTGCCATTTGACGATCCAACGCCTCGGCGCTTTGCTCCGCCGTTGGGCTAGTTATTTCAGCTATTTTGAGCGTAGAATGCGGTGCATAGGGCGAATTGGCGGGTATCAACGATTGGCCATCCTTGGTGAAGCCGCCCTGCAGATTAACGCCCGCCGCACAAAACACTTTCATGTGCGGCGATGCTTCGGCTAGGGGATTACAGTACACAGGTACAGGCACACCGCCTGAATGGCGACTTGGATTGGCATCCTGATTGGTCTTGTTAATTGGCAAACTCCAGCCATACGCATGCAGTCGTCCATCCTCCTTTTGCACATGAGCACGCAGCTGACGATATTGCTCACGCCGCCTGGCGCTAATGCGCTCTGAGCTGCCCTCTTCCGCATAATCTTTGGCCATAATTAAAGCGTTGGCAAGACCGGCGCTGGCCGGATGTGGCGGTGGCTGTGAACCGGCTAGGGCAAGGCGATTGTCGCTTCCTCCACGACTGGGTGAACCATGACTGTGGGCAGGGCTTCCTCCGCCTGTGTGACGAAACATAGGCCCCCCTCCTAGCCCATCGGCAATGCGTTCCGTTGGGCGATTGGAGGGGCTGTTTTTTTGGAATAGGAAAACAAATTAATAGAGATTCTTTTGCAGTTGCAACAGCTGAAGAACTTACGTAAAAAGATTACTAAAGTATTTCCAAATGCTTTGTTTCGACTTCTTGTCCAAGTTGTCGACAGTACGCGAGGCGCGTAATATTTCAGTAAGACGCACAGCCTCCTGCAGCTCCATTAGACGCTCCTTATACTGATTGCGCTCCATCAGCACCATGGCCATTTCGACGCGTGTAAAACGTTTGCGCTGCGCCAGCGGCACATCATTCTCCTCCTGTTCGGTGTCTAGAGGAGCAAATAGAATAGTTTAATTAGTTGTGCAAATATTTGTTTAAAGTTTGAAAAACTTACTTTGCTGTTTCACCTGTTCCTTGGCCTTCTTAAGCTCATCCTCCAGCTCGCTAATGCGCTGTCTAAGTTTGGTACGCGATTGCTGCATGGCATTCAATTCTTCGCGCACAATTTCAACCTCACCCGTCAGTTCGTCTACTTTGACAATTAAATCGTCCTTGACAATGTTGAGTGCATTTCTGTATTGATTGATTTAGTGAATTAAATACTTCAATTCAATCGATTTTGCTTGAGTCACACTTACTTGGTTGCTAACAGCTCATTATTTTCCATAATAAGATTTTCCACCTCTTTGCCCATGCCTGCAAAAGCATTAAAAATAATATTAATAAGGCAAAAATATTATAACAGAAATTTAAACAAAATTAAATGAAAGTTTTGAATGCGAAACGCAAGTGGAGATTGTGTTGAATTTTAGTAAATGAAACAAAACAATGAATGTATTAATTTGGAGCGTAAAACAAAGTTCAATTAATTAAAAACAAAACAGCATTAAAAAATTTTAAACTTTCAGATTAAATGCATGATATTAGCGAGTAAACAAAAAATGTAAAATTATATTTAAAAAGGAATTGATGCAGTTCGAAAACGAAAGTCAAAAAACCTGAACCAAAGTAAAGTAGTATATTATAATGACAACTCAAAACCAAAAAAAAAAAAAAGAAGAAACTATGATTAAACTAGAAGAATGACTAAATCACCAACTAACACCCAAAAACAGAGAAAGAATTACAACTGAAGATTTTGTAGGAATCAAATGCAGGTGAAGCGAGTCTAGAAGAGAGACTACTTACATAGGAAGAAGAGACACTACTACGATAGTTAGAAACTATAGAGTTATGTAATCGTATCGCTTTTGCAAAAACTTACCAAAATAATTGTCGTTTGCTTCAATATCATAAGAAATTGTGTCGGTGTTTTGTGTTTTTTTTTTTGGGTTGTTTTGTACAAAAATGTTTTGTTTTTGTTGTGGTATTTCAAGTTGTAGAATAAATGGGAATTTGGTTTTTTGGTTTGGAATAAGAGAAATTTAAAATTTCATTAGAGTTATTATTAACATAATTATATATTTGTTTTTTATTAAGCTTTTTGCATGATGACAACATATTATCTCGAGCACATCAATTCCAACACATATCACAAAATCAATTTTTTGCTACTTAGAAGATCCGTTGATATATTTTTATGTTCAGTTCTTGTTTTTTTTTCAGTTGATTATCGTATGATATTTGATGTATTTACAGGTTATATAGATGAATCCATATATGTAGGAGTTATATGGTGTTGGTGGTTGAGTTTGTTGTGGTTGTTGTTGATCGAGGACTTGATCTTGTGTGTGGTACCTACCTGAGGATGCGTACTCTCCGGGATGTACCCAGCTGCCTATTACGGGAAGAAATAAAAGTGATCAGATTGGTGTAACACACCATTGAGTTTCCAGTTGAGTGTGTGTATATATATTGTGTGTGTTTAGAAAACATTTAAAAAAGAGAGAAGAAAGAGAGTTGCATTTGAGTTGAGTTGAGTAATTGGGAATATATTTTATATAGCAAACGTGCAGGAAGTTTTTAATTGACGCCCAAATGTGGACCCAGCTCTTGTGCTTACCTGTAACAATTTCATTCTCTTCGCTCTCTTCATTATCCTGAAAGGACAACTCTTGATATAGATTGTTATCCGAGCGTTGCTCCTTTTTGGTGGTCGAACGACCAACTGGGAAACAGCATTTATTTGTTGGGTTTCAATTCAGGTTTTTTTTAGTGAAGTTAACACACACAAACACAAAAGAAAATAGAAAATTTGTATTTTTTTTTTGGAAAATTAGTACGAGTTGCAGGTTAGCTAAAGGTTCTCCATTGAATGCTAAGCATTTACACCTACCATTTGCGGGCACATTTGGCACAACGGGACTCATGTCGGGACTCTGTGGCGTGGTGGCTTGATTCTGTTGCTGCAACGCATCTGTGGCAGCGCCAGCCAAATTATCCAGCTCATTTTGCAGCGAGGGCGGTCCCGATTCATCTGATTGACTTCCCACACTACAAATTGTCTCCGTGTCCAGCATAACAGAGTTCTCCAGCGAGGCAAAGCCATAGGAAACGGGACCAGAGCTACGTGCTATAGGATTAAGACGATTACGACTCACTTCCATGCGATCGGAGGCGGTGCTCATTTGTGAGTGTGTCGAGCCCATCAGCATTTTGGTGCGTTCCATATAATCCACATGGTTCTTAAACAGCTCCGTATAACGCTCGTGTAGTCTGGCATATTCCTGCATTAATAAGTTAAAACACAAGTTAAAAGAATTGAATAATTAATGAATGTCTGCTGTTTACCTTTTTGAGGTCCCCCTCACGTTCCTCCAGCCGACTGGCATGCTCTACACTGTTCTTATGCTTTAACTCCAGCATGCGAACTATGCTCTCTAGGGCTTCCAAACGGTTGGCCAACTCTTTGTTCTCCTGTTCGGCCAAATCCTCTGCCTCCAGCAGCTGCAAAACGAATAGTATAAAATATTTATTTGAATTGCAATTTGAAATTACACCTTGGTGTGTCTTATACCTTTTGCTCGGACTGCTTACGTGCGCTCTTCTCCCGCTCATATTGTGTTACGAGCTGTTCATTGTCCTCGCGCAGCAGCTCCACCTCCACATCCTGCTCCTGATTGATGCGATAGGAGGCATCCAGACACTCCAGCACGTTCACAAGCAACGGCATCAGGTTCTTAACCACATCCTCATCATAGCGATTTATCATACGCTCAAATTCCTGATATATACTGCCCGCCAGTTGTTGCACCTAAAGTTTAAATTGGAATAATTGGGTGCATCAAATTCAAACAACAAATTGCAATTGGAAAAACAACAATAAACGACAAGACAACAAGGCAAAGACAAAACATTAACATTTTTAAGTTAAGATAGACAGAGAAAGCTAGAGTTGGGCGCATTTTAATGGCTTAATTAAAAACCTATCATAATTGCGGTTTGTGGCTTTGTTTTATGAATGAAATTGTAAATGAAAGCGCTTTAAATGCGGCCCAAAATATGAAAAAAATATTATTTAAAAAAAAAAACACACACAAGTCAAGCGTGCGTGGCCAACTCAAGGATGACCCCAAAAAGATAGTTAAAGAGTAGGAAAATGGGAAAGCTGAAAGGTCAAAGTTAAAAACTTCCCATGCAATTAAGTTAGTACAACGAAAAAAAAGAAATATACACAAAAATAAAACTTTTAGTAAATTTTAAAAAAATATTTGTTAGACTACAATAATAAAAAGACACCAAAAAAATTTTGAACTCACAATGCTGACAACCTCTTCATTCTGAAAGAGAAAAAGAAAAAAAGAAAAAAAAGAGAAAAGGGCACATAAAAAACCAAAATTTAACAAAAAGTTTAAATTTACATTTAAAATTAAAAAAAAACACACACACACATAAAATAAAAGTTTTGAAAACCCACAAAAGTGCAGCGCTTAGAATGAGTGTTAAATGAGTGCAAAATGAATAAATAATAAACAAATGAGTACTTAATTATAAACTTAAGATAACATTTTTAAAGGGATTATAAAATTAAATTAAATATCAATTAGAAATGAATTGTAAATGTTTTTTTTTTCATAGGTAATCAGTTATGACTGGTTTTTCCGCATTTAAAATAAAACCCCGAAAATATATTCAAGGTAAGACTTTACATATAATACTTATAAGGCCAACCAGCCAACATAGCTGGCTAATCATGCATCAGAAATTATATTTTTTTTGCGTAAAAGTTGTTTGTAGTTAAACCAGTTTCAAGTGCTCGGCAACCCAGAAAGAAGTAAAAGAGAGGCTCGAAGTGGGCATACCCTAGGTTTAGTATTTTATACTTTTCTTTACTAGGCGGCATAATCTTTGAAAAACTCTGGTATTTATTAAGCCTTTGGTATAATATTTGTGGCTTCAAAAATTAGATAGTTAAGAGATATTTTTTTTTTTATTATTTTTAAAGAAAAATCTATATAATTTTTAGTCTCTAAAAATCTATGGAATTATCGGAACTGATTTAATAAAAATTCTTTTCTTTGCTAGACAGTATAATCTTTGAAAAACTCTGGTATTTATTAAATTAAAAATGTAGTATATTTGTAGCTTATAAAAAAGATAGTTAAAATATATTTAATATTTTTTTTGTAAAGTTTGGAGTAATGAGAATCTATATAATTTTTATGGTGTATCTAGCTCTTTTAGTCTTTAAAAATCTAAGGGATTAACCGAACGTATATAATGAAATTTATTTAAAATATACTTTAAATTGCGTTGCTATTTTTATTTTTACTTTTTCTGGACAGTATCTTGAACCTATTAGAATCTATATAATGCTTAAGGTGCATACCTATAGTCTCTAAAATTAGCCAGAAGAACATAGCTACAGAATTTGAATATAGAATATACTAAATATACTTTATAAAGTCCAAAGCTTCCATGTCTATAATAAACAATAGGTTTTTTTATATATTATGTCCCCCAACTGTCATATTTATTATTATTATTAATATGATTAATTATTATACAAATTATTAATATAATAACTAATCATATTAATTTAAACTATATTTAGTAAAAACACTCATTTTAACATTTTTAAATATTTACAGGGTATAGAAATATGCGTCACAGGTGTGACGAAGTCGCATGAATGAGTTTTGAGTTGAGTTGAGTTGAGTTGTAGGCGGTTTGTAGCGTGTGCTGGTTGTGTGTCTCATTTAATCAATTAACAGGAAGTTTATCGGGTAGACAAGTTGGTAACACGGCACACGTGTGCTATGAGTATTTTTATTCTATATATTTTTTTTAAAAAAGAGTTTTGGGTACACGAAACTCAGTCGCTCGATGAGCTCATACAGAGCGTATGCATTTGCATAGAGGGCAAAGCGATTAAAGTGCTGCGAAGCTGATAAAGTGCAAAAATCAATGACGCTGCTTTGATTAACAGAAAATAAGGGCAAGCAGGGGAGGGGTAGGGGGTAAGAGCAATGGAAATGGGGGGGAATGTCTATAAAAATAAATTGAATGCGAGCGGCGGCGGCGAATTGCGTGTAAGCGACATAGCGGACATTAAATTAGGCAATTCTGACTCTTTTTATTGATTTCTGTGCCTCCTCTCTCTTTCTGCCTCTCTCTCTCTTTCTCTTTACTCCTTTTTATGGTCAGTTTTTGGCACTTGTGAATGTCAATGACTCGAGCATATTTGTCAGCTGATGCATAATAAACAAGGCAAAGCGGAAAGCGGAAAGGGATTGCGAATGGAAGACAGACAATAAGCAGACATAAATGTGATTGCAGCATTTCCTGCTGAGCATTGATTTCTCTTTAATAAACACTTACGAGCAGATAAAACTATAAGTACGAGTATATAAAAAAAGAAAATATGATTGCCCTTATCACAATAACCATTATCTGTGCCCGCATGATTCAGTTGACAACTATAATAATAATAATAAAAAAAATCATACATACCTTTTCGGACATGACCATATTGTTGTCCTCGGTGCCGTAGACCGTTTCAGCGCCCGTCTGTGGTCCACAGTTATTGAGCATTGTGTCATCGTTGTCCATCATTTTTATTTTGTTGTTGTTGTCTTTTTCCTATTCTCTAATCTTTTGAGTCTCTTGTGGCTTCTTCTTTTTGAATGCGATTTCCTAATTACGCATTTAAGTGTGGGTGGCTGTGGAGCCTTGGGCCTGTGTGCGTGTGTTTGTCACACGTACGTCACGCGTTATGCAGCTTTCAACCCCAAACAACAACAACAACAAAATACGACAATATCCAGCTACTGTGTGTGCTGCACCCACACATGCACACACACTTGCATACACATATACAACAATACAGGCGCTGTCGTTTTAATTTTTTGTTTCGCAGTAATATAAATGAATATATTTATATATTATACGACTTGATTATTTTTAATGCAATTTCATTTTCAACTTGTGTTCTGCGTGTCACTTATTTGCGTTTTTCTCGTTGTGGCTATGTTTGGCCATCATCCTCTTTCCCCCTCCATTTGCGACGTATGTATTTTTGACTAGATTTCATTTTTTCGCGTACTATTCTTGCACATTGCAGCTACGTGTCGTATTTGGATTTCATAACAACGGCATGCCCGCACAACTAAGACACATGTGTATGCACATTTATTAAAAAACACTTTGTTTTTTACCTTTTTTTGCAATAAATATTGGAAAAACTACTACGCGAGCGACCGATTTTCGTGATGAATGAGAAACACTAACTGCAGTGTTGGAAAGTGTCAGAAAGTCATTGGATTACCAATATATATCGTAAAGGCGATAAATCATCGCACGTATTCGCTATATGATAGTTATATCGATAATTGCTTTTTGACACGCTGTCTTTTGACGTTTCAGTTGTTGTTGTCGCATTTCGCTTTCGCGCAGCTGAGTTTCGTTTTATTTTTGCATTTCAACAAATTCATCAATTCAACATGGTTTTTGTCAAGAACTGGGAAGACTTCGAAATTGCAGCCGAGAATATGTACATGGCGCATCCACAGAATTGCCGATACACCATGAAATACGTGCACTCCAAAGGCCACATACTGCTCAAGATGACGGACAATGTTAAGGTATAAAATTTTGCTGCTCAATGAAAATAAAATAGATGCTTATATTTGCAATTGCTTGCAGTGCATTCAATACAAGGCGGAAAATATGCCCGATCTGAAGAAAATTGAGAAAATCACAAGTAATCTAGTCGGTCATATGGCATCCAAGGAGTAAAGTGAACAACAACAAAAAATTGGCCACGGCAGCAGTTTGGACCACAATGGGAACAACAAATACAACGCGATATTCCTGTTGATGTTGTCTTAGCTGATCGCCATGTGTTTTCACCTGCAATTGTTTAGTTTGTAAGCGCACTGGCCCAAACGGCGGCTAATCGTGTGGTAACAAGAGTAGTTTTTACTGTTTAAATAACATTTTATAAATGTTAGCTCTGTACACACCTCCCAGCCAGCCGACACGAAGCCTGTTGCAGTTTTATTATTTACGATACTTTTGTATTTATTGTAATGTAAATGGGTGCAGTTAACTGCATTTTTTGTGACATATTGAAATTAGTGCACATTTCCATGAAATGCTTTAAAAAAAAATTAAATGGGTTTTTTTTAAAGAAAATTGTAAATTTGTTTTTCTTATTAAAAATCGATAATTTCTTATCGCCGGTCAAAGCAAAAAAAATTGCTATCAAAAATAGAGGGCGCTGCTTGGCAGTTAACATTTGAAATTTATCAAACCGCCTCTGGCCATGAGAGCGACAATTTTTTAGCTTTTCGCAATATTTTACACATTTGCTGTAATTTTGTCGCTGCCACTTTGGTTCAAATATGTTAATTGCCTAGCCATTAAAGCGATTAAACATCCAAAGCAAACAATTTACAATAATGCACAGGTGTATGAGTCAGTATAAGCGTTAGTTCAAGAAGAACGATGATGCTGATGCTGTTGATGTGCTGCTGACCGCTGTTACTCACTTAATAAGCGGAGAGCAAATATTTGATTATTTGCATATGAGGCACTCGAGTTTATTTGCCACAGGAGATTGACAGCAATGCGAGCTGCGCAAGTTTGATGCCTGAGATCATAAAGATGAGAGATAAAGATATAGATATTTAGAGAGAGAGAAAGATATCAGTAGCTCTGTTAGCTGTTCGAGCCAAAGTGTTATTGACCAAATGCCACAAGAAGTGTTTGCGCATGCAGAATGAGTACCTGCAACTAGGCAACTCAGTAGCCACTTTGGATTAAGGCACCTAAAACGTTTGTTTGACCCAAAGAACGCAGAACGTTTAGACGAACCGTCAGATCGGCTGCTTTTGATCACAAACGGTCACAGGCCCTACAGTTGCAGCTCAAGCAGCTGCCACTTGGCTTTGATTAGAGCCCATAGAAGCCGACCAAGATGACAAAGATGATGATCATCATCATCATCATCACCTGACGCGTTTCCGGCCCCGTAAGGCTTAAGTCCAAGACAAGCTCATTTGGCTTCTGTTTGTTAAACTCAACGCGGGTTTGGACTTGAACCTTGGCTCTGGTCAGCTCTGTCTTCTTTATCGGATGTTTGTGTTTGCCGTTTTATGCTTTTGAATATGTTGTTTACCGTGCATTCATTGCAATCACAATCACTTTAGGCGGTTAGCTTGAACACCCCTGCAAATGCACCATCATAAACTACACTGGACTGTCTGACTGTCCATACCCATAAATTTTTAATAGCACAATCGAAATATAGAAATCAAATGACAACAACATTTTAAATAAACATTCAATCTGAAAATAGTATATATGACATGGCAGCAGGCTACTGGTATTTGAAAATCATAAACGCAACATTCAACGATCGTTACAACACGATAAAGCAATATAACCAACCATCGGAGTATCACCATCACATCAGGGTTTAATTAGGCACAGTGGTTGCCCATAGAACCAACTCAACCCACAATATGACTTTCCGATAAACTTGACAAATAACATAAATGCTTTTTATAGCGGGTGGTTAGTTCACTTTGGTTTCGGGCTGCCTGTCCCTCTAAGCTTACTCAAACATCTACTGGCGACTATATATATATATATATATAAGTATATGGGCTATACTTACTACTAGTATTACGCTGCGTTGCATTTTATGACACCCACTGGCGTCAATTATAAAGATATTTAAGTACAGTTAGCATGCAATTAGACAGCGCCCAATCAGGGACTTTATTTAACACACATGCATCGAACAAATCCCTGAGATTTCATATATAAATTACAGCCCATTGATAGACGGTCATATGACAATTAGTTATAAATTAAAGACCCTGTCGCATTTTGCCTTATGCAAGTGCAAAAAAAAAATATATATATTAAATAAGCTATATATTGCAAGTGAGGACAAGGCCTTAACAAAATAGTTAGTAAGTTAGTTACGGTTATGTGTAATAGTATTAACAATAATTATATTAAATAATTCTAACAATTTTATATATACAATTTGTATTTTTGATTTTGTTTATTTCATTTTTATCTTCTGTAGAAAACTGAGTAACTCATTTGAAGATGAAAAATGCTTAAGTAAATAAATAAATATGTATAAATAAATTATATAAAAATAAATAAAAATAAATAAATTTGTAATAAAATAATAATAACAATAAATAAATAAATAATAACACTAAGACCAGAGTAATGTATTTTTTAAAACACCAGCATATTTTTAAAATTAAAACTAAAGTAATATATATTTTATTATTTAATTTTAAACATATGCTGCATTTTTTATGGTTTCAGAAAATATTTTTATTTTTTTTTTTTTAGTTGTGATTTCTTTGATTAGGATAGTCTTTTTTCTCAGTGCTTTAATTGTATTAGTTATTATAATAAATAAGTTTAAAATACAAAACATTAAATAACTTAGTTAAATACTTTTTGAAGAACCTAACAGTGAGTATAATATTTAATTTAACAAAGTTTAGTATTCGAAACAAAATAAAAATTAAAAATTGCAATTATTATTTTGAGTCTTAATAAATTTGGTAAATTATAAAGTTTAATTTAGGAACTCTTGAAAATAAATAAAAAGTCTTCAAGCCAAGAATTTTCTGCTGACAAGGTTATACATTGATTAAAATAACGAAATTTATATTTATATATTTTTTTCTTAGCTTATTTAAAAAATAAATTAATTCAAAAATGTTTTATGCATTTTGTTGCATGATAGTTTCATTGATAATTTTTTTAAGACCGAAAAATCAACCAAATAACCCTTATGTACGTTCTCTCAACAATTTTTGGCCAAAATGTGTTGAGGCGGCTTCCTTTGGACTTTTGGTACAAAGTTTGCATTTGCTCGTTTCCCTTCACTGTCCACTTGAAAAATGCAAATAAGCCAAGTTTAATTATGGCCATTAGCCACTGTTGAGCGGCTACCGTTTTTCAGTTAAACAATTAAAAAAAACCGCATTTTGCTTTGGGTGTTGATGGGTTTTCGAATTTTTATTTTTGGGCTTGGGTTTGATTGTTTTTAATATTTTTGTGTTGTGCAAACGGTGAAAAGTCAATTTCGATGGCGATGACGATTACGATGAAGATAATGGTCATTAATAAGCACTTTATTGACGCAAGCCATTGACCGAATTGTGATATGGCCAAATATTGAATGACTCACAGCTAAGAATGGGATAGTTATTATTTTTGTTTAATTATAGGCTGAAGATAATGAGTTAAGTTATAGGCTATGTTACTAACTAACAACTTGGCGATAAGATGTTTAGAGTAGATATTGTATATGTCATTTTGTGCTTTGATTGTTGAGAAATAACTAGAAGAAAATTAAGAGAGAACAGCTTTCTTTGGATTGCTGAAAATTTATTGGTAATTCTCATATAAAACTTCACTCTATCAGCTTCATAAAATTTATTACAAATTTTCTTATATATTTAAAATCTGAAACAAACACATCTGATAATCAAGTCATGTAGTAACAATTGGTTTAACTTTTAGTTTTCATTTTAAATATCTGGCTAGAATTTTCTAGTTGTTAAAATTATTTTAAAATATTTATTAAGATATTTTATTTTAAATATTCCGCTAGAAAATCTGGTTATTATAATTATTTTAATATATTTTTTTACATATTTTATTGTAAATATCCTTTTAGAATATTCTGGTTATTATAATTCTTTCAAAATATTTATATACATATTTTATTTTAAATATCCCGCTAGAGTTTTCTGGCTATTAAAATTATTTAAAATAATAAATTAGTTTTTTTTTAAATATTCCGCTAGAATTTTCTGGTTATTATAATTATTAAAATATTTATCTATAAAATTGTTTTTTTTTTTTTTTTTTTTTTTTGTAGGTCTTACGAGTTTTATCTAAGCACAAATTTTTTATCATATAGATTACATTAAAATTAGTTGCATTAATATAAACTCATAGATTATATATCTTAATTCCAAAGAAATTTAATTAGATATTTCTCAAGAAACCTAATTAGATAAGATTAGTTATTATTCTTCTCCTTTGCCGCGTCTTATAAATGATATAAAGTTTATTCAGCTTGTGTGTAGTATTTCTCCAACAATAACAAGCATTTCTAATTTTATAAACTTACCCATACAATATCATATTCATACTTTCATTTCCTGGCTCATTTTCGCATTAATTATATCATCATATTAGTAAGAGTTTGAGCATGATTAACCGGAAACTTGTAGACACCTCTGGACTTAAGACTGACGTCAAAGGCTGCCCTTAGTAATAGAGCTTTATCAATGTCATTCATCAAAAATTTTGTTAGAACTGGGCTAATCAAAGGTGACACAATGTCTATAAGGAAACAAAATATCATTTCATTATAATTGAATCACACACAACAATTGAGAAATTGGCACAGCAATCAAATGATATAAAAAAGCTAACTAACATTAATTGGAAAAACTGAAAATCAACTCAAGTTGGACAAGTAAACAGATTTGTCATAACCAATCTACAGGGGTTCGATTCTACCATACCCTACCCTACCCTACTCTACCCTGCTCTACCCTACTCTACCCTACCCTACCCTACCCTACCCTACATTCCCCGGGCTCCATTGCTCTCTCATTATCAGCGCACACAAATCAAATAGAAATATGTTTCGATTTCAAAAGTTGTTGATAAATGCAATTGTTGTTAATAATACATGATAGTATAGTACAATTATATACGACTTTTGTTTAGTTTTGTGCTCGTAATATGTTATTTATAACGAGGTAAATCAACGTCTAATGATTAAAGCTTAGTCAAATTGATAAATCAAATATTTTTACTTCGATCTTTAGTTAGGCTTTTGGGATCTTATCATGGGAAAACCAATCTACTATATAATAGCCTTGGCTAATCAGAAGATTTGCCAATTTAAGTGGCCATTTCCGTGCGTTTTAAAACGCTGCAAATATTGACTTAAAGTTCAACTTGAATTACGTGGCTAATTGATAAATCAATTATTTTTATTGGTTAAGAGCTGTGTTTTTAATTGATAAATCAGTTATTTTTACGGCTTAGAATCTTATTATGAAAACTTAATTTATATAAAGATCTTGGTAATAGAAGATCAGCTGAAGTGTCCATTTCCAAGCGTTTTAAAACGCGTTTAAAACGTCAACATCTTGAATTTAAATCATCTTAAATCATAATTCAATCTGACTTTAGCCTAGATTTTTAATATGGTAACATTAATGTATACCGTAGCTTATCAGATTATGGAATATTTTAAATAGGTAGCACGCGTTTTAAAACGCGACTAAGTAACTTTAAATTTGACTTCAACCTGGACTACATTTTGGACTTCAACGTGAACTATGGCAAATTGATAAAAATCAAATATTATTACTATTATATTACGTCAATATAGCTTAGACCTTATTATGGAAACCCCAATGAACATAAAGATCTTTGCCAATCAGCGATTTGGCATTTGAAGTGCCTCCTTCCGAACGTTTTAAATCGCGAAAAACTTTAATATTTAGCTCAAGTTGAACTTTAACTAAAAATTTGGTTTTTGACAAATTGTAAATATATTATTTTTAATGTCGATTTACCTAAGAACGGGTAAGGCAATAAAATAATAAAATAAATACATTTGTTCATCCTGCTATAAGCAAACTCTAGTGACTATTTCCGAGCGTTGAAAACGCGCATAAATTAAATTCTTAGTTTAACTATAATTTTAGCTTGGATTTTAACTTGCAAATTGATTTATGAAACATTGATCTAGCTTTAAACATTTTTCTGCTAAAATAATACTCCTTTCAAATCGTTTGTTAACCATATAATTTCCCAGCTCACAAGCCCTTTTGCGCGCGTTTTAAAACGCGCCCAGCTTTAACTACAACTTCAAGTTGGACTCCAGCTTTGGATCTTCACCGCATCCGCATCTGTTTACCCATTAGCGTTTTGGGCGGCTAAAATGTTTGCGCTGTGGCGTCGTTGTCATCATCATCATCATCATCATCATTGCTTTTGACGGGGAGAGAGAGAGGAAGGCGCGGCATAAAATAATTTTCTCTAAGCATTTTTGGCATTTGTTTGCTTTCGAATTATTGCAAATGTAAGTACAAGCGACGCGTAAGTGCGGTAGCTTTGGGTATTTTTTTATTATTTTTTGGAGGAGTTTGGATTGTCGAACTTTAAATCAATTGGCGCCACTTTGTCCCACATTGTTCCCAAAAACGTAAATTCATTGAAATTCCCTTTTAATGGAGATTAATGTTTATTATTTATATATGTATATATAAATTTTATTGAAGAGGCGCCAGACGCTGTTGACTTTGCTAAATGTTTTCATAAAACTATTTGTACATTTATATTTATTTAGATATTTTTTTACATATTTTTTTTTTTGCATTGTTTATGTCGACGAGGTAATTAAGAACGTGGGAAAGCGTTGACAAGCTTTTTGTGTACTACGCGACGTATGCGTAATGTAAGTTTAAGTAAATAGAGAGTGGGACTTTTTTAGCTTATGAAAGTTAAAAAAAAAATTTAATTAAAATTAAATCGATTAATGTACAATTTTTTGGGAATATTTTTTATATAAATATTTATATATTTTTTATTTATATTTTTATTTGGGCATTTTAATTTACATTGTAATTTTTAATGTTTTCTTGCACTGCTAAATTAATAATTAAATTAAAAGAATGTAGTTTATATTGTTAAATATATAAATCTTGTTTATAAAACTAAAATTTGTCCATTAATGAACTGATATTCCTTAACTTAATCTCATAGTAAACATATTTTCAAAAAAACACATTAAGAAATAATTACTCAACCTTTGCACCCACAATTATTAGGTGCCTCATTAACTGAACAAACCACATCTATAGACTCACTTCAAAGCGATAACTATGTATAACCCACATATTAATTTTCAACCATCAAATAAAACGATTAACAACACAATGAAGCCTAAGAAATTGCGTTCAAATTCTACAAATTTCACATTTATGAGCAAATCAATCAATTTCAATGCAATTTCAATTAGAGTGCCACAAATTGGTGGATCGATAACGTCAAGACGACGGACCACAAACCAATCAAATGGAACGTAGGGTGACCATAAAACATGGCTCAAGTCAAACGAAACTCCGACAAACAGATGAAATTTCGAATGTGTTATCGCAAGTTTTTTTGTTTTTTTTTTTGTTTGGCTTCTATGTATAATAAACAATTTTAATATTTTTTAATTATGAAAACAAGTTGATTATATAAATTAAATCGCAGACTTGAGATAAGATAACAAGTCGAGTGACACTACGACGCTTAAAGTGCAATTTAAACGGCTTTAAACAAATTTCTATAATTTTTTACGGCCTGAAAAAAAACTCTAATGAAACTGATTATGCCGCCCACAAAATAAATGATTATAGAATGGATTGGTTGGGGCACTGATATGCGGTTTGAATTAATTGAAAATTGATTATTGGCGATGGTATAAGAAACGATAAGGCGGCTCTACTTACTACTTAATTGATAAGCGCAGCTGGGCAACCGGGTTTTAATAATTGAAAATTAATCCATCATAATAGACGTCAAAGAAGCGAGAGAGGACTTGGCTGATAAAAAAAAAGAAAAACAGATAATAAATTATGAACAGCAAATATATAAGAGTAAGGGTAAGAAGACAAACAAAAGCCTAACCGAAAATAAAATATTGATATCTGAGTATTCGTAAAGTACTCTCAGCCACAGGATACAAAACAAATACTTAAACGATATCAGCAGAAGCAACAGCAACAGCAGCAGCAGCCGCGTCGTCATCATTATCTGGCAATTGAATTTACAAAACAAATAATTACAAAATGCTGCACAAATATGGAATAAAATGTGACTCGGTAACTGGTTACAACTCTGTCTCTGTGTGTATATATATATATATCTCTGATCAAATAAGGAATACAAATCAAAATGCGATTTTCAGGCAGCCTAAAAAAAAAGGTGCCTCTTATCTTACAGCACACATGCAACATTTACCTTTCGACTTGAGTTCAGTTTCAGGTTAACGATTGCCCTGGCGCTATAAGGAAGTGTGCCCCGTAAAAGGTTAAAAAACTTTGACGAGCACAACACAAAATGTATCTCGAGAGCAAACACAAAACTGGCAAAACAGTTTCTGCTACACATTTTCTTACACTATCCAACTGGTTGTTGGGTTTTGCTTACACTTCTTGCCAGCGAATTTGTTTACGCTGCGCCTAATGAGCCAACTTTATTTGTGCAACGCAGCAAGACGCGACCGCAGCTCTAACAGACTGAACATTCAGATATGTGCAGATACAAGATACAAGATACAGATACAAATACACACAGCTACAGATACGCAGTCTATATTGATAGATACAAGATTTACATGAGCTATGCTAGCAGTGCTTAAATTTTGATAAATTTTTTTGGAAAATAATAAACTAGAGCCCTACAGGATATTAGGTTAAAACGAGGGAAAAAATAAGGCAAATCCTTTTAAAATTCATATTTCAACTGAGCTTATGCTGTTAAATTAAAAATAATTCTATTTTGGCAAGCTTAAAAATGCGCAAATATTCTTATTAAATTTTTATTATTATTATTAAATAACACTTGCTTACAAATTTTTTTTTAATCGTCAAATGTGACTGGAAAAGTGATGAACAAGGTGAATTTTATCTTGGGTGTTTTTACTAATTGCTGAATAACTATCACATCTACTGACCGATTTGGACAAATGTATACTTCAAATATTCGCAAAAGAATTGTCTAACATTATAAATTTTAAAAAGTATTTAAACGAATTTTTTAAATTTTTAAATGAGCAAATGAATTTCAGCAATTTTACAATAATGCAAAAAGTTCACATTTTTCAACTTTGAGAGTTTGTAATGGCTTTAATTCTTATTCGATCCGCATAAACGGTATACTGTTAGAAAGGGGATACAATTATCTGTTGAATTGTGATCTAATTTAAAATGAATTTAAGATCTAATAATATTTGAAGTAGATATGAACAAATAAGTCGAAAGACTGCCAAAAAACTAGCTATTTGCGGTTTTCTCGAAAACAATTTTTTGAAAAAAAAAATGGTTTGGATTTTTGAAATCAGCGCTCAAAAATACATCAAAAAAAGTATATGAGAGCCCAGCTCATTTTTTGCTGTAAACTAGTGTAATAGCAGCTTTTAATTCGGAGAGATAAATAGAATATATGATAAAAATAACTTTATTTTCGCAATATTGATATTTAGACCCAATTTCCCTTCAATACTTTTCCAAAGTAAATCAATTATAAACTCAAAATATTCGCATTGATTTACTATTATTATTTTTTATTAAATATTAACAGCTTTAAATTCAGTGAGACATAAGTTGAATATACAATAAAATTACCTTACTTTTCGTAATATTAATATTCAAACCCAATTTCCTAAAAAGCTTTTCCAAAAACTGAGTCTATTATAAACTCTACTTTGAACCCTTTCAGAACAAAACAGAACAAGTAAATCTTAGGAATTTCTAGGAAAACTTGTCGCTATAATCTGGTAATAATTTAGTACAAAACAGAGAACATAATTATTACCAGATTATAGCTACAAGTTTTCCTAGAAATTCCTAAGATTTTCTTGCATAATCGTTGATTGTACAATCTTATGTTTGCCACACAAATCAAAACCTTTTTACACGCCCAAAACTCTTTGCTTTTAATCTTATCCCTAAACTTAACCACAAGGTAAATCCAATTGATTTTTTTTTTACCTTTTTGTGTAAATCTAATACTTTCATTATCATCAAGAAATCTAATTTAAAATACTTGAAAATACAGTTTGTAGCCAATAGCTGATTTGAAATAATTTGTAATTGTTTGGCAATCGCGCATTTAATCATAAAACACTCATCAGTTAAATTTCCTCTTTAAATCCTCATTTTATTTTTTATAATCATCAAGAGCTTAACATGTTCATTGCTTATCTGTCAAGAGAATTATACACACCCCAAAATTTTATTGGGACGATAATCGTCAATAAAAAGTTTACGCAGTAGCTGCTGCCCTTAATTTCGTAATATATATAAAATTAAATAAAACTCATTTATCAGTTATTAATAAGTTTGCTCTGTATGGGGAAACCCAATGACAACAACAACAACAAATCAATTCGCGCACTTAATGAAAAAAACACAACTCAATTATAAAACTTTATCATCCAACAAATGAGACAAAATGCGCATACGTTAAAAGTATTTTTCCAATGTTGAAAATGAATTAAAATTTTATGTCAATAAATGAAATGTACTTTACTTTATTATTATTATCATTGCCAATTATTTCCGTAGATATATGTATGTATGTTTATAGTATATAGTCTGATGTATACCTAGTTGTTATTTAATATAAATTTAAAGAGCTGCAGAGCAAACTAAAACTTGAATTTAGGTTGAGGTGGCAAATTTACTAAAGTGAGGGAATTTATAGGGCATTTTCTGATGTACTTAAATGTAAAGTGTATAAAAATCCTGAATTGGATTTTATTTTTAGGGATTCTTTAAAGCTATGCCCCAAAAGAGAAAAATCTGTTGTATCTTAGTTGAATACAATGAAAATTGGAAATTGTATTATTTGTAAAACTTGGAAATACTTTTTTTTGCTTTAAACAGAATTTTTAAAGATCTTTTTTCAAATGATTCAATTGGCTGTCAAAAATACTTACTTCAAAGATAAAAATACGTGGGATTTCAAATTAGACTATAGGAGAAAAAGCCGAATTTTTTGGGATTAATGCAGTTTTTTGATATTCAGTGTTATGTAAATTTTTTGATTTTCTAAATATCAATACTCAAGATAGAATAAAAAGTATTTTTAAAATTTATTTAGATCAATACACTGAAAATTAATACTCAAGATAGAATAAAAATATTTTTTTTAAATTTTTTTTAAGATAAAAATTAAGATTTTTAAAATTCAGCGGTGACTTTAAAACATTTTTCAGTGAGAATTTTATGTGGGTTTTAAGATGTTTTTATTGATTTTTACAGAATATTCAAAGAGTTTTTTTTTTATAGCATTCGTATAAGCTAACTGAAGTTAATAAAACATTATTGTAACTCTATCAATCAATGTTACGCTCCAGTTTGCATTGTAAATTACAATATTAAAATAAAATAAATATAAAAACTGATATATAAAGAGAGACTCTGACAGACCGCAACTCGGTCAAACATAATTAGCCAATGCTTAAATATATATATAATATATATACTAAAGCGCTTACTCGCAATCTGTAACTAAAGGCTGTATCTACAGCTCTTTAGCTGTATCTGTATCTGGTTTAAATTATTTATTGATAACGCAATTTAATGCCAATTATTTGTACATAAATATTTGTTTAATTATCAATTGCATATTGTGCTCATTTGTTGTTGTTTAGTGGGTGTGTATAAAAAATGAACTGGGCGCGTGATTAATGAGATATTGTATCTTCATTTTACAATAAGTACAAACTGCGTATTGTTTTTCAAAATGTTTGCAAATCTTGTCAAATTTGCTGGCTAAACAAATCGTTAGGCATTTTAAAGTTGACTTAAATAAAAGCCAACCACCCTCTAATAACCGCTAATAACAACCCTCCAAAAAGCGAGAAATACACGTAGCCTTTCTATTTGCACAGCTAATAGAGGCTCGGGTGGAAATTTTGTGAAAAGTTTTTTTTTTATTTTTGCTGGCGTCAAGAATTTTTATGGCATTATTGTGCACTTATCGGATGAATTAACACGCCAGCCCTTAATGGCAAGGGGTTGTGTGACATTGAGCCAGGGGGGTTGACCTCAAGCTTCATTTATCCCCCATATGTGACAATTTTTGACATATATAATGGCCTGATTAGAGTCAGGCTAATATTGCTAAAATGTCACTTAATATATGAGTTGTGGATATATATGAATTTTCAATTCTTAATCAAGCTGCAGGCCACAGCATGGAAAATGTAACTCTAATTGCATATTTACGCAACCATTTCCACAGGAATCAAAACCAAATCAGGCACAGGAAACAATGACAGCATACAATTTCCCAACATTTGAAACCCCAACTGTCTGTCTGTCTATCTGTCTGTCTGTCTATTTGTCTATTGTTTGTTATATAACGTAAACTATTTTGGAACAACACAAATCATAGTGCACACACAGCTCTCATTGTTCTACTCTAGCTCTGCCCCTCAGTCTCTCCCTTCGTAAATGTTAGTTAAATGCACGTGGATGAGTAGATAAATATCGTATAATGAAAATAATATTGGAATGGGTTAACAACAACAACAACATCAGCAATCAGTCCAACAATTCTCGTTGCAGCACTAATTTCGAGCTAGTTTTTTTTTTTTTTTTTTTGGGGTTCCTACGTGTCCAAAAGAAAATACACTTTAGCACGTTTCTTGTTAGCCAACAAATTTTGTACAAACTATCTACTCTTAACTCTCTCAACTACATTGCATTGCCATGATGATATACTTACTTACACATGTCCATATATATATATATATTATAAATAAATGAATTGTTTTTCGGTCTCTGAAGTTCTGAAGTTCTTCTTCACGTTCCTGGTGTCCAGCTGCAATGGGTAACATTGTTTATTTTGGCATAGGTGAATAGTTCAAATTAAGGCAAACACACACACACAGACATTAGATGAACAAAGTAAAAGTTGTAGCCAAAGAGTTGAACTATGGAGCTATATTAAGATATTAAAGGAAAAGAAGAGAGTTGAATTGGTAAAAATGCAGAAAATATGAGTTAAAAGGATTAAAGTCTACTTTTAAATACATTTAACTCATGTTTTCTGCATCTTTACCAAAGTAAAAGAATGTAGAAAAATTTTAAATTTATCAAAAATGCATTTAAATGAGAATTTTTTATTAAAAGTTGTAATTAAAAGTTGGACCTCTTTAGTTGCTCTTTTATTTTTTATTTATACAAAATATAATTATAATATTTATTACATAAGAACTCGTTTTAGTTGAGTTTCTCTTTCTGCAAGTTCTGATAAATTTTCACAAAATAAAATTAGTTAAGAATATCTATAGAAATTCGTATGAATTAAATTGCATTTTAATTGAAAATTAAGCAATTTTTTTTAATTCTTTAAGTTTTTAGGGTTAATTTCAAAAATATCTGTAAAGATGGTGCCATAAATATTGTTTATAAGTAAAGTAAGGATTAAGTAAAGTAAGGAGTATATTTTTGGATAATTTTATAGTTGTAAAAAATTCTAACTATTTGAAAAAATGTTTTTAAACAAATTTAAAATGATTTTATGCGATCGTTGCTTGGTTTTCTTATTGAAAATCATATTTAATTCCTCCTGAATTTGTAAACATAATTAAATTTAATTTATGAGTAATGTTATAGTAAAGTATGAGTATATATTGTATTATTGATCATTTTTCCAAGATTTAATTTATTAAACATTCAGGGTATTTACAGCCTTTAATAAATCAGTAAATTTAAACTTACATATGTAATTTTTCCTAAGCTTTTTTTTCGTTTCACTTAAGTTAAGAGAAATATTATAATGTTTTAATTTACGGGCAAATCAATAATATCAATAATCACTAATATCATTTTATAATTTTTGGAATTTTAGTACAATATCATATTCTTTAAATACCCTCACTTTTATAAAAATATATCACACTATCTAAAGTAAAGATATACAAATTTATCAAGTCAATACAAACACACTTCTCATACTCTCTCCAGGGTTAACAAATTGCAGCAGCTGATTGCTCATTGGATAACCCGAAATAGCATCTAAAAGAACGCTTAGTAATCCATCAGAGTCGGTCATAAAAGTCACAATACATTCATTTGATGACCAAAGCCTTTGGGCCATAAAAATGCTTACCAAAAAAAACATACACACACACTTGTACTAAATATATAAAAAATGCATTATTTGAACATTAGCCGATGGGTAGCATAAAATTGAAGCAACCAAGTTATAAAAACGCCAAAATGACGCTGAAAGGAATCATTTATATCATTTATTATGGTGTGCGGTCATACACCGATTTGAGTGGCCATAACAATTGAATATCAATGAATAGAGCACACTCGCAGAAAGGACATTATTGATTTTGCAGGACTTAAAGCGTTGAATATCACTACGAAATGTCAGTCAAGTGACCAACTGCCTCCTTAATTGCTGCTCTAATGATGTGCCAGGCGAACCAGACAGACACACACAGTCACACACAGTCACAGAGCCGCCGCCCAAGTTGATTATGAAGTCGGAGACCCCCTTCAAAAAAAAAAAAAAGAAAATAAAAAAAAAAGTAAATTCCTCCCATACTCAACTTCGTCTGCTGCTCAACTGGCTCAACACTCCATAATGATGGCAATTATAGCTCGTTTTTCCAACAATTTATATGAAATTTTTCAGCCAGGAGCGTCAAATCAGCTAGGCCACGCCCCCCCAATTCGTATACGACATTTTTTTTTTTTGCTTGGCCCAAACTGCGCAATTGGCAACGCCTATTAAATATTGCTAGCTCCCTCTGGCGTTCATAGTTGCCTTTTGCTGAGCGCCTCCATCTTGAAAGCGTGCTGTGAAATGAGAGCGAGCGTGCAAGAAAGAGAGGCAAAGACAGAAAGGGAGAGAGAAGTAAATAGGGAGAGTGACAGAG
Organism: Hirtodrosophila alboralis; assembly: GCA_035043045.1. Taxonomy (NCBI): domain Eukaryota; kingdom Metazoa; phylum Arthropoda; class Insecta; order Diptera; family Drosophilidae; genus Hirtodrosophila; species Hirtodrosophila alboralis. The sequence goes on along the minus strand of JAWNNH010000263.1, from coordinate 813,977 downwards.
AGCGCGCTCAACAAAGTGAGCGAAAAAGGTGCTAACGAGTATTTGGTGGAGGCCAATTATCGAAATATTCAATTGCCACACTGAGAAAAATAAATATACAATAAATAAATAATAAAATAAATAATATAATAATATAAATGTAAATACATGAAATGTTTGAATTTTTAAATAGGAATCTAAAAAAATAAATAAAGAAACACTAAAATAATACATAAATTTGGCATAAATAACCAAACTATGTGTTTTTTTAGTGTTTCTTTATTTTTTTTCTTAACATCTTATTTAAAAATTCAAGCATAAATTTAGCTTAAATAACTAAAATATTATGTGTTTTTGGAATTTAAATATATTATATATATCGGTACAGATTTTGGCGTAATTTGGAGTAATTTTATTTTTATATTTTAATATTATTTTGATATTTTGTATTTATTATTTATTTTTGAGAAATACTTAGTTAAAGGGTTAGATAGCTATTATATAGCCAAATATTTTTTCTAAATTCTTCATATTATTAATGAAACTTTAAAATTCAGTAATTCAGCTTTTTTTATATCCCTGCAAAAGGGTGTTATAATTTAGATTCATTTTAATTATTTCTTTTTCGATTTTTTTTATTTACTATATGAACATTTTAATAAAATTTTATTTAATTATACTTTGTTCAGAGTGGAAAATTAATTTTAATAATAATAATATCAAGCTCTTTTCTATCAATTCATCTTTTAGCTATCAAATTTCTCGCTGCACGTGCGCGTCACAACAGACGACACATCTCTCTCTCATATTAGGAATTCCACCCTCAATGACGCCGCTCTCTTTCTCTCTCTCTCTTTTTTTCTCTCTCTGTCTGTGCACACGTATCATGCTGAAAGTATTTATGTATGGCAACTGGTTTTTGGAACAGCCCAATCATTTGCGATATGCGATCCAAGTATATGACACTGGCACGGGCCGGCATTGAACACAGTCGTTGATTAGCGCTCGTCGCGTCGAGTTCGCAGTCGCAGTTCGAATTTGAGACGCCGCGCGCTTATCGCCAAAAAATAAATAAACGGAAGCAATATTGTGCCACAAAAGTGTTGCAAGTGTTAACAGAAATATATAGAGAGAGAGAGAGTGAGAGAAAAACAACAATAAAAATAATATTAAATATTAATAAGTAGACAAAGCATGTCCAGTGCACAAGTGTCACAGCCGCCGCCGCCCACAACGCAGCAGCCGTCGCCACAGCAGCAGCAGCAGACGCCGCACATTAGCCAGCTGCTTATAAGCCACATAGCTGCCGCACAGCAGCAGCATCATCGTGCCACAACAGTTACACCACCCGCCGCCGCCGTCGATTACGATCAGAGCAGCAATAATTCCACATTATCACCATCGCCAAGATCTAACAGTAATCATAGTCCAGCGGCAGCTGCAGCTGCGCCAAGTCCCACACAATCCTCAGCCACAACAGGCTCACCACACAGCGCCTACGCACCCACGCATAGTCCAGCGACGGGTCAGGAGATTCCAACGGAACAGCAGCAGCAACAGCAGCAACAACAATTGCCACAAACCCCATCCCAATTAGCAGCCATGCCCCTGCTAGTGGCGCCCATACCCATGGGCTGTCAAACGAATCCCAATCTTGGTATTGCACCACCGCCAACGCATCATCCACACGCACATGCACCACATCCGCGTCTCTACGTTGAAGGCGGCTTTCCGCCACATCATGTGCCACATCCCGCTTTGGTTAATGGCGCCTATCCGCTGCCACGTCTGCCACTTGCAGCGGTCATGTTGCCCGCCAATGCACCGCCACCTGCATCCACGTTGCCACCACCCGTGCCCATTCCCATTGCCAGCTGTTCGCCGCCCTCCAATACGGCATTGCAACAGGCCCAGAGTCAGCCCAAGAAATCCTTCTGCATTGATGCACTGCTGGCCAAGAGTCAGCATCAATCTGGCGATAGACAAACACACACAGCGACGGATATGATTGTGGATGATCATCGTTTGGCCGCACTGCATTATGCTCGGGATCAGGCGGAACTTAATCATGCCTTTGTGGCAGCTTCAAATGCCGCCGCAGCAGCGGCTGCCGCCGGCATCAGCGATCATGAGGCATTGCAGCGAATACGAGAGTCGCGGGAATATGATTCACCCAGTCCCGACGGCATGTCCAGGTGGGTTTTTAAGAAAATTATTGAGCGTAAATATTGAAGGCGAAATTGTGAAGATCATTAGAAACAGCTTAAAGAAAATAACATAAAGTGGATTTTTTAAGCAATTAAAATATTCAATAAATTAAGAATATTTTACTGGTTCATTGAGGAGATCATTATTGTTTTATTTAAAAGTTTTCTTTATTTAAACTATTTGACATTCAGTTGTTTTTGATTTTAGAAACTATAAAATATTTATAATCAAGAGTTGGGTGTCTTAAAAAGTGAAGAAGGCTACAGTTCACATAAAAAATATGAAATTAAATATAATTTAGATTAAATATAAATTAAATAAATAGTTAAGACTACGTTTATGTCTTTGTAGTTATATTTAAACTCTCTAATAATTCCCAAAATATACCTAGAGATATTAATTAAATATATTTCTTTTAAATCTGAAAGTTCCAAATCCTTTGATTAGTTGCTTTCATTTAAATATTTTGTCAATCTTTGGAATTAAAAGAATTATAGATAAATATATATTATTTAACATTTATTCTTCTTGTCCGATTTTAATAAAAATAAAAATAATTCGACATTTAAAGCCTATTTGAAATACCAAAATTTAATTTATAAATCGATTTGAAAATATTAATATATATTTTATTTAACTTTCACTGCTGTACTCATTTCCAATTTCAATAAAAATAATATAAAATCTTAATTATAAGTTTTTCAGAAAAACCGATTATTTATTAATAAATCGCTTGGAAAAGATTAATAGAACTATTCAAATATAAGACACAAAATGTAGAGGTATTAATTAGCTATTATATGCGAAATTAAAATGAATTATTTGGAATATGAAAAATTATTGAACATAAGAAAATGATTAAAAAATAAACCCAAACGTTTATATTGTAATATATATAGTTGTTAATTATATTCAAATAATCAATGCAATTGATTGTCAATTGATCTATTTCAATTATTCCTGTTTTTATCTAAAATACCAATAATTTTAGCCATTTCAATTACCTTTCTATTCATATCTACATTGTTTTACCCTATAAATTATACAGTAGCTTCCCTGACAAATCCAACAAAATGCCATTAACAAAATGCCACTAAGCGGGAAATACCAAGCAGCTTTGTTAGCACTCCAAAACATGGCCGAAAAGGCCAATAATAATATTAATAATAATAAGCCAAACTGGTAACATGGTTTGGCTTGCGATTACGTATACGCCATGTGAGCAATGCGAAAAATTGTCAAGTGGAAAAGCAAACAAATTAGGGTTTTTTTTTTGTGGACAGACCAAAGGGTTTTAATTGTTTTCAAAATTGTCGCGTAACTTTAATTTGTGTGTGTTGTTTATGCAACAGCTTAGATAATTGAACGACCAAATACAGGGTGTCTAATTATGAGTGTATATGTATATATTTTACAGATCTGAATCTCCCAGCTCATCGCATCGCTCCAGTCCGCCCATAAGTCCCGGCTGCGAAGATCAGCAGCCACATCAGTCCGCACATCATCATACACAGCATTTGGGCATGCGTATGTCCGATTTGCCGGATGAATTTAAGAAACCCGTGCCACCACATAGTCCCATCAGACCGCAGGATTTTCCACTCTATGCGGGCGGACATCCCTACCAGCTGCTGGCACAGGGTGGCTCCGCATTTCATCGTCCGCTAGATCCTTCGGGCAAGCCCATACCGGTAAGCATTTAGAGATTACATTTTAATATGTTTACTAAGTTTAGTTTGGCAATCTTTCTCTGATTTTTTGCAGATACCCATGGGTCACAATTTTATGCCCTCACAGTTGCAATTTGAATTTCTGGCACGCGCCGGCATGTTGCATCATCGCATACCCGAACTGGCCGCCTATCCGCATCATGCAATTCTGGGCAAGACGCGGCGTCCACGCACCGCCTTCACCTCCCAGCAACTGCTCGAGCTGGAGAAACAATTCAAGCAAAATAAATATTTATCACGACCCAAGCGTTTTGAGGTGGCCAGCGGTCTAATGTTATCCGAGACGCAGGTGAAGATTTGGTTTCAAAACAGACGCATGAAATGGAAACGTTCCAAGAAGGCGCAGCAGGAGGCCAAGGAGCGAGCCAAGGCGCAACAGCAACAGCAGCAAAGCGCCTCCACTGCCGCCAGCTCTGGCAGTTAGTTTCTCCTCGAAGTGGAACACTAAAAAAAACCATTTCTAGTCATGCAACGAACAACCGTCCACCTGGTGAGACACTGAGACACCCTGTACGCCCCCCAAAAAAATTAACAACCCCTCCCTTCCTCCCGCCCATCTAAAATCGTTGAAATCATTTCATGAGATTGCGCAAAATTCGCTTCGCAATTAGTTGAAATTATTTTATTTTGTTTGCTTGTTGTTTTGATTTTGTTAAAATCGATGTGGGAATTGAACAACAACAAACGCACTGTGTGATATATGTAAACAAGAAATATATATATATATATATAAATTAAACACTGCTACATAAAAGTATTTTCCAAATGTACATACACCTAAAAAACACATTCCATTTGCATTACCTTAAATATACATTTATATATTGTAGTATAACCTAAATAATAACAATAAATGAGATTAGTTTTAGTTTAGTTTTGTAAATTGTGTAATTGTGTAAATAATTGTAATTATGTAATTTTTAAAAACAAAAATCGAAAAACGAAAAAACAAAAAACTAAAAAATGTTGTCGCTATCGTATTGCGACGGCGTTAGTAAATTTTATTGAATTTATTTTGAAATCAAAAATTAAAAAAATAAAATGTGCTATAAAAATGTCAAATTTTTTTGGGCTTTTGTAAATTTCTTGTGGGTAAATTGGAGTTAATAGGAAAGGTAGTAATTTAAAACAAAATTTGGTAAGCTATTAAGAAAGGGAAGGTAAAAGTTTATCCAATTATATATCACAAAATTAGTAGCTTATACTATTAACTTTTTTCTAGATATTACAAATTTATTATATTTAATTTATATTATTTTTAATTTAATGTGAAATATATAAGCTAAATAGTTTACTTACTGAATTTGAACTAACAAAGCTTAAAAATAGTTTTCAAGAGTTTCTAAAAACGTTATCTAATAGAATAATCCACAATGCTCTTTAGGATCGCTTTTAAACCATTAAAACCCATTAAAATAACAATATATTTATTGCTCAATTTTCAATTTATTTTCATAATATTATTTTCCAAAATAACTCATATAATACAAACTCTTTAAACTCTCTCAAAAAAATTAAATATCTAATCAGAATTTAAAGCTATCTAGTGCCTCCAAAAAAAAACTATTAAAGGTGTATTTATAAAAGTCATATAAAATAATAATACAATCAGGTACAAAATTTTTAATTTTATACGAGCTTCAGTTTTTAACTCTGATAACACTTATCAACTGCAAATAAATCAAATGTGCGGGGCGCGCAGATAATCAATTTAATTGTTGAGACAATAATTATGTCTAAATTTATAATGTCACTTAAAAATGATATACGCTAATTAAAATGTTGCATGTATTACTTATATAAAATCCAAAATCATGGTGAGGCCTCCATAATCGCAATCAAGCTCGTAAAAAAGAAAAAGAAAATAAAGTTAAAAAAAAAATGGAGGTAAATAAAAATAAATTGTGTTGTTGGGTTTATCATTTAATTTCTGATACGTGGCCTAATCGTAGCTAATGGCTAATCAAACGTGACAACATCGAGAGGCTATATAGGGTATATAGAAGTAATACTTGATAGATTGAATGGCCAACAATCAGAGTTAATTGGAACAAAGTCCTTAGTTTCTGGCCACGAGGTTTCTATTTATTACATTTTGATTAAAAAACCGAAAATTATACCTATTTGGTCAGATTTAAAAATATACAATATGCTCGTAATCGCAAAAATATTAAATAAATATACAATTACAAAAATATTTTGCGATATTGTGAAAATGTTCACTCGAAATCCTATTTAGATATATAGCACACAATACAATTAGCTCTAGAGGATTATAATCGAAATGAGGCATAAATAATGATTGTGTTTGGTCTTCTAATTCTCTATTCTCAGTTCTCTATACTCATTCTCATCAAGGAACAAGTCTGGCCACTTTATCACGTATTTTTCAAGTATCTCAGAAGCACGACCTCAGCTCATAAACATTAAAAGCATATATAAAGAGAATGAGATATATTTTATATATATAGAAAGAACTTTGGTTTGGTTCTATGCTTTATATATGTTATTATTGTTGTTGTAGTTGTTCTTATTGATTGTTGCTGTTGTTGTTGTTGTTGTTGTTATTATTATTATGCAGCAGTTTCTTGTGTTGATTATGCGCCTGATGGGCTAATAAAAATTCATTTGTTACCCGCCAGACACTCGCAAACACTCACAAACACTCACAAACACTCACAAAAACACGTAACGCATTGCGTCAACAAATTCTGTAGAGGGGGGGTAGAGTATAGAGGGGGGTAGAGTATAGAGGGGGGTAGAGTACAGAGGTTCAATGAATGAATGTTGGTTGCTTGATGTTTTCCTTAGTTTGCATTTGGTATACAGTGGTTGGGAATTATTTGGGCAATATTAGTTTGAGAATCGAATAACAATAATAAATATGTTTCTTAAAAAAAAATCTTGTAATAAAAGTTCTACTATTGTTAAATTCAACAGCATCTATCCAAAGGTAAATATAGTAAAATTTAAGATAAATTGAAATACGTGAGAATGCTTTATTTCCTAAACGATATCCTATACAGTCATCCTGTAGGGTTAATAAAAATCGTAAGTTGGATATAGAAGAACCAAGCTGTATGTTTTCGGAAGCTGATAAACATACATAAGTTATCTTAAACTCAATATATTTTTATTGGTCCTAAAATGCTCAATATTAAGCTTCCTGCAAGCTTGTATAAAGCAGTAAGAATTTTAAGTTTAAACTTTTAAAATAAAAATTCAAATAATAACTTAAATTTTAAATTTTTAAAAAAGTTGGTAAATAACACTAGTAAAATTTTAAATTTTTTAAAAAGTTGGGAAATAACACTAGTTAAGAATTTTTTTTTTTTATTAGAGGGAGCTGGTTTTTAAAAATGCAAGCTATTAAAAACAAAAATGGTTTCCGAGAAAACTGCAAATAGCTAGTTTTTTGGCAGTCTTTCGACTTATTTGTTCATATCTACATGAGATCTTATTTGATCTTAAATAATGTTACAATTACAAGGCAATAGATAGATTGCAGCTTCTTTCTAACGGTATGCCGTTTATGCAGATCGAATAAGAAATAAAGCCATTACAAATCCTCAAAGTTAATAAAATGTGAAAATTGTTTGCATTTTATGAAAAAATATGCTAAATTTCATTTGCTCTTTTAAAAATTTAAAAAATTCGCTAAAATACTTTGTATTATTTATTATGTTAGATAATTTCTTTACGAATATTTTAAGTACACATTTGTCCAAATCGGTCGGTAAATGTGGCAGCTATTCAGCAGTTAGTAAAAACACCCAAGAAAAAATTATAAAAATTATTATTATAAAAATAGCAAAGATTGTTATTTTAGGAATTTTTAATTAAAAATTTAAATTTAAATATAAATGATTTTGCCAATTTTAATAAAAAAAATAAATAAATAATTCTTGTATATTACAAAAATTATGCATATTACGATTCCCGCCATTAAATGATAATCTACAGAGCTACAAGGTTAAGTAGACAATTAAATAATTATATACAGAGCTGAAAATGCAAAATGGAATATAAATTAAACAAAATTTTACTCAAGAAACCCCACAAATCTCTAATATGATCAATCAAAAATGCCGCCAAGTTCAGTAAACATTCTCTGAACCACAAAAACCCTTTTACAAATCTTGAACCACTGTGCCGTGATGCTGATGCTGCATTATTTTGATGTGCCTTGAAGTGGCCAAGTGTTGAAGAGTGAATCAATGGGAACAACAGGAGCAAAGGAACAAAGGATGTCAGTTTTGGAAATGTGGCAACTGTCTCTCTTTAATTCAATTCATGAGCTATTAGCGGGTAATTTGTAACAATTGCAGAGCACAAATTTCTGTTCAAAGGGTGACACAGAGTTCAAACCAGAAAACCAGGAGTGAAAATTTTGGAATGGGTTTTTTTTTTTTGGGATTGCTTAATTGTGGCCGTCATTGGTGTTGTGGATTTGGATGCTGTTCGCATCTGTTGCAAATTAAATTTGAGTTATAATATTCTATAAACATAGGCAAACAATAAAAGAGTGTGTGTGTGTGTGTGTGTGCGTGTGTGCACACCCAGTAAATTGCCATTTGAATTGAGGGGTGCCCCCCTTGCTGACTTTTGTCAACAATTTTCGACTGCTGCTGGTGTTACAATTTGGTTACCCTCCGGGGTTGTCCTTTCATATCGTCCTGCATATATAGCATACCCGTTGATCTTCATGTCAACACAGATGATCACATTTTATGCTTAATTTTGTATGCTGTTTACATTTGTGATTTGAGTCGTCGTTTGTTAGGGAAATATCCATTGAATTTTTGCTAATATTCAAAGTGTTGCACATTTGCACATTTTCCACATTTTCCACATTTTATCGTTTGATTTTATTGTCAAATTTGTGCGATTATTTGTCATATGTTGCATTTTATTATTGTTCAAATTTTTGCATTCACATTTCCGAGTTTAGTTTTTGGTTTTTATTGTCTAATGGTTGTTGTGTTTGAGTGTGGGGCGGAAGTTCCATTGATTGTTTTGCCATGATATATTTTGTGAAACTGATAGGGCAATTTATGTGGCAATTTCCGCTTTTAATTGTGAAAGTTTAGAGCGTTATTTATGAGCGAAATTATAAAATTAAATATGATTTTAATTGCTATAAATAGAAGAGATTTTATTGGTTTAAAATATTAGCTAAAACATTTATGGAAAATGTGTAAAAATTAAAATTTAATCACATATGATCAGATTTATTTGATTTGGATCTTTATATTAAAGTTGACAAAAATTTAGATTTATTTCTGCATTTAATTTCATCAGGAGAAATTTTGACAATTTTTTAAAAGACTTTATATTATATACATAAAATCCAAAAATGTATAAATATTTTTTTTTGTTCATTTTATGCATTTTACTATTTTTATTCTATTGTTTTTCATTTAAAAAAAAAACCCTACAATTTATATATTGACAATTTATTTTAAAATACGAGTAATTTCATGATTTTTAATTATTCCTATTTAATAACTCATTTTATTTTGTTTTATATAAATCAATAAACCTGAAATTTATTTCTGCAATTCTTGGAAAAATTCAAAAAGTATAGAAAATGAATATATATTCAATATATAATATGTATATTTATTTAGCAAGCTTTTCATAATTTCTACACTTTACTAAAGTTGTAATTTTTAATATTTATATAGTATTCAAATATAAAATATTAATTTTATATTTTTTGTTAATATTTTTGATTTTAGTTTTCTTTCATTTTTTTGTAGTATAAAAAAATTTAATGTATAATACGAGTAACTTCAAGATTTTATTATAGTTTCAAAAAAATAATTTTTTATTTTTTAATGCTCATTCTATTTATTTTATATTAATAAATTAACCTGAAATTTATTTGTGCGGTTCTTGGGAAAATACAAAAACTATAGAACATGAATATAATTTCGTAATATTTTTTTGTATTATTTATAATTTTACATTTAGTATTTTTAATTAAAAAAAAAAACAATTCCATTTTTTTTAATATAAACAATTTAATATAAAAAGCAGTAATGTTCACAATTTTATTTTAGTTTCAAAAAAAATATTTTTATATTTATATACTCATATTATTTATTTTATCTGAATTATAAAAGTAAAATTTATTTGTAAAATTCTTGGAAAAATTCAAAAAGTAGAGAAAATTAAATTTTATACGATATATATAATGTATATGTATTTATAAAGTTTTCTCAATTTTTATACTATGCTTAAATAGTCAGATTTAATATTTATATAGTAAGCAATTATAAAATATTAATTTTATATTTTTTTTATTTTATTTTCATAAAATTTTATTAATTTTTTCCAGCCATTTTATTGATCTTTAACATTTTGTGCTTATCAATTAATGCATTGATTTATATTACAAACGTTCACAAAAACTACAACGCATATTGCTGCTTAATGCCATAATTTCCAACTTGTTTACACAATCCATCTGGCTATATTTTGAACACATATCCAGACACAGACAATCATCCAGTATCGTAATGGCCATCAATCTATTGAAGAAAATCCGTGCGTGCGCGCTAAAGTAAACAAAAATGCGCGTCAGAGTCAGAGAGAGACATTGCCCTGAAGCCAGGGAATCCTGAATATAGAACCCAGAACCAGAGCAATCCTCATCAGACAGCACAAGGACTAATAGTTCACTAAACACACACATGTATTTGAACCTTTGGAAATTTGTCAAATGATTTCGATTTAATCGCCAGGAAATTTTGGCAATCAAAATTCACGAATATCAACGCTAATTGTTAACGTTTCTCGCTCGTCTACTCTGTGTTATAGCCCTAAGCGCATTAAAATTCCCTAGAGACAGAGACACAGTATAGAATAGATTCCCAGTTCTCTATACGAATGCACAGAGTTCCAAATTGTCACCATATGCGTCAACACGCAATAATTCACCAGAAAAGTAATCCAAACAATTGACCAGACGAAGCACTGTGACATCTAATGGAGGGGGTGTGTCCTGCTCCGATGCTGATGCTGTTGTGAGTCCTTTTCAATCCTGAATCTGCAGCAAGTGCGGCACAACACCCCTTGTCGCCCTCACTGCTCTCCCTCCTCCTAAAAAGCCAAGTCTCTCTCTGTCTGGTGTTTTGGTGCTAATTGAATTCATTGCCGTTGATCAAGTGCTGCCAAACAACAAATCATCCCCGGAGGCTAATGATACGGACGAGCGAGCTAACTGACTGACTGACTGACTGCAGTCTAGGGCAAGGACCAAGGACCAAGGACTGAGGACTAAGGGTCGAGTTGAGAATGCAGTGGGGCGTTTAATGGCGCATTCTTCTTTTCTGTGTGTGGCGTAGAGTTGTGCATTAAATGAAATTAGAAAACCTTATGTTCAGTTAATTAGCAAATTTAAGGACATTGTGGACAGTTAAATATTTGTGGGGGGACTGAGGCAATAAAACTGTGTCGCAAGCGCTGCGCTTTTGGCAGCAGAAAAAAATGTTGTATTTTTATACAAATTAAAATAGGTAATACAAAAAAAATAATTTAATAAAATAAAGAGAAAATTCCTATGCTAGTACAAGCCCACAACTACTATTAATTCATACGGCATGATTTTTTACGCACATGCAAAATTTAACACACTTTATTTGCAATGATAATGCAGTTATCGCATACATTTATATTTTTTTCTAAAAGAGAATTTTATGCTCTTTACGATACAAAAAAAAACTTTTTTTCAATTTCAACAAAAACAACAAAATTTTTTTTTTATTTCATCACATGCTTCGCTTAACTGATAAGAAAAATTGTTGCCTCTATTAATTCGCACGCTGCTTTAACTTTAAAGCTTTGAATCGTAAGAAGATCAAAACAAAAGCAATCGATGTAACATAATCAGTATCTAGTTATAATCTGTATATTAAATTGCTATGCAGAACGTGAAAAAATGTAATTGCTAGAGTTTATGTGTTAAATAATCACTTTATCTATTTCTCGTAAGTCCATTTAATAAAAAAATAAATAATAAATTATGTAATACTCTTTGCTGAACATCTTAAACGCCAGCATAAGAAATAAATGCCTTTAAATAAACAAAATCTAGATTTCAACTAAAAATCATTAAAAAAGAAAAAAAAATTAAATAAAAATAAATAAATAAAAATAGGACAAAAATTTAGCTTTGTGATAGTCCGATATGTTTTAAAAAACCATTTAAGAAACCTTTACACTTTATAATAAAATAAATGATGCATAGTTTTATATGAAAAGTAGCGTTTTTAGCATTTAACTATGCATAATATATTTTATTAAAAAGCGTAAGGGTTTCTTAAATGTTTTTTAAAAAATATCTTATTGTCAAGAAGCTAAATTTTGTTCATATATTTTATTTTTTTTTTCTACATACACTTCTTATTACACTATCACAAAGTTAAATTTTTGTCCTCTTTTTATTGATTTATTTTTTATATTTATTTTTTTATTTATTTTTTTTATTCCACACACTTCCTATCACACTATAACGACGCTTAATTTTAGTCATATTTTTATTTATTTATTCTTATTATTTTGTTTTATTTGTTCTTTTTCCACCACTCACAAGATTTAACCAACAGTTTCTCAATCTTAACCATTTGTTCAAATCACAATTAAGCAGCTCTTAATGCCAAAAAAAACAAATTTCACAAATTTTAAGAAATAAATATTTGTCATTTCTTCATAGAACTTACCCCCAAATTTTCTCAACTTCTGCTTCCATCTTAAGACTTTCTCCAACTCTACCCACAGCCTTAAACATTTATTTAGCTTACTATTAAGTTAGTCAGACGCATAACTCAAATTTGCCACCTTTTATATCAAATTGACAAATTGGCCATAAGTTCCAAGTAAAACCTTTTTGTCGCTACCTTTTGCCACGTTAATTGCAACAATTAAAATACAAATGTTTTGCCACAAAAGTCGAAGCGTATGCTAATTAAGCCATGTGTCAGCGATGTTGTTGTGCCTACCTTTTTTGAAATTGTTGTAACACTAAAACTCTAAACAAACAAGAAAATAACAACTACAACAACGACAATAAACAACAAAAATATTTAATTGTAATCCGCTTAAATGAGTAAGGCATTAAAACGCATTTGCATAATTGCTGAAAATGCGCGAACTCTGAAAATCAGCCAGACACAAGGGACATGAATCTAAGGACGACGAAAGGACGAATATAATGTCTCTGTTCTCTGTTCTGTTTCAGTTTCAGTTTAGAAAAAACTTTCTTTTTTGTTGGCCCAGCAGCAATCCAATCAAAAGTAAGGCTCAACCCTCAAGGGCCAACATGCCAAGCGATGCACGTGAGGACAATATTTAAAAATGTTTAGCATAATTAATGCAGAAACCCACGGTACGCTTGGGTTCGCTTCAGTTTCTGTTTTCTGTTTTTTTGTTAGATTTTGTTTTGGGTTCTCTCTCTGGACTCTCTGGCAAGTGCACAGAAAATTTGGCTTGCCTAATCAACCCCTAAAACGGCGTTAATTTGCGAGGTGTCCCTCCCGTAATATGCCGCAGGGTCGCATTATTCACACATACGCTCAAATGAACGCGCGCGTTCCAAATCCCTAGGGTTACCACCCTAGCCCCCTTCTCAAAACCCTAAAACCCAAAAACTGGATCCAACCGCAGCGTGTGCGTAAAATTGAATTTATTTTATTGCCACTAATTGGCTGAAATACCTGAGGGTGCTTAGGTTTTTTGGTAGGGTCAGGTGTGGGTGTTTGGTGTGCTCTAAGTTCCAAGGTCTGAGGGGTAAGTGTTGAGGTAAGTTTTGAGGTTAGACCTATGTTTGTTTTTGCACTAAAAGTTTAGCATAAAGTTTTAGTCAAAGTTTTCGTATAGTTTTGTGAGGGAACTAAAATATGGTAGAGTTATGGAAAAATTAAGGAATAACTTATAAAATGATCTTAAAAATCATTTAAAAAATAGGAAAATATAAATTTAAACACTCCAGGCCAACTATTACGAAATTTCTGATATTCTTATGATATAAAATCGGTTTTTTCTAAAAAAAATCAAATAAAAAAAAAATAAATTTAAATTTTCCTTTTTAAATCTTGTAAAAAACTAAAAAGTTGGAGGGTGAAAAAATTTTTTAAAAATATTTAAAATATATTTATAGCTAGCAGGACTTTTCTATATGTATTTTAATTATCGTAAATAATAAATTTATCAATTATATTGTGGACTACAATACTCATTATATTAAAGTTTATCCTAGTGCATGTCTTAGAATTATTTTTAGTTATTTACCAACTAAAACAAAAAATTTAATAGACGTTTAATATTTTTGTCTAAGATTTTAAAAAATTTAGATATAAAATCGGTCAGAAAAATTTACAAAAAAAATCCCTTTATTTACAAAAATCTTAATCTTCGGTTTCTATATATTTTTTCAGTAATAAAATTTATGAAACTCTGTAAACTCTAATTTCCCAATGAAACACATAATATAATAATTTACTTAATCAAAGTTTATAAGACTATACATACTATATTTCAGTCTTATATTAGTCTTGTTTGCTCTAATACCACATCTATATTTAAATCTTTACTCACAAAAAACAAATCTCAAACACACGCTACACACATTACACATTTGTGGACAGCAAAAATGATTTTTTTTCTACACACAGAGAAAGAGATGATATGATAATGGCAATAAAAGATGATAATGTGCTAAATCCTTTGACCAGATTCGCAAAATCAGCCCCAGACAAACAAAAAAATATAATATAATTTCAAAAAAAAAATTTATATATACTTAAAAAAAGAAAGCCAAGGAACTGAACAAGATGAAGAAAAATAGTAACAACAACAACAACAATGGCAAAAGCTATTAACATATTAAAGCAATAAAAGAAATGGCATATAAAATGCTACAGACAAAGGCAGCAACCCCTCTGATTCCCAACTAGTACAACAAAACGTGGCACACCCAAATGTTTAGCGGCAAGTGGCATTTACCCCCGCCATGCCACCTCAATCTCTCTGGCCGCACTTGTCTGCCATCATCAACATCAATGCCGTCGCCATCAGGCTATATCCTTCTAGACATGGCATCCTTCTGACTCTCCTGGCACAACCGCAGCTCTTGCAGCATTCCCCTCCTGTAGCCTGGGGCTGTTGATAATCATACTAAATGCTGCCATTTGCCATTTGTGAGGTTTTGCCACTTGCCCTATAGAAGGATGTGTGTGTGTGTGTGTTGACTGGGTGTGTGTGGGTGTGTGGGCGTGCTCCTGGGGTGGCTGGCAAGCAAATTGTGAAAAGTTCGCCAGAAAGTACTTCTAAGCTTTGTGTAAACACCCACTAAAATCAATTTGCTGGATTTTCTACCACCAGAAAATGTGTATTTTACGGGTTACAATGAGTTGAGAGAAAGAGCGAGTAGAGTTCAGAGTGGAATACTATAGATATAACTTGCTTGATTCCACTTATAGTGTGAGCTGATTGCGCTTTTCTGATATTACTGTTGCTGCCGGAAAAAAATGGTTGTACATTTTGGCTAAGATTGCTCATAGAATGGCATATTATATTAAAGGATTGTCATAGAAAATCAATGGATTAATATAATAATGTCATAGATGTATATAGAAGGGGAATGACAAAAGTTGGACTGTGTTAGGAAGAACAATTAATAGAAAGTTTCATTAAATGGCAAAGAAATATAATTAAATTTCATATCCCATTTAATAAAAAGCAAAAGAAAATATAATTTAATAAAATAGAAAGGATAATACTGAATAGGAATTAATATTATATTTGATTAAATAAAGCATATTTCATAGAATGAAAAAGAATATAATTAAATGGACTATCAGGAAAATGAAAAGAAAATATTATTTAATGATATAAAAGAGATAATACTGTGTAGAAGTTTATATCATATTTGATTAAATAAAATATATTAAATTTTAAATTAAATATAATTCAATAGAATAAGTTGGAATACAATTAAAATTACTATAATAAATAGTTACAAATAAATTGGACGCAAGGGAATTACCTAAATTTTTTACTATATTAAATAATTAAATATATATAGAAGCAGAGAATAAAATAAATTAGTATATATAATCAAGCTATAAACTATTACTTAGAAATTGAAGTAGACATAAATAAAAAAATAAAATATATATATATATGGAACAAGAGAATAAAATATTTTAGTATATATAATAAAGAAATAAACTATATCATTAAAATTGTAGTATTGAAAAATAAATTATATAGAAGCAGAAATTAAAAAAATAAATTAGTATATATAATCAAGGCATAAACTGTATATTTAAAATTGTAGTATAAATAATTTGAATAATAAAGTAAATAGAAGCAGAGAATAAAATAAATTAGTATATATAATAAGGCTATAAACTATTACTTAAAAATTGTACTATAAATGAATTTAATATTAAAATATATAAAAGCAAAAAATTAAATAAATTTTTACATACTATAATCAAAAAAATTATCAAAAATTAGTTAAAATTAAATATAACTAAAAGTGGTAAAATTAGGAACAAGCTAATGGAATAGAAAAAAATATAATACAAAATATGCAATAAAAATGAACAAAATATCAGAATCTTTCAGCCGATTAGCCAAATCTCCTAATAAACATAATAAATATTATATAAAATTTGAAGGCATATTATACCTAACATATTATACCTTAATAACTAATACTTCTCCCTAGTTTTATATACTATTCAGTCAACCCTATTCAAGTTTTACAACTTCTCTAGTTCTATATGGATATATAATCTCACATAATGTTGCTGCAATTTGTATTGAGCACAAAAACTTTTATTTGAATTTACCCAACAAGCGAATGGGAGAAAAAAACTTTTTTTTTTTGTGCTTTCTGAACTTGGGTCCTGCTGCTGTATGTCCTGTTATATCCTGCTGCTGTTAGTGCTGCTGTGTGTGCTCTCTGCTCCCTTTACTTAATCTTATCTAATAAATGGCTTGTCTTGTCTCGTAAATCACTTAACAATTTGCCAAAAATTTTCGTACGTAACGTAAGTAAAAATCGTGCTAAGGTTTCTTGATTTTGGATTTTTACATGTGTACGCATAAGTGGCCCTAAATCGCATTCATATGAGTGGACCAATCGAATGCCCCCTCAAAAAACACCCCCGTCTGCCATACACACTCCAAATTGGTTTGGGGGCAGCTTTTTTTTGTGTGTGACCTGCCATTTGATTTATTTATTGTTGGTTTATGCGTGATCTTGCCTCAAATTAGCATTTATCATTTTGGTTTCAACCTCCAACCCCCTCAAAAAAAAAAGCTAAAAAACAGCCATAAAAAACGCTCTGCAACCATTTTATGTACAAGTACTTTGCAACACAAAAAAAACCCATAAAAAAAGGGCAGCAAATTGTTTTTAACAAGTGCAGCGTAATTTTTCAAATGGTTTCTGATTTCTTTTTCTCTATATATTTTCTGTGATTGATTGCGATTATGCAAATTTCGATTTGCGTATTTTGGGGCTGTATAAAAGACTATTTTTGGGGGATTTTACGATGGCACACCTACTAAATATATAATATACAAAATGCCACTAAAACCTTGGCGTCACAATTAGCGCACAATAAATTTGAAATAATTATGCAAACGACGTAGATACAGATATATATATAGATATGCGGCTAATCCAAACAGTAGCTAACTGACTGCTACCCCCTTTAGGTCCCCCCCTTACTCCGTCTCTGGCCATCGTCTGTCGGCAATTTGTGTCACTAATTGCGTGCAAATGGCGATGCCTTTTGCATTTTGGGCCATGCATATAAATAGACCCAAATGAACAGTGGCGGCGTGGCGCCTAATTAAGCAGGGGCTTGGGTGGGTGTTAAGCATGATTTGCTTATATAGAAAAGAGATAATCTGGCATGAATGACAGAGTATATACTACTTATAATAAATTAATTAGATGGAATTTATATTTTGCATATTTTATTCTATTTTTGTATTTATTTATTTATTGGTATTTCACTGTCAATATTCTATAAATGGAATTAAAGCAATTTAATTAGAGCTTAAGAATATATATTTATTTTAAATTATTAATTTATTTTATTCGCATGAAAGTTAAACTTAAAAATTTGGTTTTTTGCAATTAATTAGTACAAAATTGTTAAAATATACTTCATATGCAACTTTTAGTTAGAAAAAATTTGGTTTATTAAAATTAATGTATTTTGTCATTAAATAAAATTATTTTAAATAATTAAAAGAACTATATATTTTATTTTTAAATACATCAACAATTTACTATTTTCTTGTAACTATGAACTCCTTTTATAAAGTCAAACACTTGAATGTTAAAATATAGACCATTAAAACATGTATTGTAGCTTATTAAAACAACAATATTTTAGTTTCAAATTAGAGTATTTTTTATTACCTTTTAAATATGAGAACTTTTAATAAAGTCAAAAATCATTGTGTTAAAATTAAATTTAAGTTAAATTTATTACGCATATCTATAAAATTTTAAGTTAGAAAGAAATTTTGTATTATTTAGAATATTTAAATGATGGAATATATACCATTAAATAAATGTATTTTAATTAATTGAAAGAATTATATTTTATTTTTAAATATTACTATATATTTTTAACTTTTAAATATTAGTCCCTTTTGTAAAGTCAAACACTAGATTGTTAAGATTTATACCATTAAAAAAAAGGATTTTAACTAATTGAACGACATATATTTTATTTTTAAAAAAATCAACTATTTTCTATTACTTTTTTAATATATGAATCCCTTTTATAAAATCAAACACTTCAATGTTAAAATATAGACCATTAAAAAATGTATTTTAACTAATTGAAAGAATTATATTTTATTTTTAAATAAACCTCTTTATTATTACCTTTTAAATATAAACCCCTTTTATAAAGTCAAAGAGTATTATGCTTAAATATAAACCACTAAAAAATGTATTTAAATTAATTGAAAGAATTATATTTAATTTTTAAATAAATCATCCATTTACCCCTTTTATAAAATCCTACACAGACGCTGCTGTTTTTTACCATTTATAGAACTTGGCATAATAAAACATAATTTTCATTAAAACTCTCACGCAATGAAACTCAAAGCAAGCACATAGCTGATTAGACTTATTATTATCCCGGCTAATATAATATATTATTAATACTTTTAGTACAATAATTTCATTTAATTTGTTTATTTATCTAGCTAAACGTATAGTCATATAGTACGTTGCAGAGTTTATTACTAAACCCACAATAAACACATTTGTTTAGTTAATGAAGTCGATAAGACTACTGGGCCATCATAAAGATATAGGATCTATATATATATATATATTTATGTATAAGTATTTACTGGTACTACGGTAGCTTATGAAAACAATTCAATTGAGTTACAGACAAGATTTATGATACTCTGTGCATATCAGACAGCTTTAATTGAAAGCAAAGCGTATAATTTTCAATCAACAAAAAACCAGAAAAAAAAAAGATAAGCTAGGGATTGTGGATGTGGGCTTGGATTATACGGTTATACGGTAGTCCATCGGGTTGGTAACCATTGATTGCCATTTATTTGAATGTTTGCCAAGCAAAGGAGGAACGACGATGATGATGATGATGATGACGTTGACGAACCTGGGCACGGGATATATATTTCTATTGATTTTAAAATTATGCGCACAAACAAAAAGTATGCAATGTTGTTTGCTAAAATGCCGGAGAGGAGACTGTTCGGGACGTGTCCGTCATCGTTTTCCATTTTGACTTTCCATCATGTTGACTTGCTGTTTAGATTTTCAATTAAATTTGTTGACAGAGTTGGGGCGGTGCGGTGCGGTGCTGGGCGTATACGTAATATAAATTGATTATTTCAATTTATTTAAGCGCAACGATAGCATTTAATTAAAAACTCATCTGTGCAAACAGCGTATAGAACTCCAACTACGATTCTGACACGACTCATTACAGCTCAAGTACCAGAAGACTGACGACTGTAGACTGTAGACTGAAGACTGCAGAGCTAACGGCCAAGCTGATAAGCCCACAAACCTCAAGTCTTGTAACTGCAACTTTTATCAGCATTTTAACATCTGTTTCTAATTGAAAATGCAGCTACTGTCTCGTTGCCTCAGCCTCAGTCTCAGCCCAGGCAATGTGACATGAAAATTGACGCCAATCGTCGCCATTAGTGTCAATATAATATGGAATAGACCTCACGTCCAGCTGAGTGTAAATAAAGTATGCTGGGGGCGCTCTGTTTCTGTTTTTGATAAAATAAAAAAAAATACAAAACAGGAAAAAAATAGATATTGTAGAGGTGCCTTAGATATATACCCTTTTTAAACAAAATTTTCATACAAAAACACAATTTTCGAGCGATTCTTCGTATTGCAATTATATGATATAGCTTTTATTTTGTTAAAAGTTGTTTTAAATGTTTAAAAAAAATTAAAAAGAATTGTTTATAAAAGAAATCACTTTTCTATTAATTATTTCTATGACAGCTATAAAATAAAGAAATTTAACTTTATTCAAATATTGCTCATTTTAGAAAATTTAATTTTAATTTAACTCATTTTATGCCATAGCAAATTTTGTTTAATTTAAAAAAAAATACTTTGTTCAACTAAATTATAATTGTGACAAAAGTAAAAATGCAATATTTTAGTTCATAATATTGGCTTTCATTATAAAATACTAACTTTTAGCCCACTTTTTTAATTTGGATGGGAATACAAAAAAAACTTATACATAAGTAATCGTAAATTTTGATTAACTTTAAAAAATAATTTGTTCAACTAAATTATAATTGTGATAAAAGTAAATATGCAATAATTTAGTTCGTAATATGGGCTTTTAACATAAAATACTAACTTTTAGCCAAATTTTCTAAATAGCATGGGAATTAAAAAAAACTGAATACATAGACGTTTTTCTAATCAGAAATCTGATTATAAAAAAATCAATAAACTTTTTTATACAACAATAAATATTTGGATAAATCCTTCTAATGGCAGCTATATGATATAGTAATTCGATCCAAAAAATAAAGAAATATGTACTGCCAGTAGCCAAGTTACATCAAAGTAGCTTTAAAACTGAAAGATAGACGCAGTTCAGGCAGCTCAAAACTTTATCAAATTCAGAATAACTTTTTCAATGCAATACAAATTTTATAACAAAACTAAAATACCCTCTTAAGAGCATTAAAATGGGCAACTAAGAAAACCCATAGCCCACACATTTACCCTCCCCTCACTTCAAGTTTAAACAATAAATTCTTCAGCCACAAAATGCAGTTGATGTTTGTTAGTTGTGAGTTGATTTTCTATATAGGTATATATATATATATGTAGGTATAGTAGCTGGTAGAGTTCTCTTTGGAGCTGTCAACTGCCTTTTGCGCCTTTTGTTGACTTTTTCATATTTCTTAATGATGACATTTTAATTATTAGTAAAGTGCTTTCAAATACTGATAAGATATCATATTGGATATTTATTATTATTGTGTGTATGCGACTGTTTGGTGCGAAGTTCAAGTTGCCACCGTATGTGGCAGGGGCAGGGGTTGGAGACAAAGCATTGATTGATAATTCCAATTTATCGTCTTGCAAGTGAAGTGTTGAGACTCTAAGAGTCTAAACTAAAATAGCATTTAGCTATTAAAGTTGTTAAATGGTTAAGCAATGATTAAAAACAATTCAAAAGCGCTTCAAAATTGAGATAATGGAATAAATCTAAAAAATGTTTAAAAATAAAACAGAAAAATATAAAAATAGACATAAAGATAGACCGAAGAGAGTGCTGAAAGATATATTAGGAAACTGAGTTTATGAAAGTAATAATGCTAAAATTGTTTTAATAAATATAATTAACAATTAGCGCTTAACTTAAAGTGTTTTAGATTAGTTTCTGAACTATACCTGTTGATATTATATTAAATTTTAAAACGAAATATTAAAATACCTGACTGTAAGGCATTTTAAATAATAAAAATTACTTTAAAATCTTGCTATTTATATAAATTTTCCAAGCAAGGTTTAAATTTTAAAATTCAAATTGATTTTTTAGGAATATTAATGGTTAACAGACAATTTTTTAAATTCGATATTTCATGGTTTATCTTAAGAAATCTAATTTAATATGTATACTTATATCATTTATTAAATGTGCAAAATTTATAAAATGGTGAAATATATTTCAGTTTTATGTATATTAAATAGTTCTAATAGTATTTAATAATTAAAGAATGCTTAAAAAAATCTGAGAGATTTCTAAATCGATTTAAAATCATAAAACTATAGCTGGAAAGATATTATTTTAAATTTATACGCATTTTATGGTTATTAAATAGTTCCAACAGTATTTAATAATTTTAGAATATTTATAATAATCTGAGAGATTTCTACCATTCATATTATGTGAAAAATTTAAAAATGGTAAAAGATATTTTAGTTTTATGTATATAATATAGTTATAATAATATTTAACTATTACAAAATATTTAAAAAAAATCTGAGACAATTCTAAATCGATTATTATTAAATTTATTATTTTAAATTTATACGCATTTTATGTCTATTAAATAGTTCCAGCAGTATTTAATATTTTTTTAGAATACTTAAAACAAATCTGAGAGATTTCTAAATCGATGTAAAATCATAATATAGCTGAAATAATAATATTTTAAATTTATACACATTTTAAATGTGAAAAAACTTATATAATTTTTAATATAAATATAATTTAAAAATATATAAATTTTATATTATGCGAAAAAGTTTTTATTTTCATAACTCACAAAAATTCCATTTAATATTCTATAATGTTAAAATATTTCTAAAAATCCGCACATTTTACAAATATCAAAATTTAGTGAACATCACACAGTTGGGCCTATAGCTTATTTGAAGATTTATTAAGCAAATAACCAAAAAAAAATGAATAAGAAAAACAAGTAAATCTGGAGACCCTTGCACATGCTCCACAGGGAGCACATGAGAAGGTCCTTGAAGAAAATAAACCCCCTGACTTTGGCGACTTTTGGTTGACAAGGACCGCAAAAAGGCGTACAAAATGCAAACAGAGACAAATGGCACGCGCTGTCATATTTGAGAAAAACACTTGATTGTTGACTTGTCTTGAAGATTATGATTTGTTTTACTTGGCGCTTAACGAGCGCATGATACAATCTCTAAAAGGAAGATATATCCCCATAACCCAGAGAAGAAACTTTGCTGTTAAGTATGCTAAACATGCGAGAGAGACAGCTGACAAATTTTTACAGATTTATCAGAATTTAGGCAAAAAGATGTTTTGTATTATTTGGGCACATAAAAACAAATGTTATACTTATGTTCTTAAGTGTATATGTAAATAAATGTTTCACTTGAAAACTGAAGTTGTTTTATGTTCAGCAACCGGATGCTGACATCATGTAAGCAAATTGCGAAAGTAGCAAAAGCAAAAATGCCATTGACATTGATTTGACATGACGACTGAACTCAGACCCACTGATCCTAATCCTAGGAACCCTTAAAAAAATTTGTTTGTTTTG
This sequence comes from Hirtodrosophila alboralis, assembly GCA_035043045.1. NCBI lineage: Eukaryota > Metazoa > Arthropoda > Insecta > Diptera > Drosophilidae > Hirtodrosophila > Hirtodrosophila alboralis. Next base: position 790,452 of record JAWNNH010000263.1, on the reverse strand, counting down.
TGAACGTCTCAATCAACCCTTAAGATAAATTTCTTAACCCTTTTTAGTAAATTGATATGACAGATTCGTAAAAAATGTTTAATGAAGTGAAAAATTGCAAAATAACCAAAAATTAAATGGAACAATGTCTTGCTGTTGTTGCCATTGTGGTTTTTTGTTTTATGTTTTAAATTAAGCTAGGGTCACTATATATATATATATTGTATTTGTTGTTGCCTGTAGCTGCTATGCATGACAATTTTTGGGGTTTTTGTGCAGCCTCTCTGTAACAATAAAATTGTGTAAACAAAAATTGGGCAATTTTCAGTTGACTGGTTTTGTGGCCAGGCCATTTTCTTTTGGCGCCTGCCGACTCCATTTTTGGGGCAGGGCCAGCCAATATAACAGCAAAATTCTACAAATTTCTCTATATATATATATATACACAGACAGTGCACAATTTGTATTTATTTGTGAATTTTGCATGAAAATTGGGTGTGTCGAAATTCTCGAAATATATTTTTTGGACAGAGATAAATGTTACTTTAAGAACGCCCAAAGGCTGGCAACACTTTTTATGCAACACACACATAAATACACTCAAAAAAAAGTGTACATCCAATTGTGGAAAACTGACGTTAGTGGTTGGAAAAACAGGATAGAAATAGCGCTATAGAAATTTTTTTATGCCCTGCAGATTTAATTACCACAAAGTGAAGAAAATAAAAAGATAAAATTTTCTGTTTTATTTATTTTATTTAATTATTTCGATTTCTCGAGGAAACTTATTCTACCAAACATGGAAAAAATCTATAATTTTATGTCCATAATAAAAAAAATCCGTTATTTTTTTAAATTTGAATATGAAAATTACTTTACTTTGGTTAAAGAAATAAGTCAACATATTTTGTAAAAATTTATATTGAGCATAGAAAATGTTCTGCAGGTTAATGAATTTTATATTCATTTCCATAGAACACCTGGATTTCATATTGTAGATAATCCATACCATTCCGATTATAAACCCATAATTTTTTTCGTTTATTCATATCAGAGAAAATATATTCGTACTGTGGAAATTTTCACTACTTTGCAGAGATTTATACTCTGTTTGTAGAATTTTATTTAATTTTTTTTATCGAAAGTATTTTTATACTTAAAAAAATTTCTTTTTTTCTTAGTGTATACACTCGCAAAATTCATACACAAATTTGTGGTGCAAGTCGCTTCGTTAAACACATACGCAAATTCTCACAAAATATGAAACAAAGTTTATGTTTTCTGATGGAATATATATCTAGAAGTTTACACACGACTTGGCCAAGTTGCGTTTTTGGTTCATATATTGCTCAATTTCCACTAACGATAGCATTTATGGGAATTCCCCCCCAATCTCCTATACAATAACAAAATTGTGCACAAATTGACTCCAGGACCAGAGAGCTAACAAAGCATTCAGACAGCACATTGCCTACTTCAGACACAAATCAAAGAACTCCCTTCACCTCCTAGTAGTCAGAGGACAAGTGCAAACCAAGATCATTCCTATGCTCACAATTGTTTGCCCAGCCAAATAGACAACTCTTGACTTTTCACACTCCAAACTCCAATGCAGCAGCCTCTGGCCAAAATTTGCGTGCAGATAAATTGCATTCTGGCCAAGTTTGGAGTCGTCGTCGCATTTGTTGTCTTTTAATCACCCAGACCAGTTGGAGAAGTTGGAGTTGCTATTGTAGCTGTAAGTTATAGTCTATAGATACTCACGACTACACTTCATAATTTTAATTGGCTTTTGGTGCGGGTGTATTCTACTATTTGACCAAGGCATTACAGGACAGAGTCGCACGTGATGAAGGAAACAAAAAGTTTTGGTTCGAGGCTTCATAAGTAAACAATAAATTGCAACTGCAGGCTATTTGCTTGGGTCAATACTTATTGGGGTAACTGTTGAACCTGTTGAAGGAAGATATGCCAACAATTTTCGAAGGTGTCTAAATCAATCGAAGGTCTTATTAATATGCAAGCAGCGACATCAATTCAAGGTGTCGTTTTATTAGAAGGAGTTCATTTCAGAGTCTGTTAATTAAGGTTTAAGTAAATATTTATACAGAAATTTTACGGTCAATTTAGAAGAAAATATAGCAGCATAACTTGAAGCAATCTAACAAAAGAAAATAAAATATAAAACTATAGAAATTATTGATAATTTGGAGCTTATAATAATGCGAAAATATTTTCTTTTTTTTTTGACTACAGTTAAATTAATTAACACAAAAATGGAGTTCCCAGGAAATATTCGATTTTATTATTATCATGTTGGTGAAAATGAATTTCTCTTTAAAAATGCTTATAAATTATCATTCTAGTTTAACAATCATCATAAGTAAAATCAGTGTGACTTTGGGATATTACAGATTTGATCTAAAGGCGAAATTAAAATATAAAATATTATATTATACACTTGAGAAGCTAGATTTCCTGGCACAGCAGTTTAATAGAGTATTTAAACAGTTAGATGTGAGCTAAAACTTAAATTAACTCTTTAATAGTTAGATGAGAGCAAAAACTTAAATGAACTCTTTAATTAGTTAAAATTAATTGCGCACAACTAAAAATAATGCTTTATTATAATTAATTCTATTTTATACTTCTTTGAGCGCAACTGGAAATAATGCAATTGTATACTTACAGTATTATAATTAATTCTATTTTTTGTTATATTTAACCACAAAAACTAAATCAAATCATAATTTGATCACGTTTTCTGCCAGACAACAATATACATGTATTTTGATATATCATAGTTTTATTTTATTTCTATTTTTTTTTTAAACACGCACCGCAAATTTGGCTGGTTGCTCGCGTTTATTGATGTGTAATAAACCAATTGCATTTGTTTTGAATATATAAATAGCCATAAAAAAAAAATAACCGAGTTAAAAACAACAACAACAACAAAATGCCTACGCCATTTTTTGTTTTTTGTTTTTTTTTTTTTTGGATTTTTTTTCGGATATTTTTTTGGCGGAACGTGCGTAGCATACTAATTTGGACTAAATGTATACAAGTTTATATATCTATATACAAAAATGAATATATACCCTTAAAGAGGATATTATAAATATGTTAGGGAATTTGTAAAGCATTGAAGAAATCGTTTTGGAGTTCATAAAATATATAACATATTTTTAATAAGGATTAAAAGTTGAAGGAAAATTTTAATATGGAAATATGTTTTTCATAAAAAAAATAGGTTTTTAATTAAAATAAGTATGTGTTGATTTTTAAAATATCCCAAGCAAATTTAGCTATTTGCGAGCGTATTTGGTTTTTTTTATATTTTTTATATAGTTTAGCCAAATTTTATTCAATTTAATTTATAACTAAGCAAAAAGTTAACGAAAATTAATTTTATCTATGAAAAACATTGCAGCAAGGGTATATATATTCATCAACCATATTACAACTATTTTTCCCCAATTTATATATAAATTTAGCTACTCCGAAACGCTCCTGCTTGTGGTCTATAAAACAGTTTGATTAATCAAATAAAAAGTGTTGAAAATGTTATTTTTGCCAGCGTTGCAAATGGCGCATTTAGGATTTTTATGTGTCACACAGATTTGTAAATACATATGTATATACTATGTTATATATATATATATATGTGTGTAGTATGTACTTAGGTTTATGGTCAGTCTATATAAAAAGCCACAAATGGCCGCAGTTTAGTTGTTCAGCAAATGGAGCTATAAACTTGCCAAGACAAACATTTACAAATCATAAAAACTGGCAGACAGAAGGAGCAGCTATATATATATATATATATATATGTAACTTCAAGGCAATGTCGCCTGTCTGTGATTTTTGCTTTTTGGCCTTTTGAGACAACAAGCCTGTTAAATCAATCAGCCATAAAATTGGCAATAATTTGGCTTGTACTTTTGTTTTTATGCAACTTGAAAGTGTCATAACAATAGCTCGTTAGGTTTTGCCAATACTACAAGCCAAGTTAACGTAATTAGTCCATGAATTGCGCTTTACAGACCCCCCCCCCCCACCATCCGAATACCCTTCCACTACCGCCAAACAGATCCATTCAATGCAAACAACACGAAAATGAAAATTACCGCCCAACAGGCAAAAAGGAAATGAAAGAAAACCCACATGGCCAAAAGGCAAAAAGCGGCTTCATTAACGCCAGCAACAGAAATGGTAACAATATTTTAAGTGCTAGGCTAGCAGATACTCAGTAGTATATGAATTAACGAAAGAGTAATTTATTAAAAGCTAAATAAATTTAAAGCACTTCAAGGAATTGCCATTTAAACAGTTTAAATTCATGGTAAAGAAAAGCACGAAAAACTACAGATTTTCAGTTTTAATTTATACAATTATATAGATAGACATCTGATATGGAAAAATAAAAGCATTTTCCTTAAAAATTATTTACGCAAATTACAATTTTCTATTGATTTTTAGGATAAGTCAGAAATGCTCACAAAATTATTAAATAATTTTTTTCGAATATATAGTCAATTTTGCAGCCTTAGCTTTAGTTTGTAATTTTGGGGAATAGAAAAATATTTTTTAGATTTTTACACATTCGATTGCTGCTTTAATTTAAATTTAAAGTTCGATTTCTACTTTCGAAACAGATTTAGATAAAAATTAACAGTACACATTAAAGATTGTCCAGGATTTATGTTTTTATTTTAAAAAACAACCCTTTCTTTATTATTTTTAATTATAAAACTAATCAATAGAATTTCAATATTATTCAGATCGAAAAAAATATATGTTACACTCTTAAATAATTTTTATTTAAGTATGGTTCGAATATATAGTCGATTTTGCAGCCTTAGCTTTAGTTTCTAATTTCGGGGAATAGAAAAATATTCTTTAGATTTTTACACATTCAAATTCAAAATTCGATTTCTACTTTCTGAAAAGATTCACATTAAAATTAACAGTACACATTAAAGATTATCAGGAATTTATATTAATATTTTAAAAAGCACCCCTTTCTATATAATTTTCAATTAAAAAAAAAATAAATAAATCAAAATATTATTTTAATCGAAAAAAATATATGTTACGCTCTTAAATTAATTTTTTCTGGCCCAAACTATTGATTATACCCATTCTCTTTGAAATATTTAATAGGTACACGATATAAACAGAAACATCCAAACGATATGGACTGAGAACGTGCCACGTCGACTGGCACTTTGTCATTTAACATTTGGCAAACGTATTAAAACACCCCATCATTGCCTTAATTAAGAGCCATAAAAGCACATTTACTTATTGTATGGGGCAATCGGGACGACTGGCGGGCTTTCAGTTTCTGTTTCTGTCTGCCCCGGCACGTCTTTACGCTTATTTATACCCGAGGACCAGCCAACCGCCTGGGAGCACCAAACACACCCCCAACCTCATAAACAGCCCTCGCAATGGCTGACAACTCTGGCAACCATTTGTCGTGCTTAATTCATGGCTAAAGTTGGAATTAAGTGAATTTTACGTTCATTAACGTGCGAGGGTTGCGCTCTACTCTCTACTCTCCACTTTCCACTTGGCCTCTTATTTTTGTGGGTGGATTTCATCCAATTTTTCTGCTGTATTGGCGCTTTTCTGGATCGAGAGGGGATTGGCCTATGCCTGCCCAGACAGTGTTGATAATTAGCAGCTCGTTTAATGTTGCCCTAATAACGTACATTTTGTGGCTTAGTAGAGAATCGCACATTAGTGATAAAATAGTAGTAGCTTAAGTAGCGTAAAGCATCATAAAAATAAATAAACTAAAAGTAGCTGATAATATTTGCAAAATATGAATTAAAAAAAGGATTTCCCTTCCCACAAAAGAATTTAGTTTAAATAGGAAAATTACGCATAAATTACACTAGTTTACAGCAAAAATAAAGCTGGGCTCTCACAGACTTTTTTTTATTTATTTTGGGGGGTTTATTTAAAAAAAAAAAGAAATTCAAATAATGTTTTTGGATAAGATAAAAATTTATATTAAAATTATTATTGAACTGCACAAGTTACATTTTTAATTGAATATTATTCCTAAAAATTAAACCGCTTCTCAAAATATGTTTTGAAAGTGTATTTTATACCAATATTAATGCCCACAATCGATTAAAAATAAAATTTTCAGATTTTAAATTTTTCAAAAAATTATCAAAATTTGATAGGGGTAGGTATGCAAAAAAATTCAAAAAATCGAAAAAAATTATTTTCTAAAATTTAAATGTCAAATTAACCTGGAGGACAAACCATAAATAAAAAGACATTCGACATAAAAATCGGTTAAATTTTGAGCAAGTTATGAGAGTTTTTGTCTCGAATTTTGAGTTTTAAGTCAAATTTTTGGGTTTTTTTTGGCCTTACAACTAAAATAACAGTCATATTATGTTTTGAATAATAGTTTTATACCAATATTAATGCCCGCAATCGATTAAAAATAAAATTTTGAGATTTTAAATTTTTCAAAAATTTTTCAAAAATTGATAGGGGTAGGTATGCAAAAAATGTCAAAATTTAGAAAAAAATTTTTTTCCAAAAATTTAAATGTACAATCAATCTAGTGGACAAATAATGAACAAAAAGACATTTCGCATAAAAATCGGATGAGTTTTGACAAAGTTAAGGGTGTTAGAAGTCTAGGAATACCACTCCAAAAAAAAACCAAATTAAAAAAAAAAAAAAAAAATTGAAAAAATTAATTTTTAGGTTTAAATGGCAAATCAAGCTAGAACTCCAATTATAATCCAAAATATATAACGCATAAAAATCGATCCCATTTTGATTAGTTCTCCTTTTTCTCTGAGCCCTAAACAATTTATAGTTCATTTATTATTATTATACTATAAATTAGTTAAATAGAAACTTAATTCATTAGCTTCCACTTTTGATAGTTAAAAGTTTTCTTTGCCAACTAATTGGGCCCAAAAAAACTTTAGCAAGAAAACAAAATAAAAGAAACTTTTTAATGCCCAGGCACACATTGATGTCTCTTTGGTCACTTTGCATGCTATCAACCAACTAACTAGCCCAAAATGTTGACCAATTTTGTTAGCCACTCAAATGGCCAACATACATAGATGAAACTAAAGTCAGAAAAGCTAAAAATGTGCCGCAATGCTACGAATAGCCTGTTAATTAGTCTCACTTAGAAAATAAACTGCAGTAATTAAGAGAAGGCAGTACAAATACTCAAAAAAAAAGGAAGCTCCACCCACAAAAAACTACTCGCAATGCTAAAAAATATATATATAATGTTTGTTTTTTATTTTTTTGCTCTATTTTTGGGAGTGGAGTGAGCATTTTAATTTCAACGCTAGAATTCTAATTAACAAACAAATCCGGCAAAATACACAGCAGCAAGGATATGCCCAGGAGAGCGCAAGAACGAGATGGAGCACGACGATGACAGCAAAAAAGTATGCTATATATATTTATATATACATATATAAACGTTGCCTTGGGAAACGAGGGAAACGGAAAAGGAAAAACGGAAAAAGGAAAACGGGAAAAACCCCGTGAGCCATGATCTCCCAATTTAATATTATAATTGCTACAATTATCATTCTCATGCCATTTACACAGCAATTGCAGAAAAACAACGACAACGACAGCGACGACGTCGCCAAGAAAACAACAAAAAAGAGCAGCAACTGACTGGCTACGGGCTACGGGCTACGGTTATACGGGTTTTTATAAGGCTAGTACGGGTTTTTACGAAGTCGTATGTACGGCAAAATTGAGGCAATTACCGTCGCTGCTTACCCCCCGCTGAAGTTTATATGCTCTATATAATAGAATAGAATAGAATATCCAACTTTATATTGACTCCACCCACATATTATATCTCTCATTTGACTTCTCTTTCTCTGTCGCTCTCATATGCATTCTCACGACGCATGCGTGTGTAGCGGCAGCGACGCTGACTGCGACAGCGACTGCGACAGCGACAGCATCATGGCGTTCAGATGTTCAAGATAATGATGATGAAGATGGCGTTGATTATATGACTTTTGGTAACGGAAACGTTGACTTATAATGGGGCGCATTTTTTAAATTAATGGCTCAACTTTGCCTCGGCAATTTTTTGACTATTTGCGCTAAATAATGATAATTTTTGTCAATTTGAGAGCAAAAAAAAAAGTTATACACTTTTTTTAGAGCGTCCCTCGTTAAACTTCAACTTTTATCTAAAACCATCAACTTAACTTCAATATGCCAGCAAATTGAGAACAAACATTAATTGTTTGTATACACATAAAAGATAATAATTGAAGCCCAAGCAAATTGATTACAAAATGTTTGCAGCTGTTATTATTAAATTAATTTGTCATCAAAAAGTAAAAACACAAAAAATCTGCATAAAAGCACAACCCCCAGTTGGATAACCCAGTTAGTTATTGTTCTTGTCATCAAAATCATGTACATTTAGTTAGAACGCAGCAAAAAACATGACAAAATAATCACAAATGTTATGATAAACTCTGTTTGACAAGAGAGGGGGGACCATGTAAATGAGTTTTATCAGAGCCACAAAGCGAACTAATTGAATTTGATAAAATTGCTGATATTAAGTGTTCAAGTTGCCATAAGTGGGTGACAAATGCTTTTTTATAAGTGCTTTAAGGGGTGTTCTTTATCTAGAAACTCCCCACCATATTTGGTTGCCTTGGTTGGATCATCATCGGGAATGATAAGTTCAAAGTACAGTTAAGCAATAATCAATTGTGTTTAGCAATGGTTGTATTAATTTTCAGTAGCAAAAATATGTTCTTGTTGCTATTGTTGTTCGCCTTGTCAATTGTTATTGTTGTAGTAGTAGTAGTCATTGGGTTTTCAACAGAAGTCGTTTGGTGTTTGGCTACATGTCATGTTTGTATTTCATAGATAAAGTACGCGCAATTGTGCCAGCACAAAATGTGTGTAATTATCGTTGTCACTAATTAAAGTGCTTTGGGCGTGTGTATTCATCTGACTAAAAAAAAAAAAAATTGCATCTTATCATTTTGGATAGCTATTGCTACTCGGGATTTTTATTATATTTTTGTTGCTCGGATTTTGTGTAGCAGACAAACTGTCGTAGTAGAACTTAACAAATCCGGTCTACGTGCAATCAGCAAACATAGTCAGCAGTTCACAATTAGTACAGACTAAGCAATAAAGCTGGTTTTAGATATATTTAAACTTTTTTCATACCTTTTAAATCAGTCAACCAAGAAATCTCTTACTTTTCATATTTGAATTTGAAGCAAGCTTGGCGCTATATATCGATAACTCCATTAGCGCCAACTATCGTTTAACAATATTCGTTTTACAACACTTTTTAAAGTATAATTACATTTTAAAGTTATTTCTTTTGCAAAAATAACATTTAATAGCACATATTGACATATTTTCACTATTTTAATTTACAAAATATTTACATAAATACACTTTGATTCAGTTTTTGCATTATGTAAAAACAGCTGCGCCGTTATGGCTCTGCTATTCATAATTAACTGTTAAATTTAAAATTAGTATGAAATTTCAATATTTATTTAAACTATTTGTTATTAAACCGTTATGTAGACGTTTTGTAATTAAATAACAATAGCACAAGCAATATTTTAATTTTCTTTGTCAAGTTTAAGCAACTAGTTACAGCAGGTTTACAACGACTAAAAACTGTTAATAACATTTCTGCAAATGTTGGGTTGTCACTGTAAACGCAATAAAAATAAAAACAACAACGCGACAGCGCAAAAACAAAAAAAAAAGGAAAATATATAAAAAGAAGTGCATAATTAAAAAACTCATTTAGTTATTGCAGTTGTGTGTCTAATTAAAGCACAACAATAGTGAGCAATCTATAAATAAACAAATAATAATCTGCGGCCTGCTAACCATACGAAATGCGTCATTAAAAAAATATTTTTTTTTTGCTTGCACTACGTTATTTTGAAATAAGAGTCAAAATATGCAGAAACAACAACAATTTTTAGTTTATTTGACGCTTTTAATATGCATGTCGGCTGTGACAAAGACAAGCCCATTAAGGTAAGTAGTTCAACTTGATAATAGGCAACAAAAACGACAGAGAAATTTCTAGTATGCGGCAGCTAACAAAAGAAAAACAATAACAAAACCAAATCTCTTTCATACGTTGCCTGGCCAAGATTAGAGCAGGGCAAACGTAAGCGAAAGACAGTTAAAGCAAAATGCAGAAGGAGCACCAATCGATAATTCGATAGGCCGACTAGTAAGGCGCCCTTGTAAAGGCAGCAAGTTCAAGGTTACCCGCATGGCCACTTCTCCCACACCCCAAATGCCCCCATCAATCCATTACAAAACCACAACAAATGTTAACAAATTACTCAACTTTGTTTTTTTTTTATATGCAGCACTTTTGATGATATTTCTGACTCGGGTATTGCATTGGGCAACGCCTCGGATGAGTCAAGCAGCTCAGCGGAGCAACCACTGAAGAGACCCAGCGCCGCTGATTTCTCCGATGAGGATGATGATGATGAGTATCCATTGTATACGAATGGCCAAGGCACCGCCGAGGGCAATAGCTGGGACGTGCTTATATTCACCCAGCAATGGCCTGTAACAACCTGTTACCACTGGAGGGAGGAGGATCCCACGCACGAATGCGTTTTGCCACAGAAAAAGGAATTCTGGACCATCCATGGCATTTGGCCCACTAAAATGGGTCAAATTGGCCCAAATTTTTGCAATAAATCAGCTGAATTTGAACCGGAGCAACTGAAGGCGATACTTGAGCGTTTGAATACATATTGGCCAGATTTGGAAGGCGCCTCATCTCAGGATTGGCTGTGGAAACACGAATGGCTAAAGCATGGCACCTGTGCTGCCTTGCTCGCCGAACTCGATGATGAGCTCAAGTACTTTGGCCAGGGTCTGCAATGGCGTGAGAAATACATAATGTCTGCTATATTGGACGCTGCTGGCATACATCCGGACTCCAATAATACGGTGACCACACTGAATAGTGCAATTGTCCGTAATCTGGGCAAAAATCCATCGATACACTGTTATTATGATGGCAAGAGTGGCATTAGCTATTTATCCGAAATACGCATTTGTTTCAACAAATCCCTGGAGTTGATCGATTGTGATGGTGTTAAACTTGGAGATTTGGTGGCCATTAAATATCCTGGCGGCACGGTGAATACCAATTGCCGCATTAGCAGTCCGGTGCATTATCCCAGTCTGGTGCCGCCGGTGCAACGCAAGGAGGAATGGAAATTTCCGCTTGTCAACGTTTACAAGTTGCTGCAATTTCTAATGTGGTTCACATTGTAGACAAATGTCATCAACGATTGGATATCGCTCGCTATCATCTCTCTGTTCTGTTCTAGTATTTAAGAATTTAAGAAAAACATTTGTTATATCCTGAGATCTTATTTTAACATTTTTTTGTAAAGCACTGAGAAGCAATTTGCTGTTTTGCTGAGGCTCAAGTTTCGAGGCTAAAATGTAATTAACTAGACACAAGATCAATCGATTCACCATATCAATTATAAATATCATACGTATAACATTTTTGATTGCGTTTATGTGTGTGCACTTTAATTGTGAATATTATATATATAAATATTATTTTATATAAACACACTTAAGAACGCTACGCATAAGCGTAGTTGAAATAATTAAAAGTTCTTCATTTTTTTTTTGTTTTGTTTTGCATAACATTAGAACAAATTTTATAACATTGTTTATTTATTTGCCTTAAATATCTATCACAAATTGTGTCTTTTTATTCCAAACCGCTGATTTCTTGCTCGTTTAAATAATAAAAAAAGACACACACAATATACAATATATATATGAATTATATATAAAGAATAATTATAGATTTCGGTACTGTATTTGGTTAATAATTTAAGGCTGCATATTTGTGAAGCTGTGAATGGTTAAAGAGCATAGTTTACTAAACTTTCTTTTAGTTAATTTATATTATTTATTGCTGCTGCGTTGAGTTGCCATTGTAGGTGGCCTTATCATCCTCATCCTTTTTAGTATCGGCCAAACGACGTATATTTGATTCGCCATAACGAGTTTTACGTGCGCCAGCAGAACGTTGTTGTGCCGCCGTTGTCAGTGGTGGCTGTGCATTTGGACCACCATCCTGAGAGACCTCGGTAGGTGTCGTTGGTGTATTCTGTTTGGGCGTAGCTGTATCTTGCGGCAAACCAGGCGCCGGCATACTACGTAATGTAAACATATCCATATTGCGAAGAGCGGAACTGTCAGAAGACGAATTAAATTGTATTATAAAATAAACACCAAGAAATGTAAGATTTATATTTCTTTTCTGATTAGCTTACGCATCGGCTTGTCCTCGTCCTGCGACATTCTCAGGGGTACGACCCGTAGCTTTACCAAAGCCCACCAATTCGACAAAACGTTGCCTAAGACGCTGCAGTCCCATTTTGTTAAGGTATTCAAATGCCATAGTCGCTGGCGTTAATATGGCCCAAAGCATGCTAGTTAATATATTCATTACATTGCCACTCGTCCGAACCATTCTATTGACTTGCTCACGCTTGAGCACTAAGAGCACCGCATTGGGTACTAAATTTAAATCGATTAGGGTCTTAATTTCATCCTCGGTTTTAAACTCGCGTCTCGGATAGCTGGTGGCCAATGTGAAATCGCGTATATCGCTGCCAGCGAGTAGCTCATTAAGTACATACACACGCACAGTGGACAAGGGCTCCACAGCGGGAAAGGCTTTGGTGCGTGTCAATCCGCCTGGTAAGCGTATTTGCAATCGCGTCTCATAGACCGAATTGAGCGAATCGTCCTGTGATGGAATCGTTGTTGCTGTTGAAACAGTATCAATGCTCTGAATGTCTGCACTTAGAGTTGCGCGATGTGCATGTTCTGCTCGATCAGCGGCTATTTGGGCCAAAATCCGTCCACGTGTCTCCTGCTCCTGTTGTCGGTCGCGACGTAAGCGTTCCTGAAAAGGCAAATAAGGTAGAATAAGTTGGTTTAGCTTAATTATTTATATTGTAGATAAGAAGTGCTGTCGCATAAAGTCAATACAATTTAATCAATATCTTAAAATAATAAAAACATACCGGGCAGTAAAAAAATAATATAAAAAAAATATATAAAAAAAATAATATAAAAATATAATATAAAAAAAATATTATTAAAATATTAAAAAAAAATCTATACTTAGAAAGCCTATTTATACAAATAGCACCTTGAAATTGTGAGAATCGCGGAGAAAGGTGGTTGAAGGTGTTTTTTTTTAAATTAATAAAAATAACACTCAAAATTGTCATACGACCTTTTTTTTATAGCTGAATGTGGCAAGGTTGCTATTTAATCTCAACAAGTGAACCAAGAGGTATTAAAAATATTATTTTTTAAATTATTTATTTACATTTAAATAAAAGAATACAATACACAAAGGAAAAATAGCTTTCAACCAAGCTAATATTGGTGGAACTCAAATTCACAAATTAAACAGATAAAAAATAACTCTAAAAATAGCACTTTAAATTATGTTTTTCAATTAAATAACATAAAAGGGAAAGTTTGAATAAAAGAGAATAGAAGAAATAGAGATAGAGAAAAATATCTGGCCTGGGGGAGGAGATTTACTTGCCGGAGCGACAAGATATGATTCTACTAGACAAGATATGCTTCTACTCACAACTAAATGTGTTCCCGGATTTCTCAAAAATAAATTATAAATAAAAATATTACCTGCATATTTTTAATCTCCTGCTCTCTGGTAATCGGTTGCTGGTTTTGCGCGTCACGTGCCTCGCGACGTCTACGCAGCTCATTATCCTTGTCGCGTCGCTGTTGCTCCTCCTGACGTTCGCGTTTCTTCTGCTCCATTTGATTGTGTATATCCTCGGCATGTGTAGTGGAGCTATGCTGTGAACCTAAATCGACTGGCGCCTGCACCAGGGGTACACTAGTCGGCAGCATTGAGGCCATAGCATTGGGTAGCATCGCAGATGTGGTTGCTGCTGTTGCTTGAGCTGCGGAAGCTGCAGCTGCACGCTTCTCGGCGGCTGCTGCCGCTGTTAAGGACGCTGCAGTTGGCTCAGATGCAGCAGCAGCAACTGGTTCTGGTGTTTGCTCTGTTTTTGCTTGGGCTGTGTTCAATGTGGCTTCTACTGCCGGCTCCACTGTAGGTTCTGTTGCCTCTGGTGCGGTTTGTTCTTGATTTTTTGTTGTTTTATCATCAGCTCCAGCAATGCTGCGTCCAGTTTCAATTGATGCACTGAGCTCATTCTGTCCTGCTGTGCTACTGGTTGATGCCTCTGAATTTGTTTGTTTGCCTGCCAGCAGCAACACTTTATCGATCTTAGCAAGCAGCTCCTCGACGCTGGCTATGATGCCGGTGGCAATATCCAGCGGTGTTCCAGATTTGCCAATAAAAAATATAGACGGTACCGGCACCACTTTGTCTAGAGTGTAAGGGAAGGTAATTAAATATTTATATTAAGGTATAATAAATAAAAGCCTTTGCAATTTTTCCAGGCACATTAATTACTCATGAACTTTAGCAAACACTTTGTTGCTTTCTTATCTATTCGATTATTCAATCAGCAGCTATGGCTGTTCACTCTATCGAGCGTTTATTGTACTTACAAAGCGCACTGAATTGAGTGTAAGCTGCACTTTCGCCCTGTACTTTCACGGCCACAAAGTCCGATGTTTGTAGTTTGGAATTAACACGCGAATCGTTTAGGAATCTATCCAGCTTTTCGGTCATTTCATCCTGACCTGTGTGTATTTATAGGGGGAAAAATAACATATTTTATTTATATGATGACTATGACCAATTTATTGTGTGCACAGAAATGACGTGGTGAATTTAATTGTTTGTGTTGCATTTGTACCTTCAATATAAACAACGAAGATGGCATCCTTTGCTTTGGAATCTGCTACAGCTTCCGCTATGTTGCCCGTGTGCCAATTCATATTTGTTTATGCCCGGAATGTTGTGTTGCAGCGAAAAGTTACTGATAATTTTGGGCTAAAATTTCACAAATATATTTTCTGACAGCCATAGACTAGTGATGAAACTTACTGAAACTAAAAATGTTATCGATAAAACTGGTTTATCGCCTATGTTTTCAAATTTGCTGCTGACAAAAAAAACAAGAATGATTTGTCAAATGTTACTTTATTTATGTTTACTTTATTATATTATCAAAGTAGGTTTTATGTGATGATGATAGGGTCCCCGGCAATATGCCTCTCTTGCCTTATTAAGTCTTTAGTACATTTTATCTGTGACAGCAGCTTCATTTACTCATTATCCGAATCTGCAAATATTGTATTGATAATGTCCGACATTGATTTGATTAAAGCATCATACCTCCGTCAAAATCTGAGCAAACTATAGAACTAGCTGGTGTTCCAGTTGTCTCACTGCGTTCTGTATTAGGTAAGCGGGCCACTCGCACACAGCAGCGCATGGGCTTGGGTTTCAACGGAAACGGATGTGCACCAGCATTTTGTCCTTTAATGCGCTCCAAGCTGACGCGACATTTGCGTATTTTCAAGCATTCCTGAAAGCCCATCAAATCCTGTGCCACAATGTAAGGATGGCGTGGTATTTTAATGATCATCTTTTTAGTTTTGTTGGGAGGCGACATTCTTTTAAGAATAAAAAAAACAAACAAATCGTTTATCAAGTGACGCTATAAAAATTGATTGCAAGATGCACAAACAATAAAGAACAGCTGTTGACTTATCGATATGATTATCGATGCAATTATCGATGTTGCCCATGTTATTGAGCACTGAAATTTACACGTTGTACAACACTAGATACGGGGCATTGTTTTTGTGTGTCATTATTGTTGGGTAAAAATATTTTGTACTTTTAAAGAAAAATTAAATATTTGCGTAGATTTATATATTTTCTGAGTACTTTGCACTAGAAGAATAAGAAACAGACATGAGTGATGTACAGACACTAATGGATATGGGTTTTCCCAGAGATAGAGTGTGAGTAAATCTTTTCTGCATCGCCGGCTTTTTTTTCTGACAATTTTTTTCGCCTTTTTTCTTGCCCTGGCAGTGAATATGCCTTGAAGGTGACCAGCAATAAAGGCGTGGAAATGGCCATGGAATGGCTGTTAGCCCATGGCGATGAAGAGATTCCTGCCGCCGACGCTGCACCAGCAGCAACTGAAGACTCTGCTCCAAGCAGCAGCGGCGCTGCTGAAGATGGAGACGCAACTGGAGCCGTTGCTAAATCCCTGAAATGCGATGACTGCGGCAAAGTGTTCAAAAATCAGACAGAGGTCGAGTACCACGCATCCAAGACGGGCCACAGCAACTTTTCCGAATCGACAGAGGAAAAGAAAGCGCTCACAGAGGAGGAAAAGAAGGAGCAATTGGCACTGATCGAGGAGAAGCTCAAACAAAAACGCGTTGAACGCGAGGAGCGTGAAAAAACCGAAGCCTTGGAGCGTGAACGTAATCGCATACGCTCGGGCAAGGATATGACAGAGGCACGCCGGCGCATGGAGGAAATTGAAATGAAGAAAATTGTCGATCAGCGCAAACGTGAAAAGGAGGAGGAAAAAGCAGCACGCGATCGTGTGCGCGCCCAAATCGAAGCGGACAAAGCGGCACGCAAGCTCAGGTAAGATTTTAATTAATATACTAAACTTGTCATTAAACCAAGCAAACTTTTTAATGCAGGGATCAAAAGAACAGTCCAGTACAGGTGTCGGATGCCGTGGCCTCAGTTAGCTCGACCACAACGGCCATTTCACCGACTGCCGTCAAATCGCCGCCACGGGATTATACTGAGACACGCATACAGATACGATTGCAGGATGGCTCAACACTTGCTTCTGAATTCAATGTGAAGGAACCGCTGTCCGCTGTGCGTGTGTTTATCCAAGTGAAGACCGGCATTGAGACACCCTTTGCACTGATGACCACATTTCCGCGCAAGCTCTTTGCCGATGATGACTATGAGAAACCGTTGGAGGTGCTCGGATTAGTGCCCTCTGCTGTTATTATTATGACAAAACCGGCGGCGTAAATACACCCGATGGGAGGCTGATTTATCGAATCACAAATTCAAAACAATTCAACAATTTATAAACTAAAATAAATATATATGTAATAAATATGTCGAGATATTTCCAGGCATTAAATGTACGATTTTATATAAAAAATGGCTTAAATTAAAGGTACAACTGGTGGCATTTATTGTGCTGCCTGTCACTACATAAATGGTTTAACAAAGCTTTTAATTTTCTTCACACTACGTTCTGCTGGACGCATATTTAAATGCTGTCCAAAGATGGTAAACTCCATGTTGCCCACATGCATGCCAAAGACGCATTCACTTTTGGGCACTGTACGCACCCGATGATCCTCGCCCAGCAGCTTTAACACATTCTTTGTGTCCATTACACAAATGCCATTGAGTCCAATTAGCGTGGGGCACTTGGATTGAATTACACGCAACTTGGCGCCATGTAGATCCATCTTGACCAGCTGCTTGCTAAACTCATCGTAGCGTCTGTCATGCACCTCGGGCACCTCCTCGCCCTCCTCCAACTCCAAATGCTCACGTATATAGCCACGCCAGAGCTGGTGCAGCGGCAGCGCCTGTTCGTAGCGCATTTGACGCGTGGGCAACGTGTTGAGTCCAAGTGCCGCATATTCCCTGCGTGTCAGCGTGTTCGATTTGTGGGCGCGACGTTTGCGGCTATGTTGCTTCTTGATTTTGGTGCCATGCAGCATGGTTATGTGATCGGGTATGATGTTCACATTGCAGCGATGATGAGGCACCACAAGATCGGTAAGGAATTCCTTCAGCGTTTCTGTGTCCCGCTCAACTTTTGCCATGTTTCTGTTAACTATAACAGTTGCAGCAATGATATTAACAGGTTAATATCGATTTCGTATATTCAAAATATATTCATTCAATTTTAATTGAATATTAAAAAGCAAACAACAAAACTAGAACAGCAAATTACAAATGTTGCGCACATATGCTGTCAGGCAACAATGTTGCCGGCAAATCGAAACGCACAATTTTTATTGCAACCGCGCATCGATAACAAAATGTCTATCGAAATATCGAAGTTAACAGTGTGACTATCGCAGGCGAAATACCTATATATACCAGAGCAACTGGTCACACTGCTTTAGTATGCAAAGTGCGGGCAATGTAAATAGCTCATAAAATTGCGTGAGAAAATGTTAATTAAACATAAAAACGTACAAATATATGCTAAATCACTATAAAAACTTAATAAAATAAGCTGCTAGCGCATAAAATGGTCTGTTACGCATGTTGCATAGCTCTAGAATTACTGCAACATGTTGCTAAGGCACAGCTGTTCTAGGCAATACCAAAAAGTTGTACGACTGGTCACATCGCGTCTTATACCCTGGTCACATTGTCAGAAATTTTGTTGTTGTCAGTCCTATCACGACTTTCGCATAAACGACACGCATAATATCGGTAAAAAGACGCCGCGTGTGTTTGATGCAAAAGGCAAAGGAAAAAATTTAATACATACATACATATGTATTGCAAAAGCAATTTCGCAGCTGCCTACCAAACTGCGGGTTAGTGTGATAAGATAATGCAATAAAAAATTTAGCTTCAAAAAAATATATATAAAAAAAAACGTGACAAATGCACAAATAAAAATATTATTATTCAATTGATTGCCGTCGGTCTATTCCTCTCGCTCTCTGTGTTTCAGTGTCTCTAATTGAATGTGTGTGTGCGCTTAAAAACCACAAAAATCATAACAACAAAAACAAATTCGTGAGACTTGCTGCATTTTTAGTCGCTGTCGCTGTCGTTAACCGTTAACGTCGCTGCTCGCGTCGCGTTTTAGTTAGCTTCGAATTTCATTTGTAAATTTCGTCTCTCACGCCGCCGACGCTGCACAAACACACACACACATATATAAAGTACGCACGCATTCACACATACAAATGCGGAAGAGTCGCCGCAGTTGTCAAATTCAACTCCCCACCGTTGCCATCAACAAAAAACCGCTGCCAGTGTCGCTGCCTCTGCCGCTGTTGCCGTTGCCGTTTGCCGCCGCTCAATAATTGTGCATTATTTTAAGGTGAGCCTACAACAAACAAAAACAATGTGCAATTAGTCTGGAAAAAAATGCCATGTGAAAAATTCAAATGCCGCACATTTTCTACATTTCATAGCATTTTTTTTTTCCTTTTTGCTTTTCTTTATTTGTTGTGCATTGTTTTCTTTGCCTTGGCGTCGACGTTGACGCTAGCAGCGGCAGCAGCAAAAGTGTCAAGTGCGCGACGCTAACGCTGCTGCTGCCGCTATATGCTGCTGAGAGCGCACGCCATTGCCGCCGACGCCAACGTCGCTGCTCTCTCTCTGTAGCTCTGCTGCTATTGCAAAACATGTGCACATATTAAATAAGAAATTTTTTTTTTGCATTTTCAAGTTTATTAAACTGTCTGCGTTTCATGTAAACAGTCAAAAAAAAAAAAAGTGAAGTATGAAACATTTTTTTTTTGGTTCGCTCTCGCTCTTTCTTTCTCTCTTGCTCACTGATTCACGCATACATATACATGCGCACACTTACACGGACGCGCCCCGGTCGCAGCTAACGGCAATATTTTTCTTCTTTATTTTTTGTGTGTTTTGTATTTCTCTATGTGCGTTATTTTCGCTTTGCTTTAGAACTGTCAAAAAATGCGCCTAAAAATCTTATAAAAATGTTTTTCTTCTTTTTCTTTGCAGTCCGCCAACAACAAGCTGAAAATGTGCAAACAAATTTTTAATTTAAATTGAAATAACATAAATTAATTTTAAATGTGTTGAAAATTTGTTACAAACAAAAAATAACAAACAATTACAATAGCAACAACAAAAATAACAAACATAACAAAACATATAACAATAATCAAACAAATGGGCAACTATTGAATGGCGGCCATTAGTGGCCCCAAGCGGCATTCATTGAGCAATCAACACTATTTCTCCCATCCAAATAGCAGCAGCACCAACATCACCACCACCACCTCCACAACAACAACCACAACCAACAACAGCACCACCACCAACACCACTACCATCACCAACAATACCAAGCAGCGACTTTATAGCTATCAAACGCCAGCTAATCCTCAGCACAACACAACCCAAAGCTACTCCTCCAACTCAAGCAACGGCAACAGCATCAACAGCTGCCCAAATTCTTCAGCTGCTGCGCCGCGTAGCTCAATGAGCGTATCGATGTCACTGGTACAGGGTGGTGCTGCCGGTGGTGCGCCACAGGGCGCCAGCGCAATATTAGCCGCTGCGGCTCCATATTATCAACCGCCAGCGGTGCCACAGGATGTACAACCGGATCGTCCAATTGGTTATGGTGCATTCGGCGTTGTATGGTAAGTTTTTTTGTTAAAGAAATTTATTAAATTCTACAATCTTATACTTAAGACAAAAAATTAAAAAAAAGACGGATTTGATTTTATGGATCATAAATGTTATTAGTAGCAATTTTTGTATACAGTTTAAAAGAAAAAACAATTATGTTATAGCCTTTTCTACTTTCCCCGATATATGCGCGAAATATTTGAATTCTGTATTTTGTCAGTACACAGTCTCTGTTTTCGAATATTTAGGCCCAGAACATAGCTTGAAAAATTCCTGTATTAATTCACATGAAACCAGGAACTATAAATAAGAGTTGTGGCCTCAAATTGCAACTAAATAAATCATTAATAAAATAAATAAATCATTAATAAAATAAATAATTAAATCATTAATAAAATAAATAAATAAATAAAATAAAAACAACTAAAACGGGCAATAATACTAGTTTTTGAACAATAAAAGAAATTATAAAAAATATATAAAAAAAACTATTAAAAAAAAAGCATTTTTATACATTTTGGAAGTAATAAAATAAATCATTAATAAAATAAATAAAAAAATCATTAATAAAATAAATAAATAAATCATTAATAAAATAAATAAATAAATAAAATAAAAACAACTAAAACGGGCAATAAAACTAATTTTTGAACAATAAAAAAAATTATAAAAAAATTATAAAAAAAAACTATAAGAAAAACTATTAAAAAAAACATTTTTTTACATTTAGGAAGTCTATTTTTATAAATACAAGCATCACCTTAAAATTGTGAGAAACGCGGAGAAAGGTGACAAAAGGATTTTTTTACATTTTTAAATATTTTTTTTTGGGAATTAATGCCCTAACTTTGATTTAAACTATAGGATATAATTGATTAAAAAAACAAATAATTAAGAAATTTATTTTTTTTAATCTTCAATATCAAAAACCAATTAAAAATATTTCAAATAATATATTTCAGCTATTGTTATTTAAAAATTTCAACGCTTATTCAGTTTATGCTTATAAACAAGATGTTGGAGCTGAATTTTTTTTATAGAATTTCGCTGTAATTTATACGGTCAGTTCAAGAAACTTAGAAAAATTGTCATATGATTATTAAACCTTTAAATGCAACTCTAAAAATAGTTACATATCTTACATTAAAGCAATTTCTTATTGTCTGGCAAATATTTGTATTGCTTGTTCTTTTATTTTTTAAATACCTATTTATGTTTATTTTAGAGCTGCATACTAGTCGTTGGTCTAAGCATGTAAACTGGGTTCAATGCCTTTGCCTGGCGGCGACCTTTCCCTCAGTGTTGTGTACACGTTTTATATACTATGTATATATATATACATTCATATACTCCCCCCTTTTTATATAGGCCTCTGCCTGACGTCCAAGTCTTCTTTTTACCCCTTTTTTTTTTGTGTGCGGTCTGTCGTCGCAACGTCAACAGCAACAACTACGGCGGTATGTCCTTCCACTGCGTCCTTCATCCTTTTGTGCCTTATGCATTTTTATCAACGTGCTGTAACGCTTAGGGTGGATTTTCTATAAAAGATTTTTAACCCAACGTGTTCAGCCCCCGTTCTATATATTATTATTTTTTTTGTTTTGTTCTTTTTTTCTGTTTCTGTTTCTGGCTCGCGGCTGTTGAGTCGCCCGGAAAACTTTTTGCCTTTTTCTTTGATTTTGATTTGCATTGAAAATTGTACAAATTTTTGTACATTAATTGTTGCTAAACGAGTTGGGCTTGATGTAACGCTTAATTTTTGACTTGTATAATTTTTTGAAGTTTGGCAACGTTGCGCGCGCTCATATTACGATTTCAAAAAATTTCATTCACGTGTAAAACGGCATTTCCGGTTGCAATCAGGAGAGAAAAAATAGACGAATGTCTAGTCAAGTCTCTTTATAGTTAGTAACAGGGGGGCGCGGGTGGTTGCAGCTAAAAAGGGAGAGAAGGGACAGGCCCCCATCTAGTGTTGGGTAAACAGCAAAAGAAGCCAGTAAAAAAAAAAACTGGCACACGCTAAGTGACGCCAAGTAGCGACAAAAAAAAAATATGGTATAGTAGAGAGGTGGAGAGGTGTAGAGGGCGCAGAAGAGAAGTGCTTTAAAAATAAAAAAAAAAAAGTTGGCACAAGGAAGTTGCAACAAAATGTGCCACAAGTGGAGGAGCGAGACCCAAGCCCTAAAGAATGGCTAAACGTGCAAAAATAAATAGAAAAAAAAGAAGAAAAAAAAATAAAGTCAGCCCAGAAAGCTGGTTAGGCAGTTTGCCTTTTGGGCTGGCTTCGAAAAAATGTAGAGAGGCCCGCAGAATAGAGTCGTTGACGTTGGATTGGCTTTTGAAAGCAATCATCATGAGCTGCAGTGTCTTCTGGCCTCACACAGAAAATAGATATATATATATATATATTAATATATAGACTCTCGACACTCTCCATCCACACACAGTAAATGCAATCAAGCGTTAAATTTAAGTGCCAAATGTCGAACTTGTTAGATGCCGTGTGGCCAGATGCCAGGCTAGTTTTGTTGTTTATGGGCTCTCCTCTCTCAGGTGAGGTAAACGCAACGTGGCAGGAAGTTAAAACAGCACAAATGTGTGGCAAGTGTCATTGAGTTTTTTTTTTTTTTTTTTTGGGCCCCGTTTAAACGACGTCCGTTAATGAAGTTTGGCAATAGTGTAGCGAATGTGTCACTTAGAAATGGCTATAACAACAAATTTTGTACATAATACATTAATAAGTTAGTTAGAAGGTTTTTCTTTTGTGTGTGAAGTTTGGCAACAATGTCACAGTCATGCTAAATGAAGTGTGTCAACATTGC
The DNA here is from genome assembly GCA_035043045.1 of Hirtodrosophila alboralis. Taxonomy (NCBI): domain Eukaryota; kingdom Metazoa; phylum Arthropoda; class Insecta; order Diptera; family Drosophilidae; genus Hirtodrosophila; species Hirtodrosophila alboralis. Next base: position 767,226 of record JAWNNH010000263.1, on the reverse strand, counting down.
TTAGTCATTTAAAGTACTGAAAGTATGGCAAATGTGACTTAGAAATGGCTTTAACTTAATTTATAGGCAATCAGAAGTGATTTATAACGCTTTCTGAAGTTTAAGCTTAACTAGTAAAATACTAAAAGTATAATGAATGTAGTTTGGAAATGTAATCTTTCTTTTAATCTGTTTTTGTATGCATTGTAAGTCATTAAGAAGTTTGGCAACTAACAAATGAAGTGTGGCAACGTTGCTTAACTACAAAATTACATTTGTTTTTATAGGTTATGATCTTTTTTTAATTTTCCAACACTACGCATTGAAATCTGACAACGTTGTAATACTGTACTGAAGTTTGACAACTGCGCCCCTAAATTGTTAGTTAATTATCAAGCTAACAATCCACACTAAATCAATAAAAAATAAAGAACGCTGCTAAATGCTAGATTAATCAGTTTATAATTTATTTCCAAGAAATAGGAAACCATTTATATACACTTTAAACACACATAACAAGATTAACCAATTAATCCTAGACAAACTTCTACGAATTTTTCTCACTGCATTTGGCCCAAGACAAACATAAGGAACAAATACAACGAAGGCCAGAAGTGGAAGGGGGGAGACATGGGCTCGTTTCGGCCACAAAAAAAAAACAGAAAAGAACAGAAAACAAAATAATATTGGACACAGTACGCCAGGGTCTCTCTCTTCAGAGTATTACTACTCCAATACTACACTAACAATTCGATGAGTCTACGGGGCCTGTTGCACAGACGAAGAAGAAGAAGAAGCGGCAACAGCATGCGGCATCCCGAAAAAGAGCCGCAAAAGATGACCGAACACATCTTTGGGCTTAGTTTAAACTACCTGCAACTGGTTTTTGAGAAGAGCAGGCAGCAGACGAAGACGACAAGTCCAAGAACGGACAGTTGGACAGACGGACAGACAGACAGACAGAGAGACAGCCAGAGAGACAGTTGGTAGAGAAGGTAGCAGAGTTGCAGAGTTGTGGTAAAACCTTTTGCCTGCATAAAACTCGCTTCCTGCACGACTTGTGGCCTGCCTCCGCCTTTGCCTCTGTCTCTGGCTTTAACCTGGACAACAGACTGAGCCTCTGCCTCAGCCTCAGCTACAGCCTCTGGCTTGCAAGGTGTCGTCGTTGTCGTCGTTATCTGTGGCCCGAGCTAGCCTCGACTTGGTTTAAGCGCGCTCTTCTGTTCCTGTTATTTTTATACTCTGTAGCGCAAAATGCGAAAACAACAGGAGTATAAAGGATTTGTGCAATGTATGCCTATTGAGGCTAGAGCAATTAAAATTAGGGAAATTTTGAAGTCTTTGTTACCTAAATTATTTTCCCACATTTTTATAGATATAGGCTTGGGAAATTTGATAGCAAGACTGCTTAAGGCCTTCTTAACTGATTGAAAACAACATTTTCTTTCAACTTCGACAAAAACTATATTATCCACATTTATAAAGAGTTATAAAGCCACTTAATTTTTATAACAAAATATATCTAATAAACTCTTTAAGAGCTTAAAATAATATTTATTTATTGTTGTAAATTCCTGAAAATAAATCACAACTGTTGTCATTTCAGAAAATATGATTTGCGATCACAATTTGAAGCAGTTCTGAATTCCGCAATAAAAATACAATCACAGAATTTTAAATGAGAATTACTGAAGATTTTTTTTGGGAAATTGCAGCAAATTTTGCCTTACATCTTGCACTGCTTTTTATATAGTACTTTAAAAAGATTAAATATTTTTTTGCAAACTCATTATTAACCGCACAATTTGGAAAATAAAATATTTAAAATAAAAGCACAAATTTAATTGGACGCAATTGAGCTAGCAATATTATTACAAATTTTACTTTATTAAAAATTAAATACGCAAAATAAATAAATATCTAAAATAAACAACAAATTAAAAATACCTAAATCATTAAATAAAAAATATAAAAAAAAATCAATTAAAAAAATTAAATCATTAAATACAAAATAAAAAAAAAAATTAATTGCAAATTTTTGATATAAAAGATAATATTTGCAAAAATAATTTTAAAATTACAAATTATTTATTTTTTCTTGATTGTGACTAATGTCATAATCTACCAGTTTCACTTTTTGCTATAGAATAATTACTAGTTTTATAAACATATATTAAAACTGAGAACAGAGTATAGCACAGTTGGTAGTTTTGAACCGGAACTTGCTTACTTGTTTCTCTAGGCTTTTTTTTATTTTTATTTTTTTTTTTGGTCTTTGATCAGGCGCAAATCCTGTGCTAATCTCGAGTCCAATGGCCCTGCCCAGAGCGAGACAGAGAGCACAGGCCCCGCATCGCTGACGTTCAATTCGATGCGATTCTCTGGCATTAATCGACGGCTCAACAACGGCTTGGTTTTTACCCAAATGCTCTTCCCTTTGCCCCTGTTAAGTGATTCCCTCACTATAGTACTCGTAGTAGTTGTAGTAGTATATACCCCTGGTCGTATTTCTACTTGTATTGCACCACCAAAAATCAAACAAAACAAAAGCAGTGCATTGAGAGAGTATACCGGGACACGTAGTTTTATTTTTCCATCCACTATTTTCTTCTTTTTTTTTTTTTGTTCCTTGAAACAGCTGCTCCTGGCTTTAGAGCTCAAAATGTTGATGCTGGGCTGCTGGTCCTTCCTTCTGGTGGTTGGTTGGTTGAACAACCTTCGACAGTTTTTAGATATTTTGTCTGTCGCCCAGGACCATACACATATACAGGCAGACAGTCAGCCAGCCAGACCCTTTTTACAGGATATATGTGTATATATATCCCGCATATGTTTTTCGTCGTCTGCCACCACAATTCTCGTCTCGTCATTTCGCTTCCCAGTAAAGTAAAAACCTTCCCTGTACTGTGTCCTGTCCCAACCCCATTTTCAACTATCAACTGCAGTTTTCAATGACAAAGTTTTTCCCAAATGGCAGGCAGAGCACAGTTCCATGTGGATTTTCCTAAATATTTTGTTTGTTTCCGAGTTTCGAAAGTGTTTGAATAATTATCCTGTTTTTCCATTGCATATTCAACTCCAGCTCTTTCTCTTCATTTGATTTTACCTCTCGCTGCAATATGATTTTATTACTGCCCTTTTGATTGCATTGTTGGAGGATGGCCCAAATAGGTTTATGACTTTTTTTATTTATTTTTTTCCTGAACATTAAAGGTTACGTTATGCGTTCAGAACTTGGTTAGTTTTTGCCCAAAATCCCTGCATAAATTATAAAATTTGAAAGCTTATAGTTTGTGCATATATAGAGAAGAAGTTTTGTTGAAATTCTTAATAGTTTTGGGTTTTAATAAAATGTCAGGGATCATAAATATTGATTTTTAATTTGTGAAAAAAATATATAATAAAAAAAATACATATAAAATTTAAATTTCAATTATTTTTTGAGCAATAAAAATGTGTAGACAAGAAATGAATTTTAAATACATTTTTAATAAATTACTTTTTAGCGGAATAAATTTTAAAGAAAAGCTATTTAATTATATTAAAAAAAGCCAGGGATCGTAAATATCGATTGTAATTTATAAAAAAAAATATATAAAATATAAAATTATAAAATTTTATTGATTTTTTAAGCGAAAAAATCCAAATAATAATTTTAAATAATATTCAAAAAAATGTATATTATTTTTTGATTGAAATTAATTTTAAATAAGATTTATGTAATGACTTTTAAATTCTATTCGAAAAATCGCTCTTATGAAAAATGATATTTTTAATAAACTTAAAAATTAATATTTATTTTATTTTTATATATTATTTATATATATTTTAATCATAACGTTCCCTGTACAAATTCCAATGAAATTTGACTGCAGTATATAAATTTTGATGTGTTCTTGGAATTATAATTTAATATATTTTAATTAAACATGTTTTCCGTAAAATTGATTTAACAGTTTAAAGTGCTTTGTTTTAATTAAATCATAATAAAATTTAACTGACATTTGATAGTTGAACATATTGTTAAATAATTTCCAAGAAATACAATTTTAATTGAATTTCAAATTTAGTAAAGTAAATTTTTGTATGTCATTTATTGTGTTTGCTCAAGAATGTATTTCCTGTTTAGAAAATGTATTGTATTTTATTGGCTTAGTACGCCTGTCACGTTTCTCTTAAATTCAACAACAACAACAATTTTCAAGTCATTCTAATCTTCAATGAATTTTGGCAACAGCGCAACAATCTTAACTAAATATATTTGTATGTATCCTGACTTTGCCTGTAAATGCAATTTGAGCTATAAAAACACATTTCAAGTGTCTGAAACTTTGTGTAGATTTTATGTAGGTAGGCGGAAGAGCGACATTAGTTTGTGTTTTGGTCCTGGCTTTGCAGCTAGCTAGATATCCTTTTTTCCTGAAACTACTCTATCTGCTTTGGTTCTAATGTTTTTTCTCAATTTTTTTTTTTTTTTTTTGGTTTTGGCCAAACATTTGCTGTTGGCTTGCCAAAAAGAATTACGCACGCAATTTTGTCTACAGCTTCATTTCGCCCTCGCAAACACACACACACACAAACACACACATTACACACACACACTCATACACACATTGATGTGAGTCACTTGCTCTTGGCCAGCTTAGTTCACTTGAATTGCGTTCTACGGTTCAAGTGAAGCGCAAATGTATCTTTGAGGTTGATATTTTCTCTACACACACACATGCTCGGCTCTTTATGGGTATCATGTAACACACAGCCATAGCAAACATACTGAGTGTGTGTGTGTTGTTGTGTGTGCTCTGCGTGCTTGTGTATATCATGAAATAATTTTCACTTGCGTTTCGACCCCGCCGCAGCGCTCTCAAAATGAAAAATAATAGTCAACAAAGTGCCACCAAACGCAAAAGCTTTAGACCAGCGAGAGAGGCAGTGTTGTATACCCCCCCACACCACACTGCTCTGCCCCGCTGTGGCAACCTCAGCTGTTGCCCTGCAAGTTACCTGAATTGGCCCCCCAGCAGCAACAGCAGAAAACCTAATTCACCTACAGCAAAATGCATTTACACGTGCAGGTAGCGCCCTAATATATATATATATATATGATGGGTATATGTATGTGTGTGTATCTATGTGTGTGTGCCAAATAAATCATCGTGTGTGTTGGACACAACACAGAACGTAACGACGAACGATGAACCAAAACTCTTTGCCACAACGGATCGTAAACTACATTGGGAAAAACTGAAATAGACAATTCGTAGAGGCGCGCAGGTTGCGTGGTATGTTGCACAGAGATAGTATAGCTGAGGGGGTAGGAGGGGTGGGTGTGTGTGTGTGTGTGGTGTGTGCGTTGTTGCAGTTAGACAGACTGTTTTGGAACAGTTGAACTGGCAGCCGACGGCGGGGCAACTACTTGAACCCAAAACTTAATGAAGCCAACTCGGACTACGACGAGCATAACTAGTAACAAGATAAAAAAAAAAATGTATAAAAATCAAATTGGTTAGCCGAAGTTATATATACTCTAGCAGAAAGAAAATTTAATTAAAAAAAATTTTTTTTTTTTTTGTTGATATTAATAATAAATTGGTTAAACTTGAAATTGCCAAATTTTTTAAAGGAATTCTCAAATTTTTAGCCAATTTTTAAATGTTAGCTAAAAAATATATATTTTAGCGATTTTATGAAAATTTTAGCCAATTTTTATGGAGCCTGAAAAATTTGCTATTTGTGAGTTTGATTGAAATATCTTTAAAAACGAAACTGATTTATAAAAAAATTAATTTTTTGAAAGATTTTCTCTATAAATGTTATAAAAAATAGTAGTCTGATTTTGTCTCACTTTAAGTCGAATTTTTATAGCTAATAAAACTGAGAATTGTAGAGAATTTAAATAATATATTATCATAATCAGAAAAAAGTGTTTTATTATAAAAAAAATAGATATAAAAAAATATATTAAAAAAAATATAAATAAAAAAAATATATTAAAAAAATATATATTTAAAAAAATATATTAAAAAAAATATATAAAAAAATATATATAAAAAAAATATATAAAAAAATTTATATTTTTTCTAAAAACTGAAATCCTCATCAATGCCTTACACAACAGCATTACACCCTCTATATAAGGGTATACAAATCTAATATGAAGCATGCTCTGCAATGTTGGTTGATGGGGCAAGTCGGAGAGGGGTGCTAGGTGCAAGCGGTAGGACGTTAAGCTGCCTTCAGGGCAAAAGTTAAACTCCCTCTCCCCCCCAGTCCAGAGGCGAGAAACTAATTAAGTTTTGCGTCAAACTATTTTCTTGACACCCAAAAAAATAGGAAAAAAATAAAAGAAAAACTGGAAAAATGTTTCAAGAAAATTTATGCACATTTACGTATATGTATATGTATGTGTTTGTGTGTGTGTGTTTGCGGAAAAATACATTTCTCAAGCTATGATTTAAATTTATGATTCGCTTGTCAAGCGTCTGAACATTATTTGAAGCCACTGTTAGCCGTTGTAATACACATATATATTTTTTTTTTTTTTGAGGCACTGTGAATGCAGCCTCAACTTGCATTGCATAACAATAACTGAGAGATTAGTTAAACGAGCAAAGTATAATTAAAAATAAAATTACTAACCTTTTTTTAGTGCCTCGTTGAATTAAATTTTTACCTGTTAGACCGAATTTTTGTTTAAAATTTAAACTAAATTCTATTCTATTTTTAAGTTGAAAAAATACAATGCAATATTTGTTTTATATTTCGAAATATAATTTTCATTGATTAACAACTAAATATCTTAAATAAATATAATATATTCAAAATCGTTTAAAACTCTGAAGTAAACATTATTGGTTTTGATAAGCTATCGTATAATTTAGCCATTTAATGCCTATTTTTATCAACTTTAAATACTACAGCGTATAAATATTTATTTTAAATGCCTCGATTATTTTTATGCTCATTTTTGAATATATGCATATTTTTACCATAATCTAAAGACCCCTAACGATATTTAGACGCTAGTTAAATGCATATAAAATCATAAAATTATTATCTAGCCATAATATTAATCGCTTTTTATAGACACTTTCATTGTTTATTAAAAATATCTTGATTTTTTGGCTCTCTTTGCATAACTTTATTTGTTGTTGCTTACTTTGTAGTTTTTGCTTAATTTTTGTTTCTTTTTTTTGTGGTACTACTTTAAGCAATACTCTGCTGAAAAAACATGTGCACTTAAGCACACCTTTTTTTTTGAGTTTTCCCCTTATACACTAGCTATTTATAGCCAAAAAAAAAAAAAATGCTGGAGACGTGCTAATTAAGCGCCACAGCTTCGTCATCATCAACCAATGTCTGATGTTGCGTCTTGGCAGTTGCAACTTGGTCTTCAGGATTCACTGTGGTTTCTACCAGATGCTGCCAGCTTCGGGTTAGCTACGGGTATCCATTCAACCTCTCTTATATTTAGCACAATGAGCAAGGATTTTTTGCTTTTATTTTGTTTTTTTTTTTTAAATATACGCTTACACAGGGTATTATAGTTTTGTGGAGGAATGTGTAACGCTTTGATGGAGGCTTTTGTGAGCCGGGAAATTATTTTATTAATTTTTTTTGCTAGTGTTTTTTGTAGTGTTAGCGAAGGTTTTTGAACTGTAACATTTTATATTTAATTTACTACCTACAGAGGAAAATGGGATAAAAAAAGACCTTTAAATGAGAAACTTAATTGCTATTTAAAAAATTAATATATATAAGTATTCGCGACTAAACTTAATTTAGGCAATTAAATTAAGTACTTAACTTATAATATAAAATATTGAGAGTTCAATATGCTTCGGAATAATTCATGTATACTATAAAATATAGATATATCTTTTTATATAAATGGATTACTATATTTTATACACTGTAAAATATAGATATATCTTTTTATATAAATGGATTACTATATTTTATAGCTGCCATAGGAAGAATATGTTGAATATTTTTTTTTTTTTATCAACGATTATTTTGTTTGCCAATATATCTCTAAAAAAAAAACATGCATAATTCAAAGTTTAATTGCATTTTTTAAACGTTGCCTAATTTTATACCTAAATCGGAATTTTTTATATTTGAAAAGTTCCCCGAAATATGCTCAATAATTAGCTTAACACAAAAATCTGTTTTTACTTAACAAAAAATCTTTTTTACCTAAAAAAATCTTTTTACCTTAACAAAAAATCATTTTTACTTAACAAAAAACCTTTTTTTTCAACAAAAAACCTTTTTCACTAATTTTTTTACTTAACAAAAAATCTTTTTTTACTTAACAAAAAATCTTTTTTACTTAACAAAAAAAAGCCTAACAAAACAATTGCAAGTTAAATTATACACTCTAAACCAACTTGTATTTATATATCTGTCATAAAATGACTTTTTTTTTTTATGCGAAATCTTTTAACAAGAGGGTATATATCTGCGATATATCAAAAAGATAGCTGTTCTTTCATGTTGTTGCTGTTGTTGCAAGTATTTATTTTTTGTCTTTTGTTGTTTTTGTTGTTATTATTGTTGAAAGAGCCGCTGGCACGACGGCACAAGTCACTCAGCCGCAACGAGAAAATCGTGCGAGCGTTTAATACTGGGCACTCTGCTCTGTGTGAGTAACTCGAGTTGAAGTTGAAGTTGCAGTTGCGGCTGCTGCAGCTGCAACAAAAGCAACAACAACAGCAGCAGCAACATGCAACAGCAGCGCCATTGTCTGCAAGTTTTTGGGCTCCGACTGCGACTCTGACTCTTCTGCCTGGTTGTTGTGTTTATGCTAAATGAGGGTTCAAAATGAACGGCAATGAGGCAAGCTTCTACTTGCAGCAGCCAAATTGCAACTGTAAATTGGAAGCGAGTACAGAGGGTGAGAGGGGCAGCTTGCTGGGCACATGTTGCATATGCCAATGCTTCAATTCAAGTTACCCTAATGCCCCCTCTCCCTATATATATATATATATCTCTGCAAATCTTTTTTGTTGTACAAATTTTGACGAACATTTTGGCACCCTCTTACTGTGTAAAGCGATTTGATTTTGCTCGGTATTTCGAGCTCAATTTGTTGCCACAATTTGTGCAGATTTTGTGTGTCTCTGTTGCATGCAACGGCAGACGAACGGCAGTGTTAATTAACAATTGTCTGGGTACATTAATCGATTTGAAATTTGACAGACAAATTTTGTCTTGCACTTTGCAAATTTTGTGACCAAAAATTTGGGGCTTTTATGGGTATAGCAGTGTGTGTATAATTGGAAAATCTGTAATAATAATTAATGCAAATGGTTTGCAGCTTATTTGGGGGTTTTTTCGAATTTATTATCAATTCATAGTTGAGCAATAAAGCTTTTAAGGGCTTAACTTATGACAAATTGTGAAGTTTGGCAACGCTGACAGGGCTTAAATTAAATGATAAACCTTTTTTAAGTCGTTAAAAAAAACTTTAAAAGTCTTTAAATGCTGTATACTTTAATTAGAAAGATTGACAATACTGAAAGTAAAAAATATACTGAAGTTTTGCTGAAGTTTGGCAACTCTGCAGCTGCCTGAAAATCTTTTTTAACTCTACTCTTACACTTTTCGCATTAAAACTCATTTGGCATGCTCTATAAACTAAAGTTACTGAAGTTTGGCAACAGCTTAAGCTAGTGCTGAAGTTTGGCAACACTGTAGCTGCCTTGAAAAAGAGTATTTGCTGCTCAAGTGACTCTTAAGCCTTTAGCATGCTTTAACATGGCTTTATAAACAAAATATGCTGAAGTTTGGCAACAGTTTAAGCCACTTGAGAAGTTTAGCAACAGTTTAAGCTACTTTTCAAGTTTAGCTGCCCTAAAAAGAAAATTTTAATTTCGCTGCTGCAACAAATTGAAGTAATTCTTTAACCCTTTTATGTAGCAATAATAAAATCCATTTATGCAAGGTTTTATAGACTAACCCATTGCCCGCATAACTTGACTTTGGGAGAGCGCTCTCAACACACTCCGGGGCTGATGCTTAACATATTTTCTTAACCTCAATAATGCCACAATCAAATTTTCTGCCGCATTGCCGATTAAAATTCCAGTACCTGGCCGGTCGCCAGGTTCCATTTTGTGTCGCCTGTTGGCTGCTGCATCATTGTGCTTGCCACACTAAACGCTTTTGACATTTCAATTAAAATTCTACAAAGTCTCCACGTCTATTGCGATGCGGTTGTAATTGCAGTTTGTTGCCTCTGCCTCTGCCTCGGCTGCTGCTCCTGTTGCCCCGATGACGACGTCATTGTTAAACATTTGCCAAATGTATTTCAAAATGGTACAGTTGGCGCCAGCCTGCTGCTCTCTACTCTACTCTGCTGTCCATGAATTGGATTCTCTGTGTTCCTCTACTGTCAACGCGAGATAATTAGACAGACGCGTTAATTGTGGCACTTTCAAATGCTGCTGCTGCTGCTTCTGCTGCGGCAACTGCAACAAACCAGCAGAAGCAGCAGCAGCAGCAACATTTGAGTCATCCAGTTGAAAAGTTATTATATGAGCATTGCCCATTACCACGCCTCAAAATGTTGCCTATACAACAGATATACAGTGGAGCTTCTTTTATATTTTATATAATTTTTAAGCTTATTGAGATTGTTTTAAACTTTTATAGTCGTTTTATATAAAGTATTAAATTAAATAGTAAATTAATAAATAAAATAGAAAATAAAATAATAAATAAAATAATAAATAAAATAATAAATAAAATAATAAATAAAATAATAAATAAAATAATAAATAAAATAATAAATAAAATAATAAATAAATAATAAAATAGAAAATCATTAAATAAAATAAAAAATACATAAAAAAATAAAATAATAATTAAACAAATAAATAATATAAAAAATGAGAAAAATAAATATAATAAAAAATGAGAAAAATAGATAAAATGGGAAAGTAATAAATAAATAAAATAGGAAAATAATAAATAAATAAAATAGTAAAATAATAAATAAATAAAATAGGAAAATAATAAATAAATAAATTCATAACTATTTAAAATAATAAATAAATAAGTAAAATATTAAATAAAATATGATATGAATAGATTTATCGATTAGTCATCATAAGAAAATGATTTTAAAAATGATGATAAAGAGGATTAAATCCAATTTAAATTGCAATTTGATTTTTAAATATTTTTTATGATAACTTTGCTATCAAGAAATTTTCAATATTGTTTAAAAAATAAATGAAGTAAATAATAAAAAATAAAAAATTAAAACATAAAGATAATATTAGCTCTGAAAAGGATAATATTATTGTTTCTACTTTTATCAGCAAAATTATTAAAAATAAAAAAACAGCTTAATAAACAAAAAAAAACTCATTTCTGGAGTTTTGATTTTAAATTTAAATTTCATATAGAAATTAAAATTCATAAAAATTAATTAAACAAAAAATTATGAAGACAATAATATCAGGCACAAAAATATGAAACAATTGCAAAATTTGTAAAAATGTAAAAGAAAATTTATAAATTTTATAATGTGTAAAAAAATTTATAATTTCTATTTAGAGAAGCTTGACTGTAGTTACATATAGTTTTATTTGATTGTTACTTATCTGCCACTCTGCTTCTCCCATCTCCCTCCGTCTCTCTCTCTCTCTCTATATGTGTACTAATGTCTTTTGACAAATGAGCAGCCGCAATGCTTGCAACAGCTACAACTTTGCCACAGTCTATATGCCACTGCCTCTCTCTGCCTCTGCCTCATTCTCATTCCCAGCCGCATCTTCAGCTGTTTCCATCTGCTTTGTCAGTTTTCAGGCATTTAGGTGTCGTTGTCAGGCTGCCTGCTGCCTTGTTGCAACGTTGCCTTGTTGCATCGTTGCCTGGTTGCAAATTTAAGCCGCTGACATTTGTCTAGCCTTGTTGCATTGGGATCTGATCTGGATTTGGACACACCCAGGGAGGGCGCGCTCCACCTGCACAACATGCCTCAAGCATGCAGCTGAGCTTTTGTTGCATTTTTATTACATTTAAAAATAATTTCAATTTTTTTTTATATTTTTTTTTTTTGCATTTTGAGTCAGCAGCAGCTTCTCTCTCATTGTCAACTGTCATTATTGATGTATGATCTTGATTTCCGTACAATATTGTATACAAGGCATATGTACATGACAAAAGCCTACCCCCCAGGCTTTAAATTTCCCTTCCCTTACCCCCGTTGCTTTTGTTGTTGCCTTGGCGCCTCTGTCAACTGCGTCAGTTGAAGATTTGCAATGGGAATGCGATGACTGTTTTGCCTTTGGCTTGAAAAGGGGGAAAAGAGGAGTGTGGGGGAACTCTCGCTTTGTTGCCAATTTTCAATAAGCTTTAGCTTGCGAATTGTTGACAATTGTTGTTGTTGTTGTTGCCTGCCAAGATGACTTGCAGCCCCTGGAAGTTGATATTTTCTGATATATGTATAAGTTTTTTTTTTTTTTTTTATTATTGTTACAAAAGTTTACATAAAATGCCATACATGATGCCAAAATTCCACTGAAAATGTCTTTGCTTTTGTCCCAAAACAGAAATGTGGCAACAATGCAATGCAATATGAAAAGAGCTCGTTTTGTTGGGCTGCTGTATAACAAGAAGATTTAACTAGAAACAACTGGGTTATATATGTACAATATTGATTTTGTATAGAAAAAGTTGAAAAAGCAATTAAAAAAAATTCTCTGGAAATGTAAAAACTTTACCTTGAAAAACATTTACCAATCACAAAGTTGGTTTTAGTTTATTTGAATTAAATAAAACATAAAACAGAAATGTTTTATTTGACTCTCTTTGATTTGACATAAAAATTTACTTACCTTGGTAAGGTAAAAATTTATTAAAAATTGATAAATTTAAAAATATATACAGCTTTATTAGAATTTTAAAAAATTTGGATATATACATAGAAAACAAATTCTATAATTCTATTTGATAATTTAATAAAGCAATTCTTTGATTTCTCTATATTTTCTTAATTTTATTCAAATTAATTTTTGGCATCAATTTTTCCTATAAAAATTAAAATTTTAATTTAAAAATGAAATATTTATTGTTAATATTTTAACTGAAAAATATTATAAGTTGAATTTTTATTCATATTTATAGTTATATTATAAATAACAAATATTTTCTATAAATTTTTCGCTATTTTTTTTCTTCTTTTATTCTCTTGATATTTTTGATAAATAACAAATATTTTCTATACAAATTAATCTACCTTATATTTAATTTATATTAAAATCCCATTGCAATTATAGTATTACAAAGTTATATAAATAAATATGCTATATTATATTTTTTATTTAAATAAATACAATTTATTTCTATAGGCTTTAAAAACATTTTCTAACCAATCAACAGTCTTTGATTTATAAAATTTAAACAAAAATCAATTCATGATTAACAATCATGCAAAAATTTCATATTTTTATACTATGTAAAGTTTTTTATTAAAGAAAAAAATCATGTGCACATTAATGGTTTTAAAGATAAACAGAATCGACAAAATTCTACATAAAAAAAAAAGTAAAATCAACAATGACTAATTTAACAATGTTCTTTAGCTTTTAAAATGACAAATCATTTATGATTCAAAGTGCCAAATAACCTTGAAATTGTTTCAAAACTTTTATAATATAAGTGCACACGCTATAATTGAAAGTACACGCTTGCGTTTTTGTTGTGTTTTCTATTGTTTTTTTTTTTTTTTTTTGTTAACTCAAATTAGCTATGGAACTGTTATTAACAATTCTATTCCAAAAAAAAGGAAACTTGATTTTTGCAGCAGGTGCAAACTATTTAACGCATAAACAAAATCTGCTAACAGGTAAAAGATTTTCTCTAGAGTTTTGTTTAGTTTAAAGAGGCAAAAGATGAAAGAATTTTTTTTTTTTTTTTTTTTTTTATATATTTTTAAGGCGTACACTGCTCAAATTGATTTTTAGGGGTTGGTTGTATGCCAAGGATATATAACAGTGCGTGATCCTTTTAATGGTGCATACTCTCGCATAACAGGATACGCATAGGCTCAAAACTCAAGTACCTGTGTGTGTGTCCTTTTAACAGGATACTTGAGCACTTGGCAGCTGCATTGTTTAACAAGTTTATTGGGGCTCCTTTTTGGTTTCCTTATTGATTTTTTTCTCTCTTTTAACATGTCACACAAATATCGATAAATCGATTGTGGGAGCCAGCCGGTTTTTTGGTTTTTTTGAAACTTGGGTTTTTGATCTTGAATGCTGTGTGCCAATGGAACGGCAGATGTTTTGAAGATAATAGCGACGACACAAGTGGGTTGTTGACCCTGAGGGGTAGCAGCCGGTAAAATAACAACAACAGCAACAAAAAGGATGAGCATGAATGTTAATATTGATGCAAGGTGGAGCTTGAAGTGGAGACTGTGCCTCAAGTCTGGAACTTTGTGCCTGGCTCTGTTCGGTTAGCTAATTTATTAACGAATTTTTCAACGAACCGGGCAGACGATCGACCAGTCAGCTACATTGTTGTTATTGTTGTTGCTGTTGTTGCTGTTGCTGCTGTTGCTGGCACGCATGCGCAGCAGCAGCAAACGTTCAATGCACCCAAAAAAAAAAAAAAATAAAAAAATTAAAATAAAAATAAAAGAAACAAGTAAGAACCCTGCAGAAACCCTAAGTTGAACCAACTGCAGTATACTCTGTGCGCAGTCTGTTGGCCTTTTGTTCATTTCGGAGTTTATCTTAAAAGGACATTATCGATTTTTATAAAGTTATGACAGTTTTCAAGCCTAGAGAGAGTTTTTTCTATAAAACTTAGAACTCTAAAATTAAATTTTTCTGTTGAAATATTAGCATAGCAGTTAAAATAACAGCTCAAATAAGTTTTAAAATACTCTTTTATACTTAATATAATGTCCGCAATCGTTTTAAAATAAATTTTTGAGATTGAAAAATTTTCAACATTTTTTCAAAATTTGATAGGGGTATTTATGCAAAAAATGTCGAAAAATTAAAAAATTTGTTTTCCTAAAATTGAAATGCAAAATTAATCTAGAGGACAAACCATAATTAAAAAGACATTCTAGATAAAAATCGGTTCAATTTTGAGCAAGTTAGAAGAGTTTATAGTCTGGAATTTTGAGTTTTAAGTCAAATTTTTTGCGTTTTTTCGGCCTTACAACTAAAATAACTCTCAAATTATGTTTTGAATAATAGTTTTTTACTAATATTAATGCCCGCAATCGATTAAAAATAAATTTTTGAGACTTTAAATTTTTCAAAAATTTTCAAAAAGTGATGGTATGCAAAAAATGTCAAGAAATTGAAAATTTTGTTTTTCTAAAATTTAAATGCCAAATTAAGCTAAAAGACAAACCATAATAAAAAAGACATTCCGCTTCAAAATCGGTGCAATTTTAACCAAGTTATGAGAATTTATAGTCTGAAATTTGGAGTTTAAAGTCACATTTTTAGGGGTTTTTAGGTCTTACAACTAAAATAACGCTCATAAAAAGCTTGGAAATACTGATTTATACTAATTTTGATGCTAGCAATCGATTGGGAATACAATTTTTACATTTTAAAAATTTTAACATTTTTTTCAAAATGTGATAGTTTGAAAATATCGATTTTTTTTTATATTTTTATTTAAATTTTAAATCAATCTAGAAGTCAAATAATGACCAAAAAGATATTACGCATAAAAATTGCTTCAGTTTTGACAAAGTTATGAGAGTTTAAAGTCTACGAAAATTATATATTTTATATAAGAAATTTATATTAAATTTTGATATATTTTATATAAGAAATTTATATTACATTTTCTCTATAACTATATACTAAATTTGATTCTCAAAATTATGTAATATGTTTATTTTATTTTAAATCAGCCCATAATTCCCTCTTTAACAATTTGTGAACAGGGTATAAAAAGAACAAAAAAGAAGAATGAAATTTTTGTTGGGTTTTTTTATTTTTTTTTTTTATTATTATTGTTGTTGTTGTGTTTTTTTTTACGACAACGTCTGAGAACCGGATGGTCTGGCAGTGCCCCAACTCTTGTTGTAGGGGCAGGTGTAGGAGGCGAAGAGGGGAGAGGAGTACAGGGTATTGGGGTACAGGCACCTATGGCCAGGGGGGTCGTCAAAACGTTGACCGATGCGGCGGCTTATGGCCATTGCGAGGCGTTCATTGCTTGCCTTCCTTTTGGCTGGTAACTTGTTGTTGCTTGTGGTTGCTTGTTGTTGTTGTTGTTGTTTGTTGCCTTGCGGGAGCTCTCCAACCTATCCCAAGTTGAGTTTTGACACGCATCAGGCAATGGGGCTGCGGATGCACACACAATACACACACACAGTGTGTGTGCCCATCCCCAGGCGGCAAGCGCAGTTTAAATATTTTTAATTGAACTTTTGCCTCCAGACAACGTGCAACATTGGACAGACAACGACAACAAAAAACAACTATGCACATTAACTTTGTTTCTACAATGTTGAAAACCGCAAGGGGGCGCAAAAGTTATAAGAGGGGGAGGGGGGCAATTCTATGCTGGGGAGCGGCTTTTGCGGTTATTGATTAGATAGATATCACAAAACATGCATGAAGTGGCTTTTATACAAGTAAAACCCCCCCCAACACCCCTACACCCTACAGTATATATATAGTAATGATATATACAGTTAGAGCATTATAATTTGCTTGTTAGATGAGTCACAAGGGGTCGAAGCTAATTACTCAAGAGAGAGAGAGTGCCAGGGAGGGGGAAAGGTGTAATAACAATTGTTATATGAAACCCATATGTAATTAGCTTACTTTAGATTCAACTGATGAAGTTGTACAGATATATAACAACAATGTGGCAATTAAGCTGACCAATGCTTCAAGGCGAACTTTAATTTTGTGTAAGAATTTAATAAAATTTGTGAATTAAAGCATAGAAAATTATAAATGATAAATGTATAATTATTTAAAGTGTTTATTTCTCTACTTTAAATCGCTTTTACTATCAGAAATTCTTGGAAATGTTGAGCGTTTTGGCAGAATGAATTCAAGTTCTTTTCTTTGTTTTAAAAAGTAATAGAACTTCTTAAATAATTATATGCGAAATCTTGGAAAAAAGGAATATATTCAAATTGTTTTAGTTTTTATAATTAGATGGAATTCCGGAAACTGCAAAATAGTTTAAAATAACTTTCAAATACAACTTAAATGATGTTTAAATATAAGTTGAGCATTTCTAATATATATTTAAAGTTGCTTTTAAAAGCTTTCATTTTTTAATTAACCAGAAATTAATTTCTTAAATTGTTATTCTTAAATGATAAAAGCGAAATTTTTGAAAAGGTTTTATAATGTATTTATTTACTTTTTTTTATATATTTTTTTTGGTTTACTTTTGATTTTTTTTTTATTTTTATTTTTTTTTTTATTTTTATTTATTTTTTTTATTTTACTTTTGATTTATTTCTTTCTTTATTTAATATTTATTTTCAATTTATTTTTTATTTATTTTTAAAGTCGCTTTTAAAGGCTTTTATTTTGTAATTAACAAGAAATTAATTCTCTAAATTGTTATTCTTAAATGTAATAAGCGAAATTTTTAGAAAATATAATAAATACAATTTTTTCTATTTATTTATTCTATTTATTTATTCTATTTATTTATTCTATTTATTTATTCTATTTAATATCCTATTTATTTATTCTATCTATTTATTTTTTTTTTTTGGTTTATTTTTTTGGTTTATTTATTTTTTGGTTTTTTTTTTATTTTTTGGAATTTTTTATTTTTTCTATTTATTTTTATTTTTTTGATTTATTTTTGATTTATTATATTTATATATTATATTTATATATTATATTTATATATTATATTTATATATTACATTTATATATTATATTTATATATTATATTTATATATTATATATATTTTATATAACTAAATTATCTGAGACTTTAGAATCGAACGGAAAATTGCGTTATAGCTTAATATATATTTTAGAATGATCTGGCTTGTGAATAAATGTGGCTTAAACCATTTTTTTAATTAATAAACCTCCTAGAAACACTCCAAACTGATTTTATTGTCTAGACATTCCCACACATTATATCAAAATATATTCTTCTTTTGTCACCCTTTTCAATTTTACATTAAATTACAAATATTAAATACATTTATATATCATTTTAAATTTCCCAATCTAATAATTTTCTTCTTCTTTTTCTTTACAGGTAAGTCTCAACCTAATAATTTTATTGATTTACTGCGTAAGTAAAATAAACTTAAGGAACACCCACAACACAAACGCAATCTGATAATTAGTCAACTCAAATGTTGTTTAATTAAGCATGACTAATTAATCACTCTACATAAATTAATTAGGCTTGCATGCAACATATATAAAATGGTACTTTAAATAAAAATAGTTTTTCCTCAAATGAGTAATAGGAAAATGGAACTTTAAAGCAATAAATAGACAAAAGCATCATAGAACAAAAAAATGCATTAAATTTTCAATAAAAATGCGTCATAAAATAAATGTAAAAATGCGAACAAGAGATATAGATATATAAAAAAGTGAGGGTAAGGAAAGCAAGATGTGTGTAGATTCACATCTTTTTATAGAGCTGTTGAAAGTGTCGACAAAGTGCCTTAGTTTGTTTGAGGAAAAACTCGGGGTAGAGAGATATATATATATAGTAGAGGAGGCACAAAGTTCTAGGGTCAAAATGCAGCACGCATCAAATTGACACGCACATGTGAAGAGAGAGTGAGAAGTGAGGGCAAAGGGTCTAGTAGGGGTTAGTAGTATATAGAATAAATTCCACTATATATCAGAATATATATATAACGTATGAGAGACGCGTCTAATAATAATGGGGCTAGAGCAACAAAACATTGGAATGCATGTTGAAGTGCAGTAAAAATAGCAAACAATGCGAGTCATCGGCGAAATCAATAAAGAAAGTAATTTGAAACGTGGCAGCAACGTGGAACGTGCAACAGGACGGAAGCCCAGCACCGAGAATCGAGAATTTAGAACCTAGAACACCAAACCCCAACAGCTCCATTGACTATGTCCAGTTCATGTCCAGGCCAAAAGGCAATTTATCTAATGGTAATATTGTATGGGCTATAAAATAATATTGGCCAAAGGCGAGGCAATGTCAGCGACAAAAGACGACAAGAGGGAGAGGTGCGGTGCGGTATGGCAAGTGTTGTAGTTTGGTCAGAAAAGGCAAAAACTATTTTTAGGCTAGGCCAGGCTATAATCTAGGCTCCATTCAACATACATATATATGAGTAGTCAGTTACCACTTGCTGCTGCAGCTGCTGTTGTTGTTCGTAATTAAAAAAAAAGAAAAGAAAGAAAATTGCATAAAAAGTTACGTTAAACACACACACACACACTCACACACACACACACTAGGGTGCCCACAATAACGGCTCATAATTGTTGGCCAGAAGGAAAGAACATTTTTTTTAAAGGATTTTTTTTTATTGATGTTGCAATAAAAGTTTTAATATCACAAAAGATTTTATTATATTATAATATATTTACTAGCGGCGATAGTTAGCATGTAGAGTTAAAACTAACGAGTTAATTATGCATTCTGTGTAATTAAATTAGTATAATAAAATGGCAAAGAGTAGTCTATTAATGAGGCAGAAATGTTTAATAAATAGTTTATTTTTGCAAGAAAAAAAATTACAAATAATAGACAAAATTGTGGTATTTAATTTTATGCAAAATATTGCATACTAATTGTTACTGTTTTTTGTACATTTATGCGCCTTTTTGGAATTCTCAAACAGCTTTGGCAGTTAGGCTGTTAGGTCTGTGCAGTTTTTCTATATGAAAATCTTTTATTTTTGTAAAAGAATAATTGAATTAATTTTCTTTTTTAATCTTAAATAAGTGGAAATTATAACTTTGATATTTAAACGCAATGATTTTATATTGAACTCTAATTAAATTGTCGCTAATTCTATATTTAAAATTTACAAAATATTTTAAATGAAATGAAAAATCTTGAAGTAGAAACAAATTTTACGTTTACCTCTAATAAAATGCTCACAAAATCTTAACATAAAATTTACAAAATATTTTAAATGAAACGAATAATCTTGAAGTAGGAAAAAATCGTACATAATTGCAAATAAAATATTTTAAGGCATAGATTAATATAACGGAAAGGCAGACTTAATAGAAATACAATATTTATTTCCAGTTCTTTTTTTTTTATTTTAAAGCTATACAATAGCTATGATATTGATAGAAATTTTAACATAAATTTATTTCGAACATCATAAATGTTTTTCTTTCACAATAAACACAGCAACAACTCTATTACTTTAATTGTACCCACATATTGTACATATCTATTTCAAAATAACATTTAAAATTAGTTTCAGACATGACGAGACAAATGAAGGGGAGAAATTTTCCTATATACATATTATATAGTGTGTTTAAAGGTTGGGGGCCATCGATCTCATAGCATATGTTGTTCATTGCCTTTGTCATAGTTTTTACACAGTTGTTGACTTTTTCTTTTGTAGAATATTTGCTAAATTTAAATGCATCACGACATTGATTTGTCAGCGCGCCCTCATAAAACACACACACAGAAGATTCTCAAAGCGGTTTCTTCTTGACTCGTCTTCATCATTATTATTATCTCATTTGAAAATATCAGTATTTGTTTGTTGTTGCTGGTACTTTGTATTTATCCAGCTGTTAATTGCTGGAACCCAGAAAAAACAACTTGAAAATATTTTCTCTTCTTTTGGGGCTAACTATTTTTATGTTTGTTGTATCTTAGAGCTCTGCCATATGTTTTCATATCTTTTTTCTTACCCTCACTAAATGCTCTTGATCAAAGTTTGATGACCTTCTTCTTGAGGAAAAACTCTGTGTAAACAAAACATTGTCTTTTTAGTTTGGAATATTATCTTATATGCCTTGTCTTTAAATCGTTTTTTCTATTTTCATCTGCTTCCTTTTTGTGCAGCCCATAAACAAAACGTAAAAATTTCTGTATAATATTGATCAATTGATTATTTTTTCAGCTTTAAAAAAAAATCGGAAAAATTGTCATTAACTACAAAATTTCTTTGTCTGATGGATTTAAAATTCTTTCCGGATTTTCTTTTTCTTTATTTTTTGATTTTCCTGCTGTGTTTATTACCTGCTGTGCGCTAAATTTCTACAGCATTTTTTTCTGTTCTGTTTTCTTTTTGATATTTTTGTTCCTGTGAGTTCTTTTGGCTTGTGGGCGTGTCCCAGGCAACTGCAGTTTTTCTAGTGACTGGTAAAAAAGAAATATATATATATAAAAAAAAAATCTTGAAATGTTTTCCGGCTTTTCTGTGGCTGTTCGAGTGGTTTTGTTCTTGTTCTCTGGTTTCTCTGTTGTCTTGTCTTTGGCAGGATGTTGCCACTGCTGCCACCACCGCTGCTGTTGCTGCCACTGCCACTGCTGCGACTGCTGCCTTTGGCTTCAATTCTCAGCCGTACAATGAAAATTTCCACCCAATTTGCCCAACGTGCAGCTCATTTTGCTTTTTCAATTCCGCGCTTTTTCTCACTTCATCTGCAAAAACTTTTTTGTTTTTGATGCCCTAGCAGAGCGTGAGGGTATTATGAATTTGTAATCAAGTTGGGTTTTGAAAGAGATTTTTTTTGTGGAATTCCTATATATACATTTATATTACTGATTGTCTATCTGCTTATTTTAGAGCTAACTGTATGAAACTTGGCACGAATGTTCCTTTTTGTTGTAGGCTTTTTATATGTTCGAATTGGCCAGGTATATATGATGTATACAACTATAGCCTCTATGGCAAAGAAGGGTCGAAAGTTTCGATATTGAACATCACTTTTGTTTCTTTAAATATCTCCAATCAATATTATTAAAAATCGGACTACTATATTTTATTCTTATAGCTGTCATTGCAACAAACGATTATAAAATTAGTTGTTCATCTAAAAAATGTATTATTTTGCTAAATATTTAATTAAATATATTAATTTTGCACTTGGTAGGCTTAGTACATTTTATATAATGAGGATAACTAAGTATATATCATGGGAATTGATTTGATTTATATTTTTTATGTTGTATGCTTGTATTTATTTTTTAGAACCCCAGTTTTCAATACGTTTTAAATTATAAAGTTTAGAAATTAAATTATTTCATTTCCTCAGTATTTTTTAAATATAAAGCTAAAAAATGAGATTAATTAACTTCCTAAGTATTTTTTAAATATAACACTAAAAAAATTACATTTATTAATTTTCTCAGTATTTTTAAGATATAATGCTAAAGTATTACATTTTTTAATTTCCTCAGTATTTTTTAAATATTTATAAAGCTAAAAAATTACATTAATTAATTATTTTTATTTCCTATATATATTTTTCATGAAATGCATATTTAGCATAGTTTTAAATGAAGCGGCATTAGGTATAGTTTTTTTTAAAAAAATATTTGATTCAAAATTCCATTTATTGTTGTCTTTGCTAACATTTGAATAAAATTAAATTTTTCAAAAATTCTTGATTGAAAATTCCATTTATTATTAATTTGATTTATATTTTTATAAGTGTATTAAAAACTTTTGCAAAATCATCTGGCCCATTTCTCGTTGCATTTGTTACGCTGTCTTTCTATATATTTTTTTTTTCTCATTCTCATTCTCATTCTCTAGAGAACTTTTGACTTGGCAAAACTTTTTGGCTGCCAGCGCGCATTTCAATCAAAAATATATACTCTGTATATACATTATATATGTATATACTCTATATATATATATCTGACTTGTCTGTTTGTTTGGCCTCGTTTGCTCACCAGCTGAGGCGTTTGGGGCGTGGCATTTTCAGCTATTGTTTTCGCTGCAGAAGAGAGAGAAAACTCATCTTGAAAACTCATTAAACAAAGTACACACTTCAACGCCAAAGCCAAAGTCACTGATGTGCAATGTTTTTTTTTGTTGTTGTTTTACTTTTTTGCTTTTTGTTTATAGGTGTTTATGTAGTTGTTGTTGTTGTTGTTTTACTTATTACTGTTATAATGCCTGAAAGTTTGCAACACTCGACTTTGGCTTTTGGCTTTGTTTTGTTTTCACACCTCTTTATTTTTGTTTTATTTATTTTTTTTGTGTGTATGTGCAAGCAAATATGTTTAAAATGTAATTTGCATACCTAAAAGTGCTTAACACACACACACACAGCAGCAGCTTTACCCATACAGTTGCACTTGCGCGGCTTTAATTGTGCCGTCAACAAAGCAAAAACAAAAAGTGTAGCACAGTTTTGAGCGCTCTGGGAGGTAAAAACAACGCAGCCACGCTTGTTGCATGCCACACGTTGCTCGCTCTGGCCTTAAAGTGATACCTTGTATGTGTTTTTTTTTTGTTTGTATTTTTATTTATTTTTTGCATTCAAAAGTTGTTTTTTGTTGTTGCACCATAACTCACGTGTAAATCGCTTGGAACTTGCAGCTCAGCTCTAACTCGCTACATGTGGCATAAGTTTTTTTTTTTTTCTAGCTGCAGGACACTCCCCTCAGCAGTATAGCCCCCTCAGCAGTATACCCCCCCTCAGCATTTATTTTCTTGTTTTGCCATTTCAATTACCTTTGCTGCATACCTAGAAATGCTTTAGAGTCTCACAAACACATACAAATATTTAAACTAAGTCACAAAAAGTTTTTTATTTATTGTATGTGTGTGTGTAATTGCCACGCCCACTGTAGCGCCGCCCTTTGGGCTCTATCGTCTGTCGCAAATATAAAAATTATGCACATAAATTCAAGCGTTGCTTTTCCAAGTCGTAAAGTTTTCTTTTTTTTTTTTTTTTGCAACGTAGAATTTTTGCCGTATTTTGCTTTCAGGCATTTTTCCTTTGTTTTTAACTTGTTTTTTTCTGTATTATTTTCTTTTTGCTTAGTCATTGCTTGGCATTTGTAAACGCCTTTGTTGGATTTTCCATATATTATTTTGTTTAAAATTTATTTCTATTTCGATTTTATTTCGCCACAAATAAATTACTTATTTTAAACATTTTGTTGGGCGTATTTTCTAGTTGTGCAATTGTGAATTTTGTTAAATAGAAAATAGAAATATTGTTGTGCTATAAATTCAATGGCGACTCTTTTGTGTGGCTTGTGAAAAGTTGCAAATAATTTTTGGTTTGAAAAAGTGTTGTAAATATATGTATATATATATATGTAAATTAGTTAGCAGCAACAAAATTTGTAGCAAATTTGTGGACTGTGAAAACTTTGCTCATAGGTGAAATGGCAAAAATTGTGGGCGAAGCGGTAAAAATGTTGAAAAGTTTTATTTTAGATTTTAATTGGTTTGCGCAGTAAAAAAAAGGTGCAACATTTCACAAAATTATAAATTAAAGTAATTAATGTGAATAATATTTAAATTAGGTAAACATTTTAGGGCAGAGCGTGTGCATAAAAGTGATTTTTAAATTTTTAAAGCGTGAACAATTTTTGGCTAAATTAAAATACAAAATTCCCATAAAAATTTGAAAAATGAAAGACTTCTAATATAATTTTTAATTTTTTATTAATTGCAAAAAATATCTCAATCAAGATTTGTTTCTATTATAATTTTAGAAACTTATTAATTTAACAATTATTTTTTTTTCTATAATAAACTAATAATTCTAGGTTTCTTTTAACCATTAAATATGAGCTTCAGCATTATATTATATCATTATAAATTGTTTTTTTTTTTATGATTTGTATTATCCTCTATTTTCTATTATATTTTTTACCATATTTTTTACCATATTTTCTACTATATTTTCTATTAAATTTTCCATTAAATTTGCTATTATATTTTTTTTATTAAATTTTCTATTTAATTGTCAACTAAATTTTCAACTAAATTTTCAACTAAATTTTCAACTAAATTTTCAACTGAATTTACTATTAAATTTTCTATTATATTTTCTATTATATTTTCTATTATATTTCCTATTAAATTTTCTATTATATTTTCTATAAAATCGTCTATTATATTTTCTATTAAATTTTATATTATATTTTCTATTATATTTTCTATTATATTTTCTATTAAATTTTCTATTATATTTTCTATTAAATTTTCAACTTTTTCTATTATATTTTCTATTTAATTGTCAACTAAATTTTCAACTAAATTTTCTATTAAATTTTCTATTATATTTTCTATTATAATTTCTATTATATATTCTATTAAATTTTATATTAAATTTTATTATATTTTCTATTATATTTCCTATTGTCAAATTCTGTAATTATTTTAATTAATTGACAATCAACTTTCAGCTCATTTCTTGTATTGAACTTTCACAAAATCTTTGAAAATTTTCTGGTTTATATTTTTGTGGCATGATACTCTGACCTCACTGCAGGCTCTTGTTGTAAACCTTTCAAAAGCTATGCATACACAGAAATGTGCTTAACATTATTTTCTTTTTTTTTTGCAAAGAAAAGCCTCAGCATCACCACACTTCCCTCCCCTCCCCACCCGCACTTTCAAATGTTTGCAACTTGATTAAGATCATAATCGTTAAAATTACTTGAGCGCAACTATTTTACGAGCAAATTACTATTTTTATTACTTATGCAGGCCAAGTCGCCAAGTTCAGTGCCTTGTGCAGAAAATTATATATGCTGGCATCTCTTTTGGTCAGGTCTTATAAGCCCAAACCCCCTCCCCCCTCTCTCTATTTTAACCCCTGCCGCCACTGTTCCCTTTTGGAGTAACTCTCTTATTGGGTTGTAACTTTTATGGCTCCACGTTGCAGTCATCGTTCGCTTTGTTGTTGCTTTTGTTGCTTCCTAAAATTTATGCCGCTCAAGTAGTTGCTAGATTACGCAGCTGATGAGGGGGCGTTAAGAGAGGGGGTAGGATGAACGGTCTAGAAAGTTGGCTAAAAAGGCATCCTTTTTTGGGGTTGCCAGTTCTCTGACTTTAACCGAGATTCATCGCCCAACTTGTGTTTTGTTTAATTTTAAGCGACGTTTTGCGTTATTTTCTCTGCACATCCTCCAAAAAACGAAAAAAAAAAAAACAGAAAAGAAAAGAAAAAGCAAGAGAATATAAAGTTTTTGCGAAAGGCGGAACAGCGGC
This sequence comes from Hirtodrosophila alboralis, assembly GCA_035043045.1. Taxonomy (NCBI): domain Eukaryota; kingdom Metazoa; phylum Arthropoda; class Insecta; order Diptera; family Drosophilidae; genus Hirtodrosophila; species Hirtodrosophila alboralis. Next base: position 741,098 of record JAWNNH010000263.1, on the reverse strand, counting down.
GTTTATTTAATTTTATTTTTTCTTTGTGTATATAATATTTATAAAGCTTAACTAAAGAGGGGTTTTTAATATTGCCAATTTCTGATTTATATATATAAAATAATATAAATAATAATAGAAAATTACAAATAATATTTGATACAAGATTTGGTAATCCTGTTCCATGCGAACTGATTACTTTTAAAAGTTATAATAATGAAATTTCATGCACATGCTGTTTTTTAATGCAGTTAAAGTATACTTACTTTGAAATTGGTGAAATCAGAGTTCAACTATATCTTAAAACTGCAATAAAAATAATATGTCGAAATTTTTTTATTTTCAATTATTTTATTGTATTTTTTTCATATATTTTATTGTATTTTTTTTCATATATTTTATTGTATTTTTTTTTTTTTTTTACATATTTTATTGTATTTTTTTCATATATTTTATTTTTTTTTTTCACATATTTTTTTATATATTTTTTCATATATTTTATTGTATATTTTTCATATATTTTTTTCTTAAACAATTTTTTTTCTTATATATTTTTAATTATTTTTTTTTTAATATTATTTTTGTTATATTATTTTTTTTTATGTATTTTTTTTATGTATTTTTTTATGTATTTTATTTAATATTATATTTTTAACATCATTTTTTTTTTTTATTAAATTGAATTAAACCTTTAAAATGTTTATTTCTTCAGAGTTTTTGTATGAGCAACTTTTTTGTTTGTACAGATAAATCAACTAAGCTCATCTATAATCTAAAATTCATTATGATCTATATAAACATGACAATATTGGTTAAAAGCTAAAAACTAATTCATTTAGCTTTCAAAAGGTTAAATATACCAAAAATAAAATATTTATGTTAGCAACTTGATTGTTTTTTATAATTTACCTTAAAAATCATTCTATAAACATGTCTGCAAGGATATTTATTTATTTATTTAATTTTTTCTGTATTTAATTTTTGTTTAATTTTTTATTTATTTAATTGTTTCTTTATTACATTTTTTATTCTAGTTTTATTTGAGCAAAACCAAAATGTAAAGCGCGTATTTAAAAGTCAAATAAAGTATACAAATTTTTAGTTATATAATAATATATCTATGGGGCTGGGTTTTCTCTATAAAACCCAAAAGCTCATTCCAAACATTTATTTTGTGGTTTTGTTAACTTTGGGCAATTGTTGTCAAATTGATTTTCAACCCAAATGCATTTGTTTGTTTGTTAAAAATGTATTAAACTCAACATTAAATTTAAATTTGATGCGGTGTGTTGTGCACACACACAAACACACACACATACACACAATTTGTGTTGAATGCCCCAAAGCGTTGCGCCATAAAGCGCTTAAAACTAGGCAACAGAATTTTAGTTTTTTGAAAGGGGGGTAGGAGCCGGGACGAGGTTATTTGCCAAACAACAACAATAACAATTTTTAGAGCACACGTGGCGTATGCGTAACGTAAAATTAGCAAAACTTCAAATGGGCAGCCAAAAAACGCACGTGGATTAAACTGAAACGCACGCAGAGGGCAAACGGGGGGGTAGGATTGTGGGCGGATGGTGTTGCCTTGGGTCTGGGGGTCGCACAAAGGACAAACATCAGGCAGGACCTCCCATATAGCGGAGACGGGGCAGGCAGCATGACGTTGGGAAATTGGAGGTAACGATGTTGCGAGCAAGTTTATAGAGGCGAGACGAGGTTATAGAGGGAGGAGGGGGAAGCCAGAGCATGTACAAAATTTAACCGCTTATAACACCCTCGTTTGGTAGCCACACACACACACAGATACACACAGGCACACACACGCGCGCGCACACATTTTTGCACCCTTCGCAGGGGGCAGGAATAGCAGCAGCAGCAGCAGCTGAGTAGATTTTCATGTTCTGCTATGTGTGTGTGTGTGTGTGTGTATGGAAAATTTGTGTGTCTGTATGTGTGTGTGTGGAAAATTCCCGGGCACACGGTTAGCACTGATAGAGAAGCCAAGGCAACAACAGCTTCAGCTTCAGTCAGAGCAGAAATCTTCGTCTCCTTTGCAAGCTTTTCCCCCGAAAAGTCCTTGCTTTGCTTCCTTTTCGATTTTGCTTTTTTTTTGCCTTCAAATATTCTCAGCGATTTTCTTCCTTCGATTTTCCTGTTCCAAGTCTCTGAGGCGATTTGTTATTGTATTACTTTTTAGCTATTGTACGTGTTTTGTGGCACATTTTCGCATTGCTTTCGATATCTTTGTATCTTTGTATCTTCGTATATCTCTCTGTATTTATGTATATATATGTTTATTGCATGATGAATTTGTAGCTGGCAGCTATATATATAAGAAATTTATTGGATTTTTAGTTGAATTTTGTGCACAAAACTAGAAATTATTTGATTTTAGTATTTTTAATAGCATTTTGCTGTCAGTCAGCCGTGGAATTATTTCGATAGTATTGGCATTTGAACAGCAAATTTAATAAGAGAAAATTCTGCAATCAACTAAAAGATTATTATCTGAAATGGCAGTTAGCTAGAGAGCTAAAAGATTATTATTAAAGATTAATTAAAGTGCATGAAAATATAAATTTAATGAAAATGTTTTATTTGATTTAAATGCTTAATTGAATGCTAAAGGGGAAATGTAAATGTTGTCAACTATTAAAGCATATAAAAATTTTAAATAAAATGAAATTTTGATAATATTAAAATATGCCTTTATTAAGCATTTTTTTTCAATTAAATATAAATATTTATAGGGGTACAATAGATCAAATTGGTCGCGGTACAATAATCCCTCCCCTAATAATAATAATAAATATTTATTTTAGCAAATAAATTGAGCATAAATAAAGTGTTTAATTAAATTAAATAATAGGACTTAAAAATACATTTTTTTTACTTGACAGAATATTGAAAATATTTAAAGAATTTTATAAAAAGCGTTTTAAAAAAGTGGCCATAAGTTAAAATCAATAAAAATAATATTTTATAATAAAATAAAAATCCATAAAAAATGCTATAAAATATAATAAAAAAATATGTTCGAAAAATACAAAATAAATTAATAAGTATAAAAAAATATATTAATAAATTAATTAGTATAAAAAAATATATTGATAAATTAGTAAACAAAAAAGAATAAAATAAAAAATATAAAATAAATAAAATAAAAAATATAAAATAAATAAAATAAAAAATATAAAATAAAAAAAATTACAAAATAAATAAATAAGTATACAAAAAAAAAAAATAAAAATAAATTAGTAAACAAACAAAAATAAAATAAAATAAAATAAAAAAAATACAAAATAAAATATAAAAATACAAAAAAAAAAAAAATACAAAATAAAATAATAAAAATACAAAATAAATAAATTACTATACAAAAAAAAAAATAAAAAATTATTAAAATAAAATTAAAATTCAAAATAAAATTACATTATTAAAATAATAAAACAAATAATCATTAAAATATTATTTTAAATATATAAAATATATTAATACATTACAATTTAATATAAAATATATAATTGTGTATTATTATTAATTTTAATTATCAACTCATTGTCATATTTACACAATTTTATTTTAATATGTCAACTTTCACATCTTTAATGAGTTAATGATTTATAATGCTCTCAACTTTCATTATCAGTCAGCAAACTCTCTTCGCATAACTTGGCCAACTGTCAGACCAATCCAAAAAAATATCCCCAACTCATGCCACATACGTATTCTAGTTTAACATTTTTCCAGAATTTTTTTATTTTATTTTTCTCCCTTTTTGAAAACCAAACATAAACTGCAACTTCAACTGTTGGTTGCAGGCATCAGGCGCATAAAGCAGCCGCCGTTTGCTGTTCAAATAAAAATCAAGTCAGTTTGTCAGACAGTTTATCAGTCTGTCATTTAGTCAGTCGCTCTGTTGGCTCATCAGTCTGTCAGTTTGTCACATTGTCAGCGTCCTTCAGCACAACAATTTTTGCACATGCAAAAAAATGCAAAAAAAAAAAATAAAAGGCGTCGCTGCAGGGGGGCTCTAAATGCGCGCTGCGTCGTCCCCCATTTACAGGCTACGCCCCTGTCCAAGCCTTCAGGGATTGCAGACTGTAACGCCCCTTCCACCCCCTGTCTTTCTCCCTTAGACAAACCCCTGTGTGAGTATGCATAAATTTCAGCGCACTTCGTATACTTCCTGCCTCATCCCCCTCTCTCACTTTTTGCCATACATATTTTCTCTGAATTTTTAGATGACTTTTTGCTGCGTTGTCGTCTATAATTTTTTTTTTTTTTTTGTTTTTTGTTTATTTGTAGTTCTGTTGTTGTTTTTTGCCTTTTGTTTTTTTTTTTATTTTTTATTATTGAATTTTTGTTTTTTGGCATTTCAACTGCTGCTGCTGCCTTCGCTCACTTGAGACCATTTTAAGTGTTTGCTGAATTTGCTTTTGACATTTTTTTTGTTTTGTTTCAACGTTTTTCTAAAAAAAAAAAAAAATAAAAAAAATTGTATTTCATGTGCCGACTGCAGTCACTTGAGACCGAGATTGAGGTTTTTTGTTATGGATTTTATTTTTTTTACCCCTATGCGGTTGCCAATTGAGCGGTTTTCAACTGAATAAACTATGCTTATATAAAAATTCTTCTGGTGAAAAATATGGTAAAGAAAGAATGAGTTTTAAGGCTATGCAGGGGTTACAATAGTTTAAAGAGATAATATAGGAAAAATATTAAAATTAATGCAATGCAAATTTACTTGATTGTTAAGGTTAATTGAGTGATGAAAATATGTTCTTATAGATCGTATTATAATTATAAAAATGTGGCAAAAATAATATTAAAATTTTTTAAAAATATATTCAAATATTTTTCAACATTTAGGGTCTGCAGGGGTTACAATAGTTAAAAGAGATAATATAGGAAAAATTATAAATTTAACGAAGGGAAAATTGTTGAGGTTAATTGGAGGCTGAAAATATTTTTTTAAAGGTCATATAATAATTATAAAAATGTGGCAAATATAATGTTAAAATTAATAAAAATAATTTTCCTAAAATTTTTTTTATTGTAATATTTTTTATGGTAATGTAGAAAAAATTATCAAGAATATTAAAATATATTAAAATAAATTTTTCTAAAATTTTTTTTATTGTAATTTTTTTTATTGTAATTTTTTTTATTATAATTTTTTTTATTGCAATTTTTTTTTTCTAATAATGTAAAAAAATAATTTTTTTAAAATTATCAAGAATATTTTAATACAAAAAATTTGTCTACAATTGTTTTATAGTGTAATTTTTAAACAGTCTTGATTCGTCTTGACCTTACTCGCAATTATGCATTATTTAATCTAATCAAACCTGGCTTAATCCTTAGCTAATGAGCTTATAAACTCGATTTTTATTTAATGCCCCACCATAATATTTTACCTACATTTAAATATCGTAAATTTTCTTTACTAATTACACTTATAATATATTCTATAACTCACTTCATTTAAATAAATTCTAATATAATAACCCACTTAGTTATTATAATTTCCTGCATATATATAATTAATTTTTCTCATGTTCTGATTTCTAATTTTTGCCCATTTTCTTTTCTTTACAGGTAAGTTTAAAAAACTACAATTTACAATTCTACAAAGTAAGAAAATAAACTGTCATGGATCGTTGACCAGAACGTTTTGACCCCAAAAAAAAGGCACAAAGTTTGTAAGTTAAAGTTGAAACATATTGCAGACTCCAGTCAGATCTTTATATATATAATGTGTGTGTCTCATTAAAATTATATAGCCTAGAGATTTCGTATTTACTTATGCTTATATGTGAGCTGCTTGTATTATGCGTACTTGCTGTCTCTCTATAACCGCAATAAAAGTTGAAAAATAAAAAAAAAAATTTAATTTTGAGCTCCACATTTTGCTGTCGTTGACTTTTACGCGCTGCTGCTTGTTGGCGGCACTGAACCACCAACAACAACAATAGCAACAACAACAACAACAATAAGTTTAACAACAAGCATAGATATAACTTTAGCCTAGACTCATTTACTAACTTTATCTATGCAAAAAGTAACTCTCATCGTTCGCATCCGCTAAATCCGTTGAAAATTTATATTGTAATTACAAATGCAAAATGTTAATGGCCAAAGGCATGACTATCGCAATGCCTCTGCCCCTTTACATGCCCCCCTTCAACACTAGATCATAGTATATATATATATATATTTAGTCTTAACGCTCGAATGCCCCGCGGCGTTGCACTTTGTCAGCTGTTTTTTTTTTTTTTTTTTGACAAACTTTTCCTTATTGTGCGTTAAAAATCGCTTGGAAAACGCATAGAAAACGCGAGCGTTTCTATTTCGACTTTAAGCTATTTTAAAGTGCAAAATTAAGTTAAAAACTTATAGAAAAAAAGAGTAAGGGTTGAGGTTTAACTCATGCTGATATCCAACAATTTTTTTGTAAGCCCTAAACTCATTTAAAATGTTGAAAAAGATCAAAAATATTTTGGAAATTTTTTACATTTAAATAAACAGGAATTTCATAGACAAGCTTCTGGCTTTTTAATATAATTTCTATTAGCCCAATAGTCTTTTAATATAATTTCTATTATTATAAGAGTCAATGGTATCAATGGTATTTTAAGCTATTTTCAAGTGCAAAATTAAGTTAAAAGCTTATAGAAAAAAGAGTCAGGTTTAAGGTTTAATTCATTCTGATATCCAAAAATTGTTTTTTAAACCCTAAACTCGTAAAAAATGTTGACAAAGATTATAAATATTTTGGCTATTTTTTAGAATTAAATAAACAGGAATTTCATAGACAAACTTTTGGCTTTTTAATATAATTTCTATTAGCCCAAGAGTCAATGGTATCATAAAAATTTTTAATTGTTGTAACTTGTTGTTGTTTTTTATTAAACAATTATTGCACAATTATTTTTATGTCTGTTTTATGGCATGGCACTGACCGCATAAAGTATTGGTCATTCTCCCAACTAGATATATATATACAATTATCTATTTTTTTTATATACATTTTTTTTTATTATTGTTTTCTCTGTTTATTATGATTATTGAAATAAGCAAAATTTAATTAGCAAACTGACCATTTAAATTGTTTGGCTAAGTGCAGTTCATTGAACCAACAGCTGGTTGTTGACTTAACTGAATAGCTGCTGTTGTTGTTGTTGTTTTTGTTGTGTGGGAGTTTGTGTGTTTGTTCAGGATAAGTTTTGTGCCACTTGGCGTATACTTAACATTGCAATTACTTATTATATATATATGCAAAAGTTAGCAAAGCTTAAGTTTAGTAAACTCAGCGAAGCCAACAAAAAGAAATAACATGCTACACATAAAAGAAACTAAACTGAGCATGGTTAAAAATGTTGCATATATGTTAAGTGTTGACTAACTTAAAAGATGCCCTGTAAAATTATGCTTGAAATATTGACAGGAAATATATATTTTGTGATTTTACAAAGATGAGAAGTGAGTTATTAAAGAAAATTCTATTATCTTAGCGTTGTTATAAAGTTGTAAATATCATTTCTGATTTTATATTCTATAATAAATAAAAAAAAAATTAAATTAAAATGTTGTGTATAAAAAAACAAACGAAATTTGTTGACTGCAAGCTAAAATACAATTTTGTGGACAGGCAACAATATAATAATATAATTAAAAGTTAATAGAGGTTTTAGACCCATTAACAAGTACATAATTTTCCCAATTAAAATCCAACTAAAATTTGAATTGCTTTTTAAGCACAATTTGCAAATCTAAAACTCTTTTTCCAACTTTAACTCTATCAAAGTTCAACTGCAGTTTTTTTCAATTTGCAATTCAAATTCAAAAAGAATTAAGAAATCTTTAAATTTACAAAATTATAGCTTAGCATGCCCTCTACATTCTTTTGCTATAATGAGTAGTTTTTTTTTTTTTTAACAACTGCTGTTGCTACAAAAAAAGGAAAAAAAAAAAAAATTGTGCAACATTTTGAAAGCGAAAATGCAACGCAAGTTGCAGCTGTTGACAAAGCGTTGAATCGAGTCGAAATCGCGTCGAGTGGCGGCAATAGAAAATTATGTTTATGTTTATGGCCAAAAGCAGTTGAATGGCAGTTAAAGCCAAGGGGGGGGTGCAGCGCTGAGAGGGGGGCAACTAAGAAGGCTGACGACTGTTGATGAATCAGAGCAGGCCAAACAATAGGCTACAATTTAGAAAAATTGTTGAATACTCTTGTTATTAAAAGGGGAAGAAGAGGGGGAGCTTATGAAATGAAGCTAGAGCTATTAAGTAGGATATAAAAAATTGGTATATAAGGCATACTACAACTACATTAGAGAGAGAAAATTTCCATAAAAATTAAATTTTTCTTCAATTTCACTAAAAACCTTGCAATCCGAAATATCTAGTTCAGAATTTCGCATTAGAAAGTTGTGAAATTAAAATAAAAAATTTTTTTTTTTTTTTTTTTTATATAAAAATTTACAATTTTAATAAAACTTAAAAGCAACTAAAAATGGAAAACTATTCGAGAATCTATTCTGTTATTAAAAGAGGAAGAAGAGAGGGAGAGTACTAGTATGTGGAGCTTATGAAATGCAGCTCGGGCTATTAAATATTATATAAAAATTGGATTATTAGGCATACTACAACTACATTATTCAAAATTTTCCATTCATTAAAAAATATTTTTCTTCAATTTCACTTAAAACCCTCTAATCCGAATTATCTAGCTGTTCTGAATTCCGCAAACCGCTTGAACTTTTGCTTTAAAAAGTTGCGGCATTTAAATGAAATTTTTTTGAAATATTCATAATTTTAATAAAACTTAAAAACAACTAAAAATTTAAAACTATTCGAGAAACTATTCTAGAAAAATAAAAACTAATTATATTGCTCAGAAATTATATTATATGAGTACGACTTAGAAGCTGCCCAAAGGATTGAAAACACATTATTTGACTATCCAAAAAAATAGAGTATATCACAGTATACAATGTTTCGAATATTTTTTTTAATAGTGCCAAAGATTTTTCAATGCTCTCATGTCATTATCTTTATCTGTGAAGTGTGTGTGCTCCAGCACTTTGTGGTTTTTTCGGGTTGAAGATTGTGTGGTCAAAAGTTTTTCAGCTTTGGAAGTTTTTTTTTTTTTTTTTGTGGTTTCCAGACACATTTTTGGGTCACAACTGTCGACGGTTGTCAGAGTTTGATGGTCTTTATACCAGGGCCTATAAATAAGCTTTCAATTGAGTTGTTTTTTTTTTTTTTTTTTTGATTCTTCTCTTTTTTGGTTTCTCTCTGACAGCTGCCAAATGTGCTGCGTCCATTGAGCAAATGATCAAATGGGGCTCTGACCAAACTCCTTGGGTTAGCCCAACTCTTCTGCCCTTGCCCCCCCTTTGTAGCTTTATGCTTGAAAAGCCCTTCAAATCAATCAACGCCTTTTGGGTGCTTTAAGCCGCTAATTTGTTTCGCCCAACAACACCCGCTCAACCCCCTATAAAAAGCCCTCCCTCCGCACACTCCCTGCTGGGGCTTGTCTGATTAATTGAATGCTTTTTGGTTTTTTTTTTGAATGCAAAGAATTTTCGTAATAAAATGCAAAATGCGAAGGCAGCCTCGTTGTTGTTTCTTGTTGTTTTTGTCAACGTTGTTCACGTTGCGCTGTGCAACAGAGAGAGGTAGCTATAAAGAGAGAGTGTAAGCTAGACAAAGATAGCATTAGAGCTTGTCTTGAAGTGGGTTAGTGGCACAGACGACAGCAGCAGCAGCAGCAACAGCGGCAGCAGCAGCAGCAGCAGCAGCGGCAGCATTCAACGTGACTGCTATGTTGACGTCGTCGTCAATGTTGCTGCATTTGTTGCATGTAATTTATTTACATTTCTGTGGCAGTGTTTCTTTATTTTTATTTTTTTCAAATACTCTGTATTTAATTGGTAAAATTGTGTATATTGATTTAATGCAAGGGCTTGCCGGTATAATGAACTGCATTTATTTTGGGAATATTGCGACTAGGGTTATAATTACACGCTTCAGATTAAATAATCAAGTTTTTTTTCAGATGCCTCATCTTCCGCATTTTTATAGTCAGAGCTACTTAAATTAGTATGTGGACAACTCATAATTTCCTTTAACAATTAAACAAAGAAAATCTGTGCTAATTTCTCTGCTGCCCCCGAAATCCAGAAACATTTATACCCTCCCACAGTTTTATAAATTTAATTTATTAGATTTTTTGCTGTCTAAATCCCTAGACACATTTTTTATATTTTATTTAATATTTTTTTTATTTTGTTTAATATTTTTTTTATTTTATTTAATATTTTTTCTTATTTTATTTAATATTTATTTTATTTTATTTAATATTTTTAAAAAAAAATTTTTTTTTTTTTTTTTAAATATTTTTTTTTATTTTATTTAATATTTTCTTTTTTTTTATTTAATATTTTTTTTATTTTATTTAATATATTTTTTTTATTTAATATTTTTTTTATTTTATTTAATATTTTTTTTTATTTATTTAAAATTTTTTATTTATTTTATTTAAGTTTTTTTTTTATATTATTGAAAATTTTTTTTTATTTTTTTTGAATATTTTTTTTTATTTTATTGAATATTTTTTTTTATTTTATTGAATATTTTTTTTTATTTTTTTTTAATATATTTTCTATTTTATTAAAATATTTTCTATTTTATTAAAATATTTTCTATTTTATTTAATATATTTTCTATTTTTTATAATATTTTTTTTTATTTTATTTAATATTTTTTTTTATGTTATTATTTATTTTATTTTATTTTTTTATTTTATTTAATATTTTTACAAAATTAAACAGCCTGAAAACAGTGTATTCTACAGTCGGTCGCTTGCAATTGTCACATTTTTTTTTTCTTCTTTTGTTTAACATTTTGCTGCAGCTGACAAAAAAAATCTAACAGCAAATATTTTTGCTTTGACATTTGATAGTTTTTTTTTCGTTATTATTTTGTTTTTTAAATTTGTTTATTTTTTTTATTCATTTTGTTTGTTTGTTTGTTGTTGCTTTTCAATTGTTTGTTCAAGGCCGTGTTTTGTTTTGTATTTTTTTTCATTGCTTTTTTGTTATAATTAGCTTATATTTATCGTCTTTGTCAGGTTGCTAGAGACTTGACTTTAATTGCCATTTCCATTTCATAGAGATTGCCAAATTGGGTTTGTTGTTTCTTCAGGTAGGTGTTTGTGTTGTCAAGGCGCGGCTTTAGCTTGTTTTTTGTATTTTTGCTATTTGCAAGCAACATTTTTGTTAATTAATGCTAAAAAAAAATAAGAATTGTTTCTAAGCAATTAGTTTTTTTTTTTTTTAAGCATTTAGGATATGCATCAGTTTGTTAAGTAATTTGCATAAAATTGTAGTTAACACTTTTGGCAGAGATCAAGGGAATTAATTGTGAGATTGCCAATGGAGCTTTGATGTAGGTAGCTAAAGCAAATATATATTTATTGAAATTGAGGCAGAATTGTGTAAGAGAGACAAAAATAATTTGATTTTAGAGTTATAAATTAAAGTTAATAGACATAAAATAACTAAACATTAGATAAATATATTTATAAAACAAAATATGCAGCTGTAGAGTCAGTAAACGCTTACGAATGCCATAACAAGGAAGAACTGCAATATGTAAAATTTATGTAAAAGTAGAGGCAGTTTTTGGGGGTATATATAAAGAAAATTATTAGCCAGGTTTATAGAAATATTTTCGGCAAATTTTATCAGGAATTCTTAGGTACAAAAAAAGAAAGAAATATTGAGTAGGCAAAATTGGAAAGTTTATTAAATATATTGCACTAAAATTAAATCAAATTTAGTTAAAATAATTTTTACAAACTCTCTTTTCTTTAAATCATATTTATAATAATTTTTTTTGTATTTTTTATTTTATTTCAATTTTTTTTTTATATTGTCTATTTTATTTCTATTTTTTTATATTTTCTATTGTATTTCTATTTGTTTATATTTCCTATTTTATTTCTTTTTTTTATTTTATTTCTTTTTTTTATTTTATTTCTTTTTTTTTTATTTCTATTTTTTTTATAGAGTATCGCTTATTTACTTTCCACCTTTAAAATCAACTTATAATTACTTTCCACATAACAAAAGCTAAACCAAAAATCGTCGAATTTAACACTTAATTCAAAGGCGTAATTAATTGATTTGCTTTATGGAATTATGCAGCATCATTGAATCAAAATAAACACACACAGAAACCGTAACTGATAGTTTAATATTTGGATACCTAAAACACGTCTCTCCTCCCTCCTCCCCCCCTGTGGCTTTTCATATGCCACAGACAGAATATTCAAAGAGGTTTTTTGTTTCTCTGTCTAGCCCCCGGGTGACTTTGAGGCTGCAACTTTTGGTTGCAATAAAAGTAACACAAACAAACAGTAAATAAAAAAAAACAAGTACTAAAGAAAATAATAAACAAAATTGTACAAAAGAAGTGCAACAGTAGTAGGGTGAGGGGGGCAGAGCTTTAAAAGTGCAGTGTATCTATATAGAAATGTCTGTGTATATATAAGTATAAACATTCGCCTTGCAGTCGCCGCTGATGTTTTTCTTTTTAGCTTGCAAGTTTTCTACATTTTTCTATTTTTTTCTGTTCTTCTTTTTTTTTCTTCTTTTATTTTTTTCTTTATAATTTTTCCAACTTTTGACCCAGTTTTTATATGCGCCTGCCGCCAGCCAGCTCAGACTTGCATTTGTTTGCTTTTTTTTTTTCTAATTGCCTAGCATAAAACAATTAAAGAACCTATTAAATTGTTAATAAATAAATATTGAAATAAATGCATAAATTAAATAAATTCAAGTGCTACAATATTTCTGAACATGTAGAAATTCTTGAAGCAGAGAATTATCGACAAAAGCAAAAAGCCTAAGAAATAAAATACAATAAAATACTATAAGCAATGTCATACGTAAAATAATGCTCGTAAATAAAGACAACAGCCACAAGAGTATAAAAGATATGTATAACAAAAACAAAACTTCGATTATACCCTGTACACGTAAAGAATGAGTTTAAGTGAAGGGTATAAATGTGTGGAAATTGTGTAAAGTTATTTATGTAAAGGTAGAGGCAGTTTTTTTGGGGTATATATAAAGAAAATTTTAGCCAGGTATATAGAATTATTTTCGGCAAATTTTATCAGGAAGTGTTAGGTACAAAAAACGAAAGAAAAGATTGTGAAAGCAAAATTTAAAAATTTATTAAAAATAGTACACTAAAATTAAATCAAATTTATTTAAAATAATTTTTACAGACTTCCGTTTTCCTTTAATTCATATTTATAATTTTTATATTTTTAATTTTATTTCTATTTTTTTTATATTATTTTTATATTTTTTTTATATTTTTTTTTATATTTTTTTTTATATTTTTTATTTTATTTCTATTTTTTTTTTAATATTTTCTATTTTATTTCTATTTTTTTTTATATTTTTTTTTTAAATATTTTTTTTTATTTTTTTTTTTATAATTTTCATTTTATTTCTATTTTTTTTTTTTTTTTTATTTATATTTTTTTTTATAGAAATATATCTCAGAGACTATTAGACCTACAGTCAGTAAATTATATATTTATTTTAACTCATATTTCTGCTAGTATTCCCACTTAAAAACTTTCATTTATTTAACATATAATTTGCATAAAACAGGGTATCTCAAAATGCAACCTTTTGTTAACATTTCTTATTTTTCTGTGTCTCTGTGCGCACGTTTTTATGTCATGTGCATAAATTGCAAACAAAACTTATGACAGCTATCCGACCCGGTTTGTCCCCCCGTCTCTATACCCGTAACAGTTTCCCCTCTTTGTCCCCACTTTGGCAAAAACAAGTTGCCAACAAGATGGTAACAGATGGAAAAAATATAAAAAAAAATAAAAATAAATTGTAAGTGCATTAAATGTGGATTAGTTGTGAATAAAAAAGAGATTCTGGGTAAATAAATACATTTGATGGCATTTAAAAAAATAATTGTACTTGTATTTAATTTATGCAGTGTTGTGGATAAACTTTTGAAATGTAATCAAAAATGATTTAAGAACTTTAATTGGCTTTTAAAGCACAAATTTGTGTTAAATATTTAAAGGCATTTCAAGTGTTGCATTGTAGTATTGTATTGTAAGAGTTTGTACATAATACATATACGTCATTCGATTGGCACGTGCTGAAAACATACTGAAAACTTATCAAACAAAGAGTTTTCAGTTTTCTTTGAATTTTTATTTTCCTTTATTTCTTGTTTTTGTTTTTGTTTTTCTATGTTATCTTAGCTGACAAGGCTGCAATGCCACCAGCAAATCTATTTAGAAGGCAAGCAGTCACGTCAGCGTTGGCAAAAACTTTTTACTACCAACATATGCAAAACTACGTCAAAAACTATTCAACACGAACAAAAGCCCAAAGAGAACAAGTAAAGTGTGTTTAAGTAGAGAAAGTTGAGCTAAAAGATACTCTATAAATGGCTGTGTAGTAAATAAATACATATTTATACTCAGTACTGTTAGCAGAACCGCTTGCAAGCAGTGCATTTCAAGCAGTTCAGGGCAAACAAGCAGTTTCGCAGTTTTATAAAATGGAATAGAATAAAAAAAACTATAAAATCCTGTGTAATAACAAAATACATATTTATACTCGGTACTGTTAATAGAACCGCTCACTAGCAGTGCAGTTCAAGCAGTTCAGGGCAAACAAGCAGTTTGCTGTTTTATAAAATAAGGTAGATATTTTTTGAATAACTTTATTCTTTATTATCAAAACGCTTTGAAATTAGTAAATCAAATAAGCAATAATTCAGAAAAAAATTTGGAATAAATAATATTTATTTTCCTTTGACCACAAGCCAATTAAACTCATCTCCTAACAAACTAAGGTCACCAAAAAATCATAATAAAAATAATAAAAATTTTTTCCTTTATTATTTATTATTATTAAAAAGAATATTAACAAATGAATTCTTAAGCTTCCATAATTAAAGAGCGCTAGCTTCTGGGTTTTCAGCTCGAATTTTTCCTTTAATTTATGTTTTTAAAACAGTTTTAATGTCCTTTCGTCTTGGACATAAAAACCTACTTAACAAATTGAATAATCCTAGCTTTTAAAGTCGCTAAAATCGTCTCTAAAGTCTCCCAGATATTCTCAAATTATTGCTGCTAATCAAGAATATATAAAAGTATATATATCAAAAGTCGAAACATACATTTCTATAGTTTTATAACGCCCCTTTAAACCCTTTCCAATGGGTACAAAGTTAATAAAAAGAGAAGAATACCTGTTGAAGAGACAGAGAGAGACGGGGCACATTGAATAGAAAAGAATAGAACAGAAACAGGATGCAGGAACAGGGACAGGCATAGAGACGATGGAAGCTGTAGGGCAGCTATAGACTGCCAGCCAGAGCCAATAATGTAAAATCGCATAACACTTCAAAACTGTCAAAACGTAGGGACATAGCAGCAGACAGGCTGAAACTAAGGGGGATAAGGGGGGCCCCCATAAGCCACTCAAAACTTGGCAACGAGATTTGACAGGGATGAGCAGGGGAAGGGCCTGGCAACTGAAACTCTGAGGGATGAGAGGATGCTCTGCCCTGGGTATAAGAGAGTGAAGCAGAGCAAATGCAGTGACACCACTGTGCTGGCACAGTGGCCAAAAGGAAAATCACTTGATATAATGACACTTGTCGTCGTCATCAGCATCAGCAGCAGCAGCAGAATATCTGGGTGGCATGGTAGTCACTGATAAAGTGAATGAAATGGAAAGGCAGTAAGTCAGGTAGAAAGGTAGACAGTCGGGTGGGGGCTAGCCCTACTGACTTTTTGTCTGTTTGTCTGACAAACTGACACCCACAACGGACATTTGATAATTGTCCTGCGGTAGCAGAGGCAAAATCTGAGCAGAATGTAAAGCTTACGGCTGGCCATAAGCTTTAACTGCTAATTGAAAAGGCAACAAAAAAAATGTTTCGATTTAAAACTTCTTCTTCAGCTATTTAATGCGCGTTCTCCAAAAAAAAAAAATGTAAATATTGTTATAATAATAACCTGACTAATAGCAGCTATTTATGCCATGTGCCCTGTGGTTATTTTATCTTGACTTAATGGCTTTAAGGACGCCCTACAGTTTGTTTGTTTTGGGGGGAGTTAAACAAGTTTTCTCCGCAACATTGAAAAATTATTAATTGCTAATTGATTTTTCGTTTTGTTTTTGTTTTTTTGTCTTTTGTCAAAAGGTTGTTCTGGGGCAACATTTAAATTTGATTGTTTTCAACTTTTTGACTTAAACGCAAATCGCAATTTTTGGCCTAAAACTCTTTTTGTGAGATCTCATGCCCTTCAAAGGTCAATTTGTTAATAATCTGTTTTGTCTGTTGTTGTTCTTTGGCTTTAAATGCCATCATAACTTTTTTAAAGGGCCATCATAATTAGCGGCATATTTTTTTTTTTATTTTTTTTTTTATTATTATTATTATTATTGTAGAAGACCCCTGTGTGCACTGTCTGTGTAGTAAATAATGTAGAACTGTGCGGGAATTCTGTTGTAATGGCTAAGAAGGGGAATTATTTGACTTGTTTTTTGCTTGAACTTGGCCTGAAGGCTAAACATGAGTAGTTTAAGGCCTAATGAGGCAGAGGTTAAGCTAATAATGTTGAGGTTTTAAAGGTTCTTTCTAGTCTTATTTTTAAGCGAAAAGTAATTTTAATCAAGATTTATTCCTTAAATTAAAAGAACATTTAAATAAAAATATAATATAATTTTTGATAATTTTTATATTTTTGCATACCCAACGCTGTCACATTGAAAAAAAAATTGTTCAAAATTGTAAAATGCCTAAAATGGACTTTTGATTGATTAGTAAATCCAAACTTGTCACTAAAAAGTATTTAAAAATATTTTCTGAGCTGTAGTTAATTTTTGATGCTAAAAATTCAACAAAAATAATATTTGTAAAGCTTCAAATTTGTATTTAAAAGCTCATAATTTTGTTAAAACTGAAAGGATTTTCATGCGGATTGCTTTTTTGTTTACTATTTATCTGCTAGATTAACTTGACATTTAAATTTAAGAAAATAAATTTTTTCAATATTTTGCATACCTACCCCTATCAAATTTTGAAAATTTTTTGTTAAATTTAAAATCTCAAATTTTTATTTTTAATCGATTGTGGGCATTAATATTGTTATAAAACTATTATTCAAAACATAATATGAGAATTATTTTAGTTGTCAAGCCGAAAAAACCCCAAAAATTTGACTTTAAATTCAAAATTCCAGACCAGAAACTCTCATAACTTGCCCAAAATTGAACCGATTTACATGTCGAATGTCTTTTTTATTATGGTTTGTCCTGTAGATTAATTTTGCATTTAAATTTAGGAAAATAAATTTTTTCAATTTTTTGCCATTTTTTACATACCCCTATCAAATTTTGAATTTTTTTTTGAAAATTTTTAAATTGCCAAATTTCATTTTTAATCGATTACAGGCAGCAAAATTAATATAAAATACTTTTTTAAGACAGAATTTGTAATGTGGTTTCAATTCTATGCCGAAAATTCAACTAAAATTTTAGTTGTAATATTTAAAATACTATAGAATAAATTAATACTACAACTAAGCTAGTCTTAGTCCAAACTGTACATTATTTCCATTAATTTTCAATCAATTTCCAATCAGTTTGTATTTTTAGCTCTCTAGTTGCATTCGTCATCTAATTTGATGCATTTGCAATAATAAAATAGTATTTCTATGCTCTGTATACTTATTTGCCTGCTTTGAACTCTTTTTATAGTTAGGTATAGATATCAATTTAAATTCGAGGCCTTTCGTCGCTCAAAAACCCGTTCATTTCGTTTTAAAACACATTTATCAGCAATCAAAAAGCTTTGAGCTTAGTTATTTGCCACAGACACAAGGCACAAGATTAACCCCTAGCTAGTTAGTTAGGTAGTTAGGTCTGTCTGTTTGTCTTTAATCTATTCGATTCTTGTGCTTCGTTTGGGCCAATAACTGAGGCATTTGAGCCTTGCCGCTTGGCTGGGCCTCTGTTGGCTTATTGAGTGGCTGTTGCTCTAGTGCCCGGCCAAATGGCCACCACAGCCGTTGTCAATTACCCTACAAACCTCAACTGCAGCAGTAACAACAATAACGTACAACATGCAACAACAATGAGGCACAGCTGATTGTCTTTCATAATCATCGTTATGTGGCCTGAGTCTTTGCTGTGGCAGCCAAGAGTATTTTTTTTTTTTTGTGTTGTCTGTTGAGAAGGTGTGTCTAAGGTTGAGACTTTGCCACTTTGCCTGCTGACTCAATTTTCCCTACTCCCCCCGCTGACACCTTACTGTAGCTACACCTCTGTTTCTACAACTTACCTCTGCCTCTGTCTCCGCTTCTGTTTCTGCTTTTTCTGCCTCTGCTTATAGCATTGCAGCTGCGCCAAAGTTCAAGTGTTGCACTTTTTTTTTTTTTTTTTTTAACTCTATACTATACTCTGTATGCTGACAAAAAAAAGTTGTTTCGATTTTATTGCTGATAGAGCAACAAAATTTGTTTTTTTATTGTTGATATATTCTCGCTGCAGAACAAAGCATCAGGTTGCTTTCTCAGTAGCTCAATAAAGACTCTTGTATCTTTCCCATTTTTACAGCTAGAACTATGAAATTCGGTATGTGCATTACTGAGAATATTTTTGAAGAGATTGTAAAAATCTAAAAAAAAATCTCCCACGCCCATACTTGACAGCGAAATTGAGAAAAATCGTAGAAACAATATTTTCTGTTTAGAAAAAAATAACACAATGATAAATGGCTTGAAAAATATTAATATATTTGATAAATTTGTTATTTTTTCTCCTCCCTTTTTCCCCACAAAAAAAATTTAACCAAAAAAATATTAAGATAATAATATATCATTTTTTATGAAAAATATCGATATATTGATATTTTAATATATTTTATATCAACCTGAAAAATACCTATATTGATTTTTTAAATCAATCTTGAAAATAGCTTCACTTACATTTTCCCGCTGCCACAATTATTATTTTATTTTTTAGATTTTCAGAAATTGATGTTTGCAACTAGAGTAAACTGCCGTCGGTTGCTTGCAACTTTTCTCCCGCCCCTCTCAATTTCTTGTTGTACTCGCAATATTTGTTGTTGTTTAGTTCGCACCACGCAATTTATTTATTTACTTTTTTTATTTTCTTTATTTTTTTTATTTAGTAGTAGACTGTCATTTCGCAGGTGTGCAATGATTTCTTGTTGTTGTTTTTGCTGCTTCCGTTCAGTGGCTCCCTCTAGGCCCTATACCCCCCACATCTCCCCTCACCCACCATTACCCCAACCGCGTCTGTGCATCGTTTGCTCGCCTGCTTGTCATAATTATTTGCACTTCACATCATCTGCATGTGGCTCTGACGACAATCTAACTTGGCTTTTTTCTCACCCTTTTTGGTCAGCAGCAGCAGCCTCAGGGCTTTTGGGCCCAGGAGGAGAGAAAGAGGGAGAAAGAGAGCGCCTTCAAGCCATGTCATAATCAGCAATCAGCTCGGACGTGGTCATTATTGTTGCTGACTGCTTGACTGACTGGCTGGCTGACTCCCTGATTCCCTGGCTGGTTGCATGCCTCTTTGTCTTTGTGGTCAGCTCCTGTAAATTGCCACTAAAAGTGTTGAAGTGCTGCACTTGGTTTGTCATTAAGGCAGTCGGCAAAAAGAAGGGGAGGCAGCAGAACATTCAACCTTTTATATATACATATATATATATATATACTTATAATATACATATTAAATTATGCACACTGCGGGTTTTATGTCTGCGGCTTACACGGCACTCAAATTACACTGTGTATTCAACTAGGAGTCTTCCTTGGTCTTCTGCATGTCTCTTCTGCTTTTTTAAATCTTCTTGTGCTGGCTCCTGTTTTTTTAAATTTTTTAATTTTCATTTTTTTTGAATCAGCTGTTCATTAGCTGTTTCCTGAACTAAAATATGACATACTTTTAAAGCTTCCTTTTGCCAGCTATCTTTTGCAACAAGGATGTGCAGCTGAAGAGATTTATTTTTTATAGAAATTGTCTTGAGAAGTTGAGGCAAATTTCACTTAAAATAGTTTTTAAGAACTCTCAAATTTTATTTTCTTTTCCTGCCTTTAAAACTTGTTGTTCAGGGATATCAATTTTCACTTTCAATCAATATTTTTTTTAATCATAATTTGTCAATTAATTTGCTTCTTTTTCTCGTTGAATATTGTGTTTCAACCAAAGTTTTATTTCAATAAAAATGTGTTTAAAAATTGATTTAATGTTATATTTAAGCTTGCTTGAAAATTGAGTTTCAATTTGATGTTTTTTAAAAATGTTTTCAATTTATTTAGGTTGAACCAACAATTGTTATATATTTATAAACATTTATTTAAAAATAAATAGATAAATAATTTAATATTTATTATCAATAAGATATGCTTTCAACTTGTTTACATTTAGCCAATATTTATTTAAATTGAAAATCAATTAATTAAACAAAAGCTACAATTTCATAAACATAAATAAATAATTACATATTCAATTCAATTTCAATTTCAATCTGCTTGCAACTTGGTTTACATTCAACCAACGTGCGTTTAAATTAATATACTTTAATTAAACAACTTTAATAAATTCCTATTGAATTAAATTTTGATTTTATTATGACTTCAACTTGTTTAAATTCAATTTACAGCTTTTTTCTAACAAATTACTTTATATGAATTAATCATCAATGCCAGACTTTCATTAAAAAACCTTCAATTTTCAAGTTCAACAATCCCATTTCAATCTACAATGTTCAATGTTCAACTTGAGCGCAATATTCAACGCTGTAATTGAATAATGAATGTTGCATCCTCCTTTTTATTTTTGTTGCTGTTGTTGTTGCACTATCTAAATACAAGTATATATATTTATTTTGCTGCCCCGAGTAAACGTGTGTAATCAATAAGAAAAACTTGCAACTACCTTTTTGTAAAGCTTGGCCTAAAGCGACTTAAGTGCACTTTTAGCCCCTTTTTGTTGCTGTTGTTGTTGCTTGGTTTGTATTGACAAATCGCTTAATTAAAATGCGCAAACGCCCCAATAAATATGCAACTGCTGCACAAAGAAGTTGCAACTCATCGCTCACTCGACACTCGCAACACTCCACATCGACTTGGACTTCGACTTCATCTTCAACTTCAACTTCTTCTTGCCTCCCGATCAATACCTAATAATTGTCTATAATTTTAGTTAATTTATTGCAAATGCTTTCAGCAGCATGCTGCGTGGCAAGTCGCATGTTGCATGTTGCAACAACATTGCTGTTGTTATTACTGTGCACTTGTTTAAGGGTATTTTGAATTTATTATTAAATGTGTCACGCGTTTTTTTTAGTATTAAAAATATAAATAGAAATAATCTTGTTCAGACATCAAAAGTTGTTGATTTTATTTGTTTTTGTTGGGAATGTAAATATATTATATATTTAATTGATTATTACATTATTATTGATTATTACATTACAAAATAATTACGCTCATCGTTGACTTGCTATGATTTATTAATAATTTTTACAAAAATCTATTTATTTTATTTTGATAAAAAGATTATTTCAAGGAAATTATTGCTTTGATTTTGTGTGTGAAAATATATAAATAAATTTATTATTATTATTATTTATTTATTTTTTAAAATATATAAATAAATTTATTTAAAACTTTACTTATTCATTTAAAATAAATAAGCCAATAATTCAAAAAAATCAATTAAACGATATTTTTTGTTTGACTTGTTTGATTAAAATAAAACAGATTGACATTTTTAAAAATTTCACAATTGCATTAATAGACTATTTTAGAAATATTTATATCCCTAGCTTCTATAAAAGCTAATCTTTTGGCTAAAAAACTGGCTTAATGTAAATTTACACGAATTTGATTACTATATCATATAGCTGCCAGACGATTAATCAGAATAGAATTATAATTATAATGTAGATATTTTAATCAGTTTAATCAATTAAGTTTTAAGTTTCCTTAAGCTCTATAAAAATGTAATTAAATTTTTAAAAAATCGGTTTTTAGATTTTATAGAAATAATATATTGCAAAATTAGTTTTTATCTGAACAATTATTTTAATTCTTGCCAGGTTTCTAGATTTTATAGCTGCCCTATAAATAATATACAGGAAATTTCGTTTTTTTCTGAACAATTATTTTATTTTTGCCAGGTTTCTAGATTTTAAATTGGCCTAAAAATAAATAAAATTTTTCCGAACAATTATTTTATTTTTGCCGGATTTTAAAATTTTATTTCTGGGCTATAAATAATATTTAGGAAAATTAGTTTATATCTGAATAATAATTTTATTTTTGCCAGGCTTTTAGATTTTATAGCTGCCATAGAAATCATATATAGGAAAATTAGTTTTTAGCTGAACAATTATTTTATTTTTGCCAGGTTTCTATATTTTTTAGCTGGCCTAAAAATAATATTTAGGAAAATTATAATTTTTCTGAACAATTATTTTATTTTTGCCAACCTTCTAGATTTTATAGCTAGCCAAAAAATAATATTTAGCAAAATTATTTTTTATTTGAACAATTATTTAATTTTTGCAGATATCTCAAGCAAACTTTCTACATCTTAGTTTTGCTCTTCAACATTGACTAGGATAGGTCAAGAAAAAGCTTTTATATTTTATAGTTCTTTTTAGTAGAGCATTAAAACTTCTCTAGTTTAACGATATATTTTCCAATTCTTGTTGGTATTTTCTGTTGTCATCATCATCATCATCTTCATCGTGTGCGTGTAATCGAAACCGAACCGAACCGAATCATTGATTTCCTGCGCATTTCATGAGCTTCGAAAAAAAAAAAAAAAAACGAAGACAACAACGACAACGCATCGATTTCACGCCACCTCCCCCCTGCCCTGCTCTGCCCAACAAATACAAAACCTACCTATAAGTATATATTGTAGCCTCTTCCACCCTCTACACTACTCTAGAGAAGACGAGTCTTCTTGACTCTTGCCTCTTAGATCTTGCAACTGCTGCAACAGTTTATACATTTGCTGAACTGGTTCTCAGCTGCTGCTGCTGCTGCTGCTGGCAAATGTGTTTAGTCTGGTTTTGTTTCACTTTTCTCAGTAGTTATAACTACTTTTTTTTTTGTTGTATTTTTGTATTTATTTTTCTTCGTCTTTTTCACATGTGCTGGTTTCTTTTTTTTTAGAACTTGCCTGTGACTTTTGTCTGCTTCTTTAGAGAAGCTTCTTCTCTCTTTCATTTTGAGACATGGAAGTAAAACTAAATTCATTGAACTTTCGCATGAAAATGCTCTCAAGGTTATCAACTTTTGCGACTGACTGTCCGGTTGGCGATCGTGAAACGACAACAACAACAAAACTGAGACGATGACGACGTACAACGTTGTTCTCTATGGTTTTTTTTAAGACCTTTTTTTCTCCTTTTTTTTTGTATATATTTCTTTTTTTTTTTTGTGGGGTTTATTCAACCTGACAAGAAACGCGGCGTTCACTTGTTTTGGTCAATGCACGACGACGACACGCCCTGGCCGCACTTTACTCTTTAAACCCCCCTCGCTGATTTTAAGTTGTTTTATTTTAATTGTATAGTTGTGAAGTTTCTGTTAGATTTTCTTGATTATTATTATTTTAGCTTTACGTCATTCTATATTGCAACCATTTGATCAGCCGGAACTTGATATTGTTGTGAGCTTAGTTTTATTTTTCGATTAATATTTTTTTTATATACAACCCGGAATGTTGTCTAAATTTTAGCTTAAGTTGCGTATTAAAATTGATCAGGGTTTTTGGCTGTTTCATTTTTAAGTAATTTTGCATTAATGATAATAATTTTTTACCGACGTATAAGTCTTTTCTGCGGCCAGTTCTTTAGATTTTAATTGTGTATTTTAAATTTTACAATAATTGAAAATTATCAGTTTTGTATTTTTATTTTATAGAATTTTTTTTCACAATTTTTTATATTACTTTTTTTATATATATATTTTTTTTTATATATATTTTTTTTATAAATATATATTTTTTTTATATATATTTTTTTTTCTATAATTTTTTTTTAATATAATTTTTTTTATATAAATTTGTTTTATATAATTTTTTTATATAATTTTTTTTATATAATTTTTTTTTAATATAATTTTTTTGGATTTTTTTCTAGTTTATTTTTTAGTTAATTTTCTAGCTTATTTTCTAGTTTATTTTATAGTCTTTTTTTTATGTTTTTAACTCAATTAAAGCTTCAACAATTTTTGTTTAATATTTTCTCTTTAATTAAATTAATTTATTCTCCAGCCTGTAGCTAAAACTGTGAGCTATTTTTTTAACTTAAATAAATTTCTAATAAATTTCTTGATAATTAAGCTTGCTCTCTAGCTTCATTTTATTAATTCAACTTTAATTTTTAATTGTATTTAAAGCTTAAATATAAATTTTACTTAGTTTTTTTCTTAGTTTATTGATTGGAATATGAGTTTTTATGGCCTAACAGTCGCCCGAAAGTTATATCATTTTTGTTGCCTTGTAATACAATTGAAAGCACATTAGGGCATACGCAATATTGCATGTCTCGGAAAAGTGCCTGTGCCTCCCCATCAATAACTAATTTTATATATATTCTACCCCATACCCCCCACTTCCAATTTATGTTTATGCCACACAATTGTCTCCCCTTTCTGCTGCTGCCGTTGCTGCTGTTGCTGTTGCATATGTGTTTTTCTCACCCTTGAAACATTTTTCTTCTCTGTGTTTTTTTTTTGATTTGATTTAAGGCCGCACATTAAAATGAAATGGTTTTTTTTTTGGCTGCTGAAATGGTGGCAGCTTGTTGAAATTTAGTATAGGGTGTCTGCCTGCCTGCTTGCCCCCGTTAAAAACAATTTTGGGCTTCTTTATGTGTATTTTTTTTTAGCAAACATTTATCAAAATATTGCCACATTAATAATAATGTTGGCTGCTGGCAGAGCGTTAGAAACCTTTGACCTTTATAAAAAATATATTATATTTTTTGAAATGGTTTTTAAAGTGATTTGTTAGAGAGACCGACTAAAGTTAGAGCCATAACTGAATACGTATATGAGTATTACTTGAAGTACCTTAAACATAATTACATTTTTGCCAAGTTGTGTTCAGTTGTCTTTTATTTGTTAACCAAAAAAGTTTTCGCTGTTAAACAGCATAATTACATGGCAAATACACAAAACTACAACTTGCAACCAGCAACTTACAACTTGCAACTTACCACAAGCAGCGCACAGGTAGACAAGACAGACACAAAGACTTAGACAAAACTGGACAGACCCTAGGGACATTACGAGTATTTTTTTTTTGTGTCTAACTATTGCGTGTCAGTTGCAAGAGTTGTTGCAAGTTGAAAATTGTCTGGTTCTGCCTGACAGCCCTTTTCCATGTGCTTAACTCTATGATATACATAGCATTTATTTATTTTTCTTTTTTTTTTGGTATTAAAACTCTATTTGATATGCCAGACACGAAGGCAGGTAAATATACCATTACCAAAAAAAATACAAAATACAAAATAAAATAACAGGTGTCGTCTCCGTTTCCTGCGGCCCCATCGTACACTTAAATAACATTATGTAAATGCCAAAAATGCTTAAGTAGCGACAACTATTTAAAATAATTCTCAGTTTTGTCTGCTTTTGTTGCTTTTTGGTTGTAAAATCAGGGTATTTTGTATAGTCTGGCACGTTTTTGATTTGGTTTTGTAGATAAAAAAAACATTTTCTTGGGAATTATATTTTTTGGGTGTAAAGGTAGAGTTGAAAAAATCAAGAGAAAATTGGAGGGGAAGAAATGATCTTATTTGGTAGAAAATTAGTTTGTTTTAGTTATAGCTATATATTTAATGTAAATTTAAATAAATTTAAATTTAATTTGATTTGATTAAATGTGACTTTTAAAGCCTATAAATCAATTTAGAATTGCTATTTTATAAATGTTTGGCCGACTTTTAAAAGATTAACTGTGATTGACTTTTATATAAATGTGTTTGCTTTTTAATCGTTTGTTATATTTTTTTTGAATTTGTGTGTGAATTCTATAAGATTACCAATGAAATTTAAATTTAAATAAATTATATTATAAGTTGTTTCGATTCGACTTTTAACGTCAATAAATCAATTAACAATTGCATTTTCATTAATTTTTGCCAGACTTTCCAAAGACTATCTATGATTATATCTTATAGTTCATGTAAGCTTATTATGCGTTAAAAATTTTTTTTTTTAATTTTTATTCGATATCTAAAATATTATAAATAAAATTTTCCGTCAATTGCAATTATTTTATTTTTTTAATGTAATATTAATATAATATTAATATTGTATTTTTATTATTTTATATATTTTATATATTTTTTTTTTATATATTTTTTTTATATATTTTTTTTTTATATATTTATTTTTTATATATTTAATTTTCATATATTTATTTTTTATATATTTATTTTTTTATGTATTTATTTAAAAAAAAAAATTTTTTTTATATATATTTATATATTTTATTATATTTTTTTTTTGTATATTTATTTTTTATATATTTATTTTTTATATATTTATTTTTTTATATATTTATTTTTTTATATATTTATTTTTTTATATATTTATTTTATTTATATATATTTTTTTATTTGTTCTTCTGGGAAAACAAAACTCAGTAAATGTTTTTATGTTTATTATTTCTATATTATTAAATAACATTTATTGTCATTAAAATTTGCCTATTCAATATTTTTTCAGTTATTTTCTGAAATCTAAAAATTTCTCTTGAATTTTATTTTGTTTATTAATTTTTTTCTGATATTATAGAAATTCAAATTAAATACAATTTCTTTACAAAATAATTTATAGACTTTTTTCATACCTCAATCTCTGTATCCTAGTAAATATAATAATATATTTATTTATTAATTTATTAATATTAATAAATTCTAATCAATTTTATTCTATTTTTAATATTTAAATTCCACTTCTCTCCTGCAGCAACTTTTGGCCACAATTTATATAAATTTACAATGTCATCAAATTTCCTTTTTAATTATTTTAACTTACTTTATATTTCTCTTATCAAACGCCCCCTCTTTCCCTCTCTTTATCGTAAGTGTTGAACATCCTTGGGTTTTACTATTTTGTCAATTTCTTTTGACAAAATCCTTCATTTCCTGCTGCTGCTGCTACTTGCTACATATTTAGAACTTGAGGCAAGAATCTGGGCTCAATTATGCTGCCTCATCGTCGTCGTCTAATTGTGGCTTCTTTTGTCCTTGACTCATGTTTCTCTGTGCGGGCATGTGGCATGTGGCAAAGTCGACTTCCGTTTCCGTTTTGTTTTACAATATATGTATGCTGGGATGACGACAACTTAAATGGCAATTAAAAAAAAATGTTGCTTGTTTAGCCACAAAGCAGTTTTTAGTTTAATTTTGTTGAAATTCAAATCAGGCTTTCTGGAAGCCTTTGAAAGCTGAGAGAGTTTTGTTTTTTTTTTTTGCATACAAGTTAAGCAAGCAACAACGGAAATGCACAAAATGCATAATTATAGATATTACGTATACGTAATGGCTTTAAGCCTCGTTAGCCAAGGGCTAACACACAAACACACGCACACACACACACAATAAACAACTAAAATAGCAACTAACACAGGAAAAGGCGTCGAAAGTAAACTTGGCAGACAGACAACGACAGAACGCAATGAGAGACAGCGGGGGGAAGAGACATTTAAGTTGCGGATTGCGGTTAAGGCATAGATAGAACTTGGCTAGAATGGTATAAATACCAGTTTTTTTATTTTTATTTTATTTTATTTATTTTGTTAGCAAGCTGGTATACCCTATAGTTGTAAAAAGTTTAAAAAAGTGTTTAACAGAGCATACAAGACAATGGAAATAGTCCTAAAAAAGTATACAAGAATATATTTCATTGGAAAAAAATCAAATTTATATTTATTTATGGAATATTTTTAAATTGAAATAATATATAGTTTATTTAATAATTATTGAAAATTATTAAAAAGTGTTTATGCTTTGTTAAACACAGACAGACATACGGAACAATAGAAACAAGCCTTAAAAAAGTATAGAATAATCCAGAATATATTTGTTTAATGAGCATCAAATTTATAAACATTTTAATCAAAGAATTCTGTAGTTTGTAAATTTGTAAAGTTAAATAAAATATAATTTATTTAATAATTATTTTATAAGTCCCTCGAATTCTTGAAACTAATAAACTACTAATATTATACAGAGGAAAAATGTTGAAAAGATTGTTAAACATTTTTTTATGAAAATTTTGTTATGATATTTTGTAAATTTCCTAACAAAAATTTACGAACTACAGATAGTGCCTTGAAAATTGATAAACAAATAGTTTTACTTATATTATATGAATATATTTAAATATATTTTATGACGATCGATTTGAAACCTTTAAAATAAAGAAACTACTTTGAAAATATATGTATATGTATTTCAAGCATTTTTTATTTTTAAATATAGATGTTTTCATGATTCATTTGATACTTTATTATTAAAGATAATGAATGAATGCGTATATTTTAGCATTTTCTTAAATTAATTAAATTCATATACAACTTATTATTATAGCAAATTGCAATAAAAATTTTAATCATTTTCATTTTTTTTTTTTTTTTTTTTTGAATTATGAAAATTTCATGAATTTGAAATTTATTTTATATGATAATGCCTAAAAATGAATATACGTACATTTCCTTACTTATTTTATTTTATTTTATTTTTTTTTTGATTTTTTTATTTTCCCATTTTATAAGTTTCTTTTTTGAACGTATAATAAATTCAAAAAATTTCTAAAAGGCAACAACGAGTCTTTGAATCTGTTTAGAGGGCATTTTTCTAGTTATATTACCCTAACCCCACTATATCTTCCTTACTTGTCGGTTGTTGTTATTACTGTTGTCGTTCATTTATTTAATTATTTATTTATTTTGCATTCGTCTCTCTCTCTCTCTCTCTTTGGCTAGTTTTACATTTTTTGTTATTATTTTTTATTTTTTTTTTTGTTACCTCAAGGGCCGCAAGCAGTTAACTTGTAAAATTTAAAAGAATTCTTATTTTTAACTGCTGTTGTTGTTAGTTGTCTATTGTTGCTTTAATTGTTTATTGTTGCTTGTTTAGGTTTTTTTTGTTCGTTTTAATTTTGTAGTGTCTGCTCTAAGGAATCTGCCACCAGAGAGAAATCAAACATTTTATAAAAATCAAAAATTTTTATAAAAATCAAAAATTTTATAAAAATCAAATTTTTTTTACAAAATTCCAATTTTTTTATATAAAGAGAAAGCTATACGGATAGAGAAATATATGTATAGAAAAATGAAAAATATTTGAATAGAAAATAAACCAAATAATATTCATTAACAAGAGTATTCAAACTTCGATTAGCAACGCTCTGTTACTCTATTTTTATTTTTATTTTTATATGGTTCTGTACAGTGCTTAATGATAGCTACAACAACAACAAAATTTGATGTCTAATTAGTTGGCATTCAAAATGCAATGCGGGTTCAATCCAACAACAACAACAACGATGATGATGATGATGATTGCATTGGCTAAAAAACACACGAAAAATAAAAGAAGAAAAACAAACCCAACTAACTGATGAATGTTGTTTGGCTCAGTTGCAATTAATCATTAAGAGAGAGCATATAAAGTTCAATTCAATGAATACAGGATGAAAGAAACGCCAACAATGAAGCCAAGAGAGAACAAGAACAGAAAACAACTTTTATCGATTTGTGTGCGACGACGACGATAACCAAAAATACCATAAAAAAAAAGTTAAAAAAAATAAAAATAAAAAAAAAGTTGATTTTGTAAATGCATTTTGTTTGTATGCTGCCAGTTTGTCTGTAACTTGTTTTAATTAATGACTTAAGTGTTTTTTTCCATTTGACATTTTTTTTTTATTTTATTATTTAATTGAAATGGCATTTTCCAATATTACAACATTTACTTATGCATATTTAAATATGTCTTTCAACACGAAAAAAATTATTGAAATATTTTTAATAAATTGTGGGCAGACTTTTAAGTTTTCACCAAACGAACTGGTTTTTCATCTAGCTTCAACTATAAGTTAACAAACATAAATTATGACAACAAAAATTTTATTTTTTTTATATATAAAAGCGCCGACATGGCCAAAAACGTTTCAGGATTTGGATTTAAAGTCAGTTTAAATGTAATTTATGACACTTGCCACATGATTTGCCAACTAATATACGTTAACTGCATTTTTTGTTATATATTTATATACTCGTATTTTCCATGCATATAAATACATTATTTATTGATTAATAAACACGTTTTTTTCTCTCTCTCTCTCTATTTTATTTACAGGTAAGCGCTTTTTTATATCATTTTTATTGGGGCTGTGAGCTTGTATATAGAGTTATGCCAACTTGTAGATATTTATTTCACTGAACTGACTTTAAAATGTGTGAAATATATTGGCTAAGGTATGTTAAAAAGCTTTTTAATTAAATTGAAATATATTAATTAAGGAAATGTGTGGGGTTTGGTTAAATTACTTCAGTTAAAAGTAAGGTTTTAAACGGAATCTTTATAAGTTAAAAGAATAAAGCCCTGACTCTAATTCAAATGAATTTAAAAATTCATAAAAATTGCAAAATCATGAACAAATTTTTTCTTTAATCAACATTAAAATAATCTTGGAATATAAATGAATATTTCACAAATTTCACAAAATTTCTAATTCCCAACATTGAACTCAAATGCGACGTTGTCTTTTTTTTTTTTGATTATATTATTTTTTTGGGGTCGTTGTCATTTCTTATCTTATCCACGATTCTCTCTCTATTTTTTTTTTTTCTTTCTGGGTTTTAGTTGAGAGATACTGTGTACTGAAACGAGGAAACATTTTGCGTGTTTTTTTTATTTTGTAGAGCATCGCATTTATTTGTCTAACGCAACTGAAATGACTAATTTGATTTTGATTATTTGCTTTTTACCTTAAATGGGAAGCAAAGTGCATTGAACTTTCGAGTATTTGTCATTAAACATTATGTTATCTCTAAACTTGAGGTAATACCATTTTTGGGGGTTTAGCAAATGCACAAAAAAATATTAAACCAATTTTAATAGTAGATAAAGTTAGGTAAATAAATCCTTGGATTTGGGCATAAATCAGCTGTTTATAATGGAAAAGTAAATGGGGAAAAATTGGGGAATTTTAGTATATAATATAGATATATTTAGGTATAAATAACTGCCCTTAAAATTTACCTAATCACATTATTTAAGTTTGTATTAAATTCCCAAAACAGCTGCCTATAATTAAATGTTAGTTTTTTTTACTTTTAGTAGAAGTTATACAATTTCCAATAAAATTTTAAATACCTTTTTTTTTACTTTATCTAAAAATTCTACAAATTCTTAATAAAATTTCAAATTCCTTTTTGATCTTGACATGCTAACTTAATTCATTATATTTAGACACTATTACTAAGTATATAAAAAATTGTGCAACTTGACAATGAATACAAAATTAGCGTGCTTAAAATAGCAAATCAAAGAAAAGAAATAAACAGGTAATTTTTTATTAGTTGAGAGTGCTTGACCAATAGATGCCCTGTATTATAATATATAGTACTTAAAAGAGTACTAAAATATATGTATATATATTTGCACTGCTTGAATTTTATTATAGTTATCTGGGAAACAGCTTTGTGTATTTTTCTAATTAAATAAAACTGGGAATTTTTATGATTGAATTCATTAAATAAAACTCAGATTTATTATGAATATAGTTAAATAGATAGTTAGTTAATTATAATAATTAAAGTTTGATTGTTTTTTATAATTGGATTTGCGTTTGCTTTAGGAAAATAAGGGATGTGATTATTTGCAATATTATAATTTTTATTTATAAACTATTTTGTATTATCTTATATCAAACATTTATCTAGAATCTAGATATTAGAGTCTTGAAGGCCTTATAAAGACACAGAAAAATACCCATGTTTTTTTTATTATAATGTTAGGAAATTCATATAAAAATTTGGGATAGATAGGTTAGTTGGAAGATTAAATCGGATGGTAAAACACATACCAAATTTCATGGCTCTAAATTGAATACTACCCAAAATGTCTATACAGACATAATAATATATCATAATATATTTACAATAAGTAATAATTATACTACTTCAATTATACTCGCAAGTGTTCCGCTGCTTTTTGCTATGCCATTTATAGCACATTTGTAATTACAGGGTATTAAAAACTGCTCACGATTTTGTCTGACGCATTCTGTAAAAACAGCTGCAAATTGTGTTGGGGTGGGGTGGGGGGTTGAAGTAGTTGGCCAAAAGGGAGGCGTTGGCGTTGGCAGGCCAACTTGACAAGACGGCACACACACACAACACACACACACACACACATGCTTAGAGACTTGAGCAAATTGCAAATGAAAATGCAACCTTGACAAAGGCAACAACAACAAAAAACAAGAAAAATACGCGCCAAATTACAACATCAACTTTTTTCTTTTATTTCTATGTTTTATTGTTGTTGTTGTTAGTTGTCAACGTGTTGTCAGCAGCAGCAACAGCAGCAACAACAACAACTAAAAACAACAGCAACAACAACAATTTATAATCTCATGCCCAGCCATGACACGATAGAGTGCACAATTGTTGTACCTACACTTTGATATATAAGTATATAAGTATATATTTATAATATTCTTTCTTTTTATACCCTGTATAACTTGAAATGGGAGAAAAGAGATTCTTAAAAATTGGGGATGATTGTAATAGGTAGAAAAGTGCAGCCGAAACTCTATAAATAATAAATATATATATTTTTTTTTTTATTTATTTCGTCAAGAAAATTCTTAAAAATTGCGTATTAGATTGTAAAAGTTAGAAAAGGGCATTCGAAACCCTATAAATAATTTATATATATATTTTTTTATTATTATTAATTTCCCACAACAGCCGAAAAGATATATATATCTCCGTCTATTGTTTATCTGATCTCTAAAAGCTAGGAACACAAAAATTTGGGATATGTATTCCTGTGTACTATATGCAGGTCAAGTTTATTTCAAACTTTAAATACCTTTCTCTATATACCCTTAAATGAAAATCAAATTAAATATAAAAAGATAAATTTTGAATATTCAATACACTTTATTCTAGATCTGTTTACTCTCTAAATTTCATAAATATTGCAAAATAAACAACAAAAATTATACAAGAAATTTGCTATAATTTAAAAGAAGAAAATAATTTTGAACTGTCGCTGAACTGCTTGCAATGCAAAGTTTACAATACACTGCTTGCAATGAACTGCTTGCTCTGCACCGCTTGATTTATATGTATTTTTATTATACAGGGTGTATTAAAAACCTCCATTCTCGCATTTCACATCTTACAATAGGGCATCTCAAAGTCCGTCAGCTTGCAACCTGATTTTTCTTTCCTTTTTTTAATTTTTTTTTTATCTGCTTGTTGGCAAGTTGACGTACAACTGCAACTGCAGGCAATTGGAACGCTGAGCTTTGTGGCATGCCACAAGCAGACGATGACGACAATGAGGCAAGCCACAGACTTCTTGTGCCCCCAAAACAAAATGTGGAACAAGAATGGGGCACACACAAAACCTGACAAGAGTCAAGAGCCAAATGCCAAGTGAATGTGTGCATTGTTTTCAATTGGAAATTTGTAGAGTTTTTCCTTATTTATAGATATATATAATATTATATATGTGACTTGGCAAAATTATAGAGAAATAGTAAATATATAGAAATCAATTTAAACTTTATCGTGCTGTTAATGTTATCTAATATAGATAAGAATTAACTATTGTATTGTATTTCATGTGACAAAAAAAGAGAAAAAAAACTATTTATTACTACTTAAAAGAAATTATGAAATTTGAGTTACAAATTTGTAATTTACTTGAAAAAATTTTATTTCCTAGATTTGGTATTTCCATTAATTGAATGTCTTTTTTTAATCTTTAAATCCCCTTAACGTATCTTGGGTTCCACACTTTCAACTCTGTATACAATTCTAAATATTCAAATTACAATTTCAATCATCTTTAAGTAGAGAAGTAGAGGAGTATTTGAATATAATCTAGAATGTAATATATATTATATATTTTTATAGATTATATTTATATTTATTTATATTTATTTTGTGCATATATCAACATTATTTCTCATAGAAATGGTCTAAAGAGATTTTCAATAAATTTGTCAGCACCTCCTAAAAAAAAAAAATAATAAAAATCTATAAAAATTGTTTTTCAAAAGGCTTTCTTTTTAGCAGTAAATATTTCATTTATATGCTAAAGCCCTAAAAAATATCTTAAATTTTTATTTTTTTCCCCCAATTTCCGAATTTTATAAAAGCGCATAGCAGCCGCATTTTTAAAGATTTTTTGTTTGAGTGTTTCTAAGACTATTATCCTGATTTTGTAAAACTTTCATAGCGATTGTGTAATAAATTCAAAAGTTATTTAAGAAACAATTTTCTACAAGTGCAGACAAGTAAAAAAATATATTTTTTTTTACCAGACATCTGTTCACATTTTATATGTTGTAATCTAATATTTATATATATATTTTGCGTATATCAAGTTTATTTCCTATAGAAATTAACTAGATTTATTTGCAATAAATATTTCAACACCTCTTATAAAAACCAAATTGATAAAAAACTATTTAAAAAAATTTTTTTAAAGTTTCCCTTTTTAGCTGTAAATATTTTATTTAAAATCTTTTTTCATATTAAACTATAGTTTTCAACACAATAATGCTACTTACGTACCTCTTGCCATTTTTAAAAGAATTTTATCTTTTCTTGACATTTATAATTCCCAATTCCACAAGCAATTAGTCAGCTTCTTCTGGTATTATATATAATTTATTAATATACACCATATATCTTATTCCCCTACCCCTGTCATATAGTTTCCCTTGTTGCTAAGGTCACACTAAATGTCTGCGTCATATACATACAATTTCCCTTGCCATTTTCATGTATCTAGTAACATATCCCCCTTTCCCCCTCTGTACACATGTCATTGACTTTGTGCTTGGGCCATAAATTAAAATACAGCCATAAAGAAAGGCCACGACTATTTTTAAGTAAAATACATAAAATTTTATATACTCTCTCGTTATATTGGATCATGAAATTATGTACAATATATATTGTATGTGATATATGTACATATGTATGTGGCAAGTTGCGTTTTGTTTTAGACTTTGATTTTTTCATGTTTTCTGTGGGTTTTCTATACTATCGATGCTGTCTGCGTTTTATATGGCATTTAACGACAATTTTTATTGTCACTTTTTATGAGAATTTAATGCAGACTGGAATAGGTTAGGGACGATATGACGCCCACACTCAAAGATTTCATCATCAGCATCAACATTGAAGGCACATGTGAACTTTTATTTTATATTATATATTTTTGGATTTTTTTTTGGGCGTCGTACACTTGACACAATTCTCAAAACGTTTCTCGAAAATAGTTTAAAAATAAAAATTGTCTGCGATAACACGCCGCAGCCAATAAACGACGCTAGGGAGTAGGGTTGAAGGAAGGGGCTAGGGCAGGGCAGCTTTTTAACGGGGTGCGCGCAGCAGAGGCGTGTGAAGCGCGCATAAAATTAAATTTAGGCACGAACATTGACAGCAGCGAGCAGCAGCAGCGACGTCGCCGCGCCGTTCGACCACATGGCGCGACGCCTGCGACGCTGGCGTCAAGCTTGGCAGGGGAGCAGCTAGCAAGCAAGTGTGAGAGAGAGAGCGAGAGAGAGGCGCAACTTGGGCAAGGTCATTAAACCACACAAAAGCAAAAGCAGCGCAGCAAACGGCTACGGCTACAGCGACTGCGACAGCGACGCGTCGTCATCGTTTGGCGTTCGCCGTCGTCGTCGTCGTCATCATTATCAACGTTTTTGCTTTTGCTTGCTCAGCTGTTTGCTGCTTGTTGTTGTTGTTGTTGTTGTTTTTGCTATTGCTGCATTTGTTTTGCTTTTATTTCCGCTTGCGTTGCATTTTTCACACATTTGCCAAACTGGAAATACATTTGAAAATCTGTGTGCAGGTCGCTCTACGGCTTTCATATATACTATAATTATACACACGAAGCGAGACACACTCACACACATATTTATATACACGCCCACTAAATCAACAGCTTTAGCCTTCCGCGCTTTGCTAATTTGCATTTAACTTTTGCTTAGGCGAGCTAAACTGCGCTTAATTTATGCATTTTAAAACATGTTTTTAATGTGTATTTCTATCTGTTTTGCCCTTACTTCCTTTCCTTCCCTTTCTTCTACTACTTTGCATTTGTTGTGACATTTTTTTTTGTGACGTTTTATACAAAAATGTGGGCTGCTGCTGTGGGAAAATATTATAACGACGACAAGTTTCTTTTTTGCATAGTTTACATTTTGACTTTGGCAATGGCCATGTCGCGCTTTATGTTTATTGATTGCAGATGAGCTCATGAATCAGCGTTTTCAAATGAGACAAAAATGCTGCCAAAAGATTTAAAGTCAACGCGTTGCTGCAATTTTTTATACCCTGTGCTCATTTAAATGCTATAAAAGGGGCCTATAAGAGTACAGCGCTGGCACAAGGGTATTGCATAGTCGCGATCGTTTAATTATTCAATTCTTATTTGCTTTGCGTTTGCATAGTTATTACAAGCTCTCATCCTCTTTTGCGCTCATCCTCCTTCGCTCTCATCCTCTTTTGCGCTCATCCTCCTTCGCTCTCATCCTCTTTTGCGCTCATCCTCCTTCGCTCTGATGCTCCATCGCGCTCATCCACCTTTGCTCTGATGCTCCATCGCGCTCATCCTCATCGGCCTCAGGCTCTTTCGCTCTCATGCTTCTTCGCTTACATACTTCTTCGCTCTCATCCTCTTGCGCTCTCGCACTCTTTCACACACACTTGAGTCATTCGCATAGTTTTCATTGTTTTTTTTTGGCCTCTGGCGCCGCCTTTTACACGAAAATGTCAACAATTTCAACGCTTAAATGAATTCACTAATTAATTAGGCAAACAAAAGCAAGGAACGATGTCATGGAGTGTCAAGCGTATGCTGTAACCAAAAACCGCAGCAGTAACGAGAGAGAGATTTAAGTGTGTGTGTGTGTGTGTGTGTGTGAGAGAGGGAGCGGGCGTAAGCGAGAGCGCCGCTGTTTAGATAATTTGACATTCGATGTTAAAAACCAAAAGATTGCAACACTTGAGCAACTGACAGCTTCCGCAGCTGCTGCGGCGACGGATACTGCGGCAGCTGCTGCTCAAGCTTGTCAGCAAGATTGCGGTAAACCCAAAAAAGCTTTGTAACTGAACCCGAAGCTCACAAAACTGAAATGCAGATAAGGCAAGCATTATCTGGCTTAAACTTGAGCAAAGAAGAAAATACGCAACTTTCAGGCAAAAGCTATATACCCTATTTCCTTGCGCCTTTGCGAATAGAGTATGGTATCATAATAGTAAATTCTCTTGAAATTTTGTATACAACTTGTGTTGTAGCATCTGCTTAAAATGTTGTTTGTTAATATGCTAATTTTTTGACTACCCACAAACAGATTTACCCACGCTACGCTTTAAAAACTTAATTAAATATTTAAATGCGAGTAACTAACTACAAAACAACAAAAATGCATTTACCAACTTGTTTGCAAGCTGCTTATTAAGTTTTGGTTTTGGTTTTCGGTTTTCTTGGCCAACATTATGTTGCCAAATTGCTGCAACAACAACAACTGCTAACAAGCAGGTACAAACAACAGCTGTTAACTCAATGCTATGTTATGTATTAACATAAAACAAGCGACAACATAAATAACTCACTCTTTAAGTAGAGCTTTTTAAAGTAGCAACAGCTGCTAATTTAATATGGCAACAATTTTTTGTTTTGTTTTTAATTTATTTATGTTTACTTCTGAGGCAGGTCAATCAGCTTTTTTTTCTCAAACGAAAAACAGCAGCCTAAGAAAAACAACAACAAATGCAATAACAGCAACTGCACAAACAACTGTATTTAAAGTAAATAAACACAAAAAAAAGCAGAGCGCAAAAGTCAGCAAAGGAATTGAAGAAAAAAAAAACCCGACAGAACAAACTAAAGAGCTGCAGCTAGAACGAAAGGCAAGGAGCGAGTGAAAGAGAGAGAGAGAGGCCAGCGTGTGAAAGGGAAAAGCTTGCAAACACACACACACACACACGCATGCACACTTGGCGCATAGTAATTAATGTCAGCGATAAACGTCAAAAGATTAAAAAGAAGAGCAAAGAGAAAAGATAAACAAGATAATTGATGAACCGAAAGCGCAGATACTCTAATTAAAACGCTTTGATAGAAAATTGTTTTTTTGCATTTGTCAACTAAAATTCTAATTGATTAATTTTTTTGATATGAAATTTCCACACACCTAGCTGTATTTGTTTATATGACTCACATTTAATTATTATAACTTTAAATTCCTTATTATTATTAATTTGACAAATTTACAAAAAAGTCAACATGCCTCTCTTCATATAGAGCAAGTGACAGACGCCTGCAAACAAGCATGTAAAAAAAAATAGACTATGAAAACATTTACCAATTGCTTAACATATTTTTAAACAGAAATTTAATTTGTGAATACATAAAAATTAATTAAAGTCACAAAAATAAATCATATAAAATATCAGCTTAAAGCGCTTGCCCGAAGGCAGGCTTTTGGGCATTGACCATGATTAAAAATAACTTGGCCAAAATGCGAAGCATTTAAATCGCATTTGTAAATATAATTTTTATTTTTATTTTTTTCGCATTTCTTTTGTTGTTGTCTCATACCTGGGTAAACAGTTTGAACAATTGAATGAATTAATGCCTGCCAGGCACAGACTAACAATATCGTGTGGTAAATATAAATAAAATAAAATTAAATAAAATACAACATAAGTGAAATGAAATTGTTGCAAAAAGCTGAAAAACACTAGTATTGTGTTATTGTGTAAATAAACTAAAAATCAAAATGCATATATTTGTGTGCTGTATTGTAATTAAAAGGTTAAAAATTAAATAAACATAAATTTAACTGTGAGCTAGAAAATATTTTTTAGTTTATTAAATTGAATTTGAATATTTTAAATAAGAATAAATTGATTAGAAAATAAATTACTTTATAAATTATAATATTAGGGTATTAATATTGAGGTTTCTATTTTCAAATTAATTTTGTAAAAAGAAGAAATAGTTAAAGTTGTTTAAAAATATTTAAAATATTGCTAGTTTTCTAAGCCCCAAATAGTTATGCAACAGTTCATAAACTCTCTACCTAGTAGGGCCTCATTTTACAGGGTATTTTTTTAATGTTAAATCAAATTTGCGTGGGCAGCTTGAGTTTAAGCTGAGTTCGAGTTAAAAATTAACAAATTTTGCAACCAAAAAACGAAAAATCAAAAAAAAAACATTGAGAAATAAATTTTTATGTGTTTTTAAAAATTGTGAAGGCAAAGCAAACTGAAAAAAAATATATATATAAATTATATATAAAACTTGAAATTACATATTTCCTTTTTGCCTTTAGCTTTGGGATCATTAAGCAGCTGTTGCTCATCAGGTGTTGTTTTTGTTGTTGGTTGTTGCTGCTGCTGTTGCATTCAATCATCAATCAAAATTTTGTGCTGTGCGTGCGAAGGCAACTTGTGGCAGCTTTAATGATGCAAAAAAAAAAAAAAAATGAAAAAAAAATGCAACTGGAACTGCAGCAAATTGCCAGCCTGAGGGGGCAAAGTGTTAGGGGGAGGGGGGTTGGCTTGCCTGAAGCCTTCAACTGGACTCTGGGATCCAACAGACCCTTTTGGCCCGCTGGCCTCCCCGCTCCTTTAACCCCTTTACAGTCCCGCATGTCTGTGGTCTTTGCTGCACTTTGACTAATCCATCAGCAAATGAGGCAGCTGCCGTCGGGGGTTGCATGCACACACAAACACACACAAATACACATTCACACAAAATGCAATAAAAGCGTTGTTCACACTGACCCTCTGCGCCCCTCGCTCTACTGCCCCCCCATTCTATGCCCTTCACAGCCTTCACTCCATTTGGCACTTTTTGCTGCATTTTCAAGTGCTCTTTGGTCAGCAGCAGCGGCGACCGAAGCAGCGCAGCAGCAGCAGCCGTGAAAGCTCATTTTATATATCATTCTTTTTTGTTTTGTGTGCTCTCAAAGTAGCCACCGCGCTTTTCTATCTCTGCCAGCGCTTCCTACTCTGCCTTTGTTGGCTCCTCTCTCTTTCTCTCTCTCTCTCTTTACCAACGACCATTGATGTGCAAAGTTTTTATGACGCATTCCTGATTTTTTTTCCCCTACTTTTTTTTCTGTTCGTTTTGTGTTTAATGCTGCACTGCGTCCATTTTGATTTTAAGGCCTTTTGTCCTTCAAGTGTTGACCGTACTGCGGCTCTTTTTTCTATACCCAATTTAAAAAGTTTTTTTTTTTTTTTTTTTTTATTTGTTCGTCTTGTTAGAGCCAGTCGAGTTTATGATGCCAGCTTTAAATTAGCTACTTTAAATTAAAGAAATACAGAGTAGAATAAAAAGCGCCACTTTATATTAAAAATATGTAAAATAAAAAGAAAAACTGGTAAATTTCTCCAATTTACATTAAAGTTGTCTTAAAATTCTAAATATGCTTAAAAAATTGTTTGCTTTATTAAAAAAATATGAAAAAATTGTTTTAACAACTTGGAGATGCGGGGCATCGATCCCCGTACCTCTCACATGCTAAGCGAGCGCTCTACCATCTGAGCTACATCCCCTTGTGTGTACGATTGACCAAAATGCCTGCACATGACAAAAAATAAATAAAGCAAAACTAACAAAAAGCGAGAAAGAACTAGTCGATCAATGCGCTCTCTATTGCTGCACTATTTACACCCACGCTATATTTATGCTGTGTCTATAAATAAACGTTTATTTTTTTTTGGCAGTTTTTTCTTCACACTTGACACTCTCACACTTGCACGCTCGCTCTCTCTCTCTCTCTCTTTCTACGGTAGTTTTGTGTGTTATTGGAGTAATTTGTTGGTTTGAGCTTCTTAAAGCCAGCAGCTGCTTATAATTTGCTTATTAATTGGCCATGTAATTTGCAAAATTACGTTTTATATTAATGTTTGTGTCTGTGTATGTATATAATTGTATGTAAGTAGTAGTAGTAGTAGGGTAGCAACTTTTGTTGTGCTCAATTACAGCTAATTAGCAACGCTGTTATTGTTGATTAAATATACGCAAAGGGAGAGAGTGAGAGAGATAGGGAACACAAGAGCGCTGAGAGAGTGTGAGAGTTGTCAAAGTAGTCAAAGCTTGTCAAGTTTGCCTACACTCTGCCTGCTTTGCCCGCTCCTCACACTCTCTCATATTATAATATCAGTTGCAAAATTGGGTCACAACGCGCTGTAGATAATTATGATGATGAACAACGTGTCGAACGTGTTTATTGTTGTTGTTGCGCTCTTCTTTCTGTCTCTCTGTCAGCTGTCGGCGCCGCTGCTGCTGCCAGCAGAATTGCAGTAGCCATCGACGTTAGCAGCGACAGCAGCAGCAGCAGCAGCTGTTGGACATTTACTTTCAATATGCGTTGCAATTTTTATCTTCTTCGCTCTTTCTTTATACCCTGTACGCATTGAATATACATAGCTTGGGAGGGTATTATGAAAGTAGAAGATATAGTATTATGTATGGGAATTTTATGTGTCATATAATATAATATTATAAGTCGCAAAAAAATATCTTAAATTTTTATTTTTTCCGCCCATTTCCGAATTTTATAAAATCGCATAACGACCGCATTTGAAAAGCTATGAAGTTGATTTTTTGTTTGCGTGTTTCTAAGACTATCAACCTGATTTTGTAAAATTTTCATAGCGATTGTGTAATAAATTCAAAAGTTATTTAAAAATGTAAAAGTGCAGGCAAGCAGAAAAATATTTTTTATTTTTTTTTACCAGACATCTGTTTATATTTCATATGCCATAAGCCGCAAAAAATCTTTTTTTTTTCTCTCTTCAAATTTCCGAATTTTATAAAAGCGCATAGCAGCCGCATTTTTATAGCTAAAGACTTGAGATACTGATATCTAAGACTATCATCCTGATTTTCTTCAATTTTCATAGCAATTGTCTAATAAATTCAAAGGTTATTTAAGAAACAATTTACGAAAAATGCACACAAGCCGAAAAATATATATTTTGGACTACACATCTTTTTACAGAGCATCTGGCAATCGCTAAGCTTATTCCGATCACATTTTTGCTAATATCCCTATTCCTAAATTGGCTACAATTTGGGTCACAGTTGTTGTCTCGTCTTCCCAATCAAGTTGTGACGTCAGCGTCTCGCCCCAAAACTTATTAACAAGAATTTTTCGAATTTCTTTTGGCTATCAAATGGCAGCAAAGAAAAAACCAAAAAAAAACTGAACAACAGGCGGTGGCAGCTAATTTAAAAGAGCAATTCAAGAAATCGAAATTGGCAAGTAGGTAGGTAGGTGGGCTGGCTTTTGTGGTTAAGACAAAAAAAAAAAAAAAAAAACAGAAACCACAGCAGCTGTTTGATTTATATGCAACACATTTTTTTTTTGTTATTTTTTTTTTATCAGCTTGGCAATCATTGCGAAAATTTTGTTGCAACAGCTGCGCGCAGCAAACTGAACTATAACATAAGTATTCAAGTAGTTCCCACAAAATTTCTCCCAAAAATCAATGTGCTTCATTAGCACAGGTTTAGCTTAAGTTTTATTTTTATATATATTTTTTTTCTTTGTGGGATGCCACAAAACGTGCATAATTTATGTGTTTTTGCAACTTATATAACGGAAAATACTTTTTTGGCCTACATACTTGGCGTATGCGTAATGTCATTAAATAATGCCACATGCCACACACTCTCACATGTGATTAATCGCATTACTAATCAATACAAATGTCACTCA
Source organism: Hirtodrosophila alboralis (assembly GCA_035043045.1). Classification (NCBI taxonomy): domain Eukaryota; kingdom Metazoa; phylum Arthropoda; class Insecta; order Diptera; family Drosophilidae; genus Hirtodrosophila; species Hirtodrosophila alboralis. The sequence continues at coordinate 697,963 of JAWNNH010000263.1, read as the reverse complement.
AGCGTTGACATTTGAGATTTGTGGCCAGTTTGGTCTCGCATTACGCATACGCACAGTAGTCCCAAGAAAACCCCTCTCCTGCCGCCTCTGGCCATTGTCAATTAACTGGCGTGTAAATTGACTTAACCTGCAATCACAAAAAAAATAATAAAACAAAAACCAGGATAAACTCTACTTCCAAATGCAGTAGCAGCCAACAAAATGTTATTTGCATAGATTTTGATTTTGCCGCCTGTTCGGCAGCTGGTCAACAACATTTTTCCCAGCTATCTTTTTTTTTTGTTTTTCAACATTTTTCGCATTGTTAGCCCACGATGCAAAAATAAAAAATAGAAAAATATTTGTTCACGCTTATTTTTGCTAGATTTTTTTTTGCTTTCATATACTCTGTTTTCAAGTGGAGAAAATTAAGTTTAATGGGCTTGTTTGATTTTTTTTAATGATTTTTTGATTTTTATAATGATTTTTAGATTTTTATATTGATTTTAGATTTTATTTAATGATTTTTAGATTTTTTTTAATGATTTTTTGATTTTTATAATGATTTTTTGATTTTTTTTTATTTTTTATGTTATTTCTAAGCTTTCAACAGCCATAACTTGCTTGAAAATGAAGCGATTTTCTTGTGGCATGTATTTTTGGTCATTATTTGTGCTCTAGATTGATTTGACTTTTAAATTTTAGAAAATAAATTTTTTCGATTTTTTGCATATTTTTGCATACCTACCCCTATTACTTTTTGAAAAAAATTTGAAAATTTTTAAATCTTCAAATTTTATTTTTAAACGATTGCGTGTGTAATAAATATTATAAAACGCTATTTAGAAAAGTTTTGGGAACGATATTTCGTTTTTTATGCTAAAAATTCTGTCAAAATTTGGCTTAAAAAGCTACTAAATTTATTTATTTATTTATTTCTGGCTTTTCAGCTATTTATTTTAAAAGTACACTTAATTTAATTTCACATAATCAATTAAATATAATTTTATTTTTAAAATTAAAATGTTTTTTCTATATTTTTCATAATTGTTCTATATATGCAAGTATTTGCAAGAAATTCCGTCAAAATTTGGCTTAAAAAGCTACTAAATTTATTTATTTATTTATTTCTGAACTTTCAGCTATTTATTTGCAAAGTAAACTTAATTTAATTTCAAATTATCATGAGCTCATTTAAATATTATTTTATTTTTAAAATTAAAATTTTTTTCAATATTTTTCTCATAATTGTTCTATAACTTTACTAATTTTTTATGAGGAATTTATATTCACCAAAAGTTTTTTTTTAAGCACAGAGTATATTAAAGTCGGTAGCTATAATATTTTTAAATTTTTTATTATTTTCAACTTTTTATTTGTTGTTTGACATCGTTTATCGCCTGACACTTTTTGGTTGTTCAACGTTTGTTGTCTGTTGTGTCGCTGTTTGTTGTCAGTTGTTGTTCGATTTGATTGTTCCATTGTTCATTGTTGAGCTCTTTTGGCGTTTTTTTTTTTCTATTATCAGTATACGAAAAGGGCGCAATGTGGGCGTGGCCTTTTTGGCTAATTAATGTCGCGTGTTATTTCTTGAAAGCCTAATTCAATGCAAGAAAATGTTCCTCTAAATACGTCACAATGCCATAATGAAATAAGGTCAACTAGGGGTTAATAGCACAACGGAGTCAACCCTTGGGTGTGCGCCGGAAACGCGTTGCCATTTCCGTTTTGATTACAGGTTATGGCCATGTTGCCATTTCCAGGTTTTGTGGCACTTTTTTTTGCCTTTTCAACCTAAAAACGGGAAATTGTTTGCAAGCGTGAAAAGTTGGCGCAAATAAATTGGAAGTGAATGTATTTAGGGCGTTGTGTTGCCGCCAGGTGGGTGAGGGTGTGTGGGCGTGGCTGTCACACGTAGCCCCCCAAAAAAATAAATAAATAAATAGACTTGGCTTTTAAATATGGTTGTTGGAAAAACATTTTCTTCTTAATCTCATTTCTTCAGTGCTTTTTGTTATCACTCGTAAATCAGCATAATTGGCTCTAAAAACAAGCTAAAAACAAGCTAAATTAAAGCTAAATACAGCTAAATATGTGCGCACATTATTAACGGTGTCTTATGCCTTTTCGCAGCTGTTTGTTAATTTTTAAAGCTCACGACATTAAACATATTTTCGAAATTATTATTATATCATTGTAAGTTAATCTATTTTTTTTTTTTTTTTATTATTTTTTTTATAGGCAGCAACATTTGTTGTAATATTTAAAGCATATTATGTAGATAATCTGGCGTTTTTAGAGTTTTGAATAAATTGTTAAAGTCGTGAGCTGCGAAAAAGCATTTAGGCTGCAATAAAATTTCATAACTATTTAATTTTTAACGCTTTTTGGCATTTTATTAAAAGTATTAGCTAATTCAAGTAAATTTTTGTTTAATCTTTAATACTCTAGAGTAAATTTGCTGACTTCAAATCATATATTTAGACTTTCTATAGATAAAAAATATATTATAATATTTTTAATACATTTTATTATATTTTAATATAATTTAATATATTTTATTGTATTTCAAATATATTTTATTATATTTTAATCCCATCATGAATAAGAAGAACATCTTCTATTAAAAATATAAAATCAAAACTTTTTCATCTAAATAAATTCATAATATGATATAAAATCACATTTTTATTATGTCACATTTCACATTAATTTCATTTTATAAGCTTTTTGGCTTTGTAATCGCAATATCAATAATTCCCAATATATACCTTTATTTATCTCAGATATAGAAAAGCCCACATAACAAATTTATTGAGTATAGCTTTTACTTATAAGTATAAATGAGTCTCTTTCTCTATAGAAGACCATAAAAGTATTATTATATTTATGGCATTTTAACATAGAAAGATAATCTTGGTCTACCATGGATTACAAGAGCATGTTTTTTTGAAAACATAAAATTAGCAATAAAATCAAACCTTATTTATAAAATTAAATTCAAACAAAATTATAATATTATTTAATAGCTTTTCAGCTTTGTAATTCCAATATAAATAATTTCAAATATACCTTTATTTAACTTTAATATACAAAAATCCATATACTAAATTTATTGACTTTAGATCTTACTGTATCATCTCTCTATCTCTTTATAAAAAGCAATAAAATTATTAATATATTTTAGGCAGCTCTCTAAATTAATAAACTACAATAAAAAAAAAACTTCTTCACATAAATCACAATTTTTACCCTCAAATTATATTATTTATTTATTTTTTTTAAACCTTTTCGGCATTTTTGCTCTACGCATCAATATTTTCCAATAAACTATTATTTAGTCATGATATACAAGTTATATACATACCAAATTTGCTGACTCTAGCTCTTTTATTAGTAATATATTTTTCACTCTATAGAAATGTTGAATATTAGTCAGCAAAAAGAAAAAATAAATAAATAAAAAAAAAACCTGCAGCGATTTACATTTTGATTGCATTTTATAAACCAATGGGACAATCAACATTGCCAACAAATGTTATGATAATCACAAAAGCATTTCCATTAAATTGTACAACCAAATATATATATATATATTATATATACGCTATATAGTATAGATCTAGCAAACACAAAATGGTTTTTATGCATATTTAAATACTTGTAAAGCCAGCTCAATTTTTGGTTGGCTATAGTACACAATTGTATTTAATTTGTATACAGTTAGTTAGTGTATATATGCTATTTGTTGTTTAACTTTTAATGCGCACTGTAGCGTATCATTATCGCATTTGATTATCATTCGAGTCGAGCATTTTGATATCATCATTTGATATGTGCGTGGTTGAATTTACAAAAATATTTTTATTATAGCGAGAGCGTGAGGAAATAAAAATAATGCTCATAAAATTATTTAACATGTCCTGCGTGTCCTTTATGTCTAATGTGTAAACTATGACACCCCACAAAACATTGACAAATTGCCAGTTTACATTTTGCGCTGCATAATAAACAGTTGAGAAAAAAAAAATTATATTCTTTTATGTAAATTTAAAAAAAATATAAACAGATTTTTTTTTTGTAAATATTTTATTTTAATGCGCATCGTTATGAACCATGAAATGGCATAATAACTATTTAATGAATATTAAATTGAACATGTGTACCACAAAAAAAAGAATATATTGAATCAATAATTTACATAATAAAATCGAATTTTAACCTTCAGGTTTGGCCAGCAGCATAATTGCAATATGAATTTGTTTTGGAATTTAAAGATGATAAATGATATTTGAGTTTCACATAGTATGTTAGTTAATTCATTTGATAATTTATGTTAAAAACTAATAAACAGCTTGCGGTTAAGTGTGATAGAGCTTATTGGGAATTGACCATTTAAAATAGTAATTTAAATAAATTGTTTTCAGTTTGTTTATTAATGTTTGAGCATTTGAAAATGTGCTTGGGAAGACTGAGAGATAAATAAAAAAAGAGTTTAAAGAAATGTTTTGACTTTTGACTGCAATAGAAACAGTTTAAAAAGCTTTTTTTTTACTGATTTATTTAAATTATTTTGGATTTTAAACATTTTTGAGCTGTTATTGGTAGATAGAGTTTTTTTTTGGATTTTGCAAATTTATTGAATATTTAAAAAAAAATAACAGTCTTGTCTTAGAGCCAGGAAAATTAAGAAAATGGCAAAAATGTTTGTTATTATTATTTTATTATTATTAATATCATTTGAAAAATGAAGTATAAAATTGAAAACGATTTTAAATGATGTAGTAACTTCTCTAATAAAATAAAAAATGATTTATTAAAGATTAAATGCTTTTGAAAATAGCTTTATAATATTTTAAATCAAAGTTTGCTTGTGAAATTAAAGTAAAAATAAATAAATAGTAAATAATAATAAAGGCAATTTTTTTCTTTGATTTAATACTTAAAGGGATTGAGATTTGAAAGAATACCTGTAATATATATATAATCTTAATTTTCAATTAAAAAATCTCACAGTTTCGGGACAAAGGAATTTTTCTTTAATAATTTAGTGAAATTCCTGTGTGTTTCAAATATAATTCCGTAAGATGCAGCAATATATATATTTTAATAATTATAATAATATTATAATTATTTATATATATTTATACAACATATCCAGGACAACAGACAAGTTCTTCATATTACTTTAACAACCTTTAATTTATGTATAAATTTGTTACATAAATTTGACCTTAAAACTGGCTCAAAAACATCTTTATTTAAAAAAAAAATTAAATTACCAAGGTCAGCCAGCAGCTCCAACAAATATCTTAAGAAATACATTGTTTAACCTGTATAATAAGATGCTTAAGAGCTTAATTTAATTAAATTTCCTAGAAATGTTATGTTAATCATTATAAATAATTGCTTTTCCAGTTAACAAATAACTTGGCGCAGTTTGCTGACATTTCAAATTGATAGATAACAAATGCAACTATATAATGAAAAGTTATTATATATATTATTTTATATAATATTCACATTTTATGCAACTTGGGGCCAGTCTTATATAAAATTATTGAGAGCATTTAAAGGCAATTCTTTAGAATCTTTTAGAACTGTCTGTCTGTCTCTGTCTTTACGTGGCTTATCAGCAGCTGCTGCTGCTGCTACTGCTGCTGCTGTCTATCACACTCGTTGGGGCATTGTTGCAAGTAGTTGTGGCATTTCATAACTGTTTCAATGTCCTTCCCTGAATGCTGCGCGCTAAGCCAAAACTTTATTCAAATCGTTTTTGCCATTGTTTGACGCACAAATTGCATAGAAAACCCTTATTGAACTTGATGGGAAAGTGAAGGGCAGGCGAAGGAGGAGGAGTAGGAGGTGGCAGCAACCTTCAGCTATTCTTCTCCCACAACAACAAAGTCCTTTCTATTGTTTGGCAACCTTAATTCTCTTTCTCTGCTTAAGCAAAGTGCTTTAAAATATTAAATATTTGCAACAGCAAAAAAAATCAAGCTACAAATTTTCATTTAAAAAATTGTTTTACTTGTTGTAGCCACTTTTCCAGATATGAGAATTCCAAAACGCACACACACACACTCGTAGCTAGGTCATAAATTTGGCTTTTTTTTTGGTTTATTTTTTTTTTTGTCGTCAAGGACCCCGACATGTGGCACGGATTTAGGCGCGTTTTGTGTGTGCCACACTTTGCTGTAAAATCCTATTTTATTTTCAATTTGTCAGCAATGCCAAAAAGCATGAGAGTAAAGAGCTTTAAGCGGAGTGTGGAGCGAGAAATTTTGTGAGAAATATGTTTTTCTAGTATGTACAGTAAACGCTCGAAGTGGGGAAATTTGTGGGATTTGTGGACATAGATCCTAAGCTGCTTAGTCTGGGTTTGTTAAGAGTTCTTAAAGCTACTTTTTATTTTTGTGAATTTTTGTAGCCAGTTTAGGTATATTCTTTTTTAAAATATATTTAAAGGAGAAAATATTTGTTTTATTATAAAATATAATAAATAATAAAATTAGAATCAACAAGGTGATTCAAGGAAATTCTAATTTCTGAAGTATTCTAATTTCTATAAATAAAAATAAAATGAAGTAAATTTTCTTCCAAAAAGCTACAATAAAACTATTTTTTTATTTTTTTTAGTTATTTCTATTAATCAAAACAAAAAAACAAGCTAACAAAATCCAACGCAATACATATTATTTACTAAAAAAATAAAATAAAAAAAAAAATTCTTTTTTAATTAAAAATATATTTATAAATCAAATCAAAAATAGTTGCAACACAAAACAAAACATAAAGATTCACTCCAATTGCATTAAATATATTTTTCCAGTTAAAAACAAAAAACTGATATGTAAAAAACTGAAAAATATGTATTATAAACCCAAATTTGAATTTCTAGGAACTCTAACAACTGAGGAATTCTAAAACTAGAAATTCTAAAAACTTATAAGCGTCGATTGTATATTTTTGTATTGTAAAATATTTTTTTATTTAATTTATATATTTATTTATATTTCAATTAAAAGAAAACCCCAGAAAACTAATTCTAATTTTTGAGCGTGAATTATTTATATTTATTTTTCTATTTATTATTTATTTTTCTATTTATTATTTATTTTTCTATTTATTATTTATTTTTCTATTTATAATTTATTTTTCCATTTATTATTTATTTTTCAATTAAAATTAATATAAATTCTGCAGAAAACTAAATATTTAACACTTTTCGCATATTGTCCTTATAAAATTCCATTTTGCTTTTATTTACTGCACACTTTAGCGAGCATCTACTGTAGCACATATTTTTTTTGTCCTGGCCATATGAAGTGTAAGCTATTAACTTATTAGTACAACGTGGCGTATGAGCAACATGATAACTTGTGGCTCTTATTGTTGGAGACTTCTACGAGGCTAGAAAGTCTGGAACTGGAACTGAGCGGGGGTCGGGTTGTAGGGTGAAACAATGACAGCTTGTCATGTTTATGGCACACATATATATATACACACACACACAACACTCTCACGCACACACAGCCTAGCAGCAGCAGCTACATTTTGGCGCTCAAAAGTCGACTACAGTTTTTTTTTAAACATATATTTTATATTTACTTTATTTTTCTTGCTTTCTTTCTTGGCGCATTTTGTTCTTGTTCTCGACACTTTTAGCCTTGGCTAAAACACACACACACACCCTTACACTCTCTCTACCCCATTTTAGTATTTTATTATTGTCACTGACATATGAAAAATGTGCGACATTTCTACGCGTATTTTTCTCTAGCCTTGCAAGACATCTTTTTCTCTCTCTACACTCAACGAAACGAGTTGATTTTCATAGAGATTTTGTTGAAACTCAACTTGAATTTTAACAAATTATACGCAGACGCCACAAGAATTTTATTTGAACACCTTGAACTTTTGGTTGAGGACTCCACAGAGAGGTTTAGGAAAATTGGCAAGCAAAAGCTTAGCCAGGTGTATAAAATATATAAATTGCCTAAAAATGACAATAGGGGATTGCCATTATGTGACTGGCATTGATAAAAAGGTGTTGCGGCAGCAGCTGGAGGTTGCAACAAAAGGAAATATTCTAAAAGATGACAATAGATACAAAAGCATGAGAAGCGCAGAGAGAGGCAGCTCTATCATTTTTAGTTTTAGGTTAATAATTACATAATTAACGCATAATTAATTTAAAAAGTAACTCAAGTAAAAGGAAGCTTAGCAGCAGCAGGAGTCGCCTGAGGCCAAAGCTTCCACTTAACTGTCTTGCCATCCTTTTAAGGACTTTAGATCCTTGGTCAGTATAATGTTAATGATGATGATGATGATAATGATGATGGCTGTAGCTAAATTAAGCATGCCAAACACAGCAAAGAAATCGCTCGAGCATGCAAAATGAGCGTTGGGACAACAACAGCAACAGGACAGACAGAACCAAAAAATGCTGATGACGCTCTTAAGTGTGGCAAGGAGAGAAGCAAGGAGTTGCTTTTTCCTTTGGTGGGCGTGGCTATTTTTGGCAGCTGCTGCGGCGCCCACAGAAAACCAAAAATTAGTTTGCCTCAGAAATGACAACGACAAAAATTCGACGCCCACATAAAGCAAAAAAAAAATAAAAAAAAAAAATATACAGGGCTCCATTTCTCTATATAGCATTTGGAGTATCTTTCTCGCTTTTCAAGGCCATCATCATTTATATCTCGTGCGGAAAGTTTTTCATGTGTCAAATGCATGACCAGAGATTTTTTTTTTCTTCTTTTTTTCTCCCTTTTGCCGTTTTCAGTTTCTGATTTGCTTTTTACTTTTTGGCTAACCTTGCTGAGGGTATTATGAATTTCGAAGAAAGTGTGTAAAGTTGAGAAAAATACGTTTTTAATGCTATAGAGTATATAAAAAAAAAAGAATTTTACTGACAAGTCATCAAAAGCCTATTCTAACTTTTTAATATCTCTGTTCTAGAGCTAATTTGTAACCTGTATATATATTGAAACTGGTCCGTCTGTATTTTTTAATTGCCATTGAAACGATAGCTTCAATATTGTATTAATTTTTTATAAATTTATATTTGTCTATTTTTTATAAATTTATGTTTATTTATTTTGTAGAAATTTATATTTATTTAAAATATATTATATAAAATTATAATAAATTCTTATATATTTATTTTTTATAAATTCATATTTATTTATTTTTTATGAATATATATTTCTTTATTTAAAAAATTCATATTTATTTATTTTTTTATAAATTCATATTTATTTATTTTTTTTTAAATTTATATTTATTTATTTTTTATATATTTATATTTATTTATTTTTTATAAATTCATATTTATTTATTGTTTTAATAAATTTATATTTATGTATTTCCTTTAAATTTATATTTATTTATTTTTAATAAATTCATATTTACTTAAATTTTTTATAAATTTATTTTAATTTATTTTTTATAAATTCATATTTATTTATTTATTATGAATATATATTTATTTATTTTTTATGAATATATATTTATTTATTTTTATAAATTTATATTTATTTATTTTTTATAAATTTATATTTATTAATTTTTTTTAAAAATGCATCTTTATTTATTTTTTAAAAAATTCATATTTATTTATTTTTAATAAATTCTTATTTATTTATTTTTTATATATATTTAAACAGACAAAAAGCCAGCCCTTATTTTTTTATAAAACCCAAAACTTTTAGTAAGAGCATATATTATTTTTGGCAACCCACAGTTAACTTCTCTTTCTGGTTTTTTTTTCTCTGTTTTATTTTTGTTTGCCACAATGCCACCGGCGCTCTTGGGAAACTGTGTCCTGTGGCCTGTGTGCCTTGGCAATTTTCCATTACATAAAAGCAACAATTTCATTTTTTTTCGTGTTGTATTTGCGTCACAAGTCTCGTGTGCTCAAATGTGAGTGTGTGTTTGTGTTGTGTCATAATCAATCAGTTTAGTCGTCCATTTACTACTCAAAATATAAAATGTAAATGACGATAATAATATTTAACATATTTCTCACAAATTTTAATTTGATTTTAGCGTCACTTTGGCGCCTCATAATTGCGCATGAAATTTGTTTATTCAAGAAAAAAGTTAAGAGTTGTTGCGTTCACCTTGTCGCGACCTTTTTTCAAAAATTAGAAGAAAAAAAAAATAAATTTGAATGCCTGAAAATAAAACCTCTTAACTGTTTCAACATTTGTCTAACCCTTTTTTATTTCAACTCTTCTTTCTTTTTAGGTAAGCTGCTTGGATTATATAAAACTTCCAAACGATGGATAGAGTGAAAGAGAGAGGGCCTAATAGGAGAGAGATGGCAAACACAAAGTGATTTATGGGCTAAGTACACTTTGGCAAAAAAAAATCTGCTTAGAAACAAATTCAATCAAACTTAGGCCAAGAATTTACACACAGTCACAACTCAAATAGAAGAAGATTTCAGCATAGAAATTTTCAAGCTTATACCATATTAATTGGTTAAAGTTTTTCGAATTTAAATGAGATTATTTTTAATACGTTTTATTTTGATTTTAAAATAGGGATAGTTAAAGCAAGCTATAGCAGCTAAGCCTTAGATGGATTCTAGGTTGTAGCGATATAATCGGTAGAAAAGCTCAGGAATTATATACTAAACGCGATAGCACAAAAGTACACTAAGAAAAAATCATTCTAAGAATATTGAAATCATTATCATTTGCTGACAATATTCTTATGTTCATAATAGTTTGCTTTTTCGTGATATCAAGAACGTTGGAAATATTTTATTGATCACCATTTGCTTTAAAATATTTTAAATGCAATTATTTCGTCTGTTTAAAAAAATGTCGTTTTATAAAACATTTTATTTCTGATTGTTTTGAGTTTATTGTTTATTGAGAATTATTATTTGCACTAATTTAATTTCAAACCACAATATTATTGACTGACAAAAGCATTAAAAATACGAATTGTTTTAAAACGATTAATTGAGAACTTATATTAAAAAAATATCGATTTTTTTTTTTCAGTTTTAAATGCATTTTTTTTCTCAGTATAGAGAAGTAATTCAAAAAAATAAAATTACCAAAAAAAGCAGAATTAGATGGGCGGCGTAAAATAATAATAAATTTAGACTTAGCGTTCTGATTTAATTTTTGAAATAAGAAAATAAATAAATATGAATTTAGACCGCCAGAAAAAGGACCAAAAATGTATCAACCCAAAATTATTCCCTTAAATTAAAACTCTTCTTATTTAATTACAATTTCATTTAAAAATATTTTCACTTTTATTATTTTACATAATTATTATTATTATTACACACATTTAATTCTCTCAGTGCAAACAAATAAAAATAAATATTTGCATTGCCTACTTTTGTGCGTTTTGTTTGGCAAGCCAAAGCGACACAAGCAAAGCAGCTATAGCTATACATACGACGGCAATTAGGTCGGAGAATATTCTCATTTATTATGCGGCCAAAAATGTATTTTTGGCCAACACAATGGCCAAAACGGGCCATTGGTCATTTTGTGCTCGGCAATTGTGTGCGCGGCTGCCAAATGATGCATAAATTTATGTCAATTTCGCTTAAACAATTAAAACAAAAATAAAACAAAAAAAGAAATCGGGGCGAAAATGTCTTCGTATATATATATAAAATGAAGGGAAAATGAAAAGCAAGCCAAACACGCGGCCATTCTTCATTCTTTAGGCTGTATTTTTTTTTTTATATTTATTTTTTTTTTCAATAGCAGCAGCTGCCGCTCGCTGACAAGGCACAAAATGTTGCCTGCTGCCCGTATTTTTTATTTATTTTTTTTTTTAAATATTTCATGTAATGCCTTTGCAATTTGGCGCTGTTGTCATTTTTCATTTTTGTTTTGCCTACTTTGAGGCGTTTTGCAAGTGAGAATTTTAAGTGAAATATTGCGGCAATTTTTGAAGAAAGAGCGGGCAGAGAGACTACATCTTCTTTAACGTTATTTTGTTGTCAGCTTTTGCTTTATTTTGTTTTATTTTCTTTTCTTTTATATCAACTGCCTATTAAATGGTCAAGTTTTATGACTCTTATGATTCTTAATGTCATGTCTCTTTTTGATTAAAGACGCTTTCAGACGCACTGAAGCATACATAATGTGCAAATATCAGCAATAAATTTTCTAGGTATAAATAAATATATTTTTATATAAATATAATGCGCTAATTGCTAGGCCTGCTTAAAGCATGAAAATAGCAGGAAAAATTTCACAAGCGTTTTAAATTGTCATATTTAAGGCTTTAGTTAGAGGAATTTAAGTTAGTTGCTGTATTATAGACTTTAGTTAGATCAATTTAAGTTCTTGCCATTATTTAGTTTAATGTGCTGCCATTTTCATGCCTTTTTCATGCATTTTTTCATCGGTTTTTAAATGCTGCAGCTTTGTAATGTTCTCAGTTCTAAGTGCTGCCTTATAGACCTTACTTTGGACTGTTGAAATTCGCTCAAGCATGTGTCTGTGTGTGTGTGTGTATTTGTTGTGTGTGTGTGTATATAGTGTGCTCTGCTTAGGCAGTCGCATATAATTTGCCTAGAAGTATGCAATCAAAATGGTTTTAATTGATTTTAGTCGTCGCGTCGCTTCTCGTTTGGGCTCTAAAGTCAATGACTGGGCTTATACACACACACACACACACACATACACACACACACGCACACACACATGCTTGACGACACACACACACACACACATGCTTGACAGCACACACACACACACCTACACAGTTGAGCTTCACTTGGCAAATTCTAAATTGCATAAATTTATTTCTTCCTCGTTTTGCCTGGCCGCCTCCCCCACAATGTGCCACGCCTACCTTCCTGCCTGCCTGCAGGCCATTTGTAAAATTGATTACGCGCATAAATTGAAGCAGACGAGCGACGATATCAAAATATTGCCACAGGGGGAACTGCCCCCCCTTCAAAAATGTGTTGGAAACTTGCTGTAAATTCTAGCATACAATTTTTTTTTTTATTTTTTTTGGCTAGTTTCAAATTGAATTTTGTTCAGTTTTGCCACTATATATATATATAGGGAAAATTTATGTAATCAAATTCAATTTGATTTAATTGTGTTTGGTAGTAGACGTCTTTTTGTTGCTGCCGCTGCCTCTTCCCCGCCCCGCACACGCCTTAAAGTTATTTGTCAATTAACAACAGCGAAATGTTGCAATTAATGTTGCGCATTGTATGTGCCACACACACACACTGCCACATGATTGGCTAATTATATGTGTACAAACAGGCTATATGTATGTATGTGTGTTTAGGGATATGTTTTAGGATCTGTGTCCCTTTTTGGTATTGGCATATATTGCCATAATTATAACTTGTTGGAAATGCTTTTGAAATGCCCTCAAAACATGCGATTTACGCGCCATTTGGCAACGTGTTGGCAGGGGAGTGAGACGGGGAAGGGGTAAAATTGTATGTCAGGCGACAAATGTGTCGAATTTAAATTTATAAATTAGCTTAACGTAATGTTTGTTGGGGCAGAGGAGTTTCTTTGGTCTGGGTATTTTATTTTATTAAAATTTATTTAGATTTGATTATTTTTGATTTTTACATTCAAAATAAAAATCATTATAATGTCTATAGTATTGTCTATAGCTACAGCTTGTCTGTCAATAATAAAGCTTCTGTTGACTATTTATGTTTGTGTGATTAAGAAGATATAATGAGTTATATTTTCAAAAAAAAAAAACCTCAATTTTAACTAAATTTTCTGTCTTGCAAATTTTATTTATAAAACTTACCTAAAATTGGCTTTATTTTCAGAATATCTTTTAAATTAAACTTTCTCGCTATGTTGCTTAAATTTAACAAAAAAAAATAATTTTTAATTTAATATATTATTTTTAAAAAAAAAAACCTTCCATTTTAACTTAAATTTCTGTCTTGCAAAATTTATTTTTAAAATTTTCCTATAATTTGGTTTAATTTCAGAATATCCTTTAAATTAAAATTTCTCACTTTTCTCGCCATCTAGCTTAAATTCAGTAAATAATAATTTTTAATTTAATATATTCTTTAAAAAAAATAAATTATCAATTTTTACATTAATTTTTGTCTTGCCCAAAAATGTTCTATAAAATTTTCCTAAAATTTGCTTTAATATCAGAATATCTTTTAAATTAAACTCTCTAGTTTTTTTTCGTCATCTAGCTTAAATTCAGCAAATAATTATTATTTAATTTAATATATTCTTTAAAAAAAAAATTAAATGCATTTTTACATTAATTTTTGTCTTACCCAGAAATTTTCTATAAAATTTTCTTTTAACTGTTTAACTTCTGTGCTTTATCTATAAATTTTTCCTTAAAATTTCCTTTAACTTTTTAACTTCTCTGTATTTTCAAGCAAGTATGACAATTCTAAAAAGTCTTTTAAATTAATCTTTCACATTTTCCGCTATCTAGCTTAAATTCTCATCATAACTCAGCATTCCCATTTTTCTTTCCGCATATTTCCGCTCCGTATTTTTAATGGACACACTCCGGGTCACTTTTTTTTTTTAATCTCGGAATGTCTTCTTAATCCCGTGATGTCTTTTAATGTCAGTTCTCACACCTTTTTTTTTATACCACATGTCCTGCAATCTCATCGTTTTTCATCCGCTTTGGTCACTTTCAAAAGCTGTGAAAGCTTTTTTTTCGTTTTTTCTTTTTTTTTTTTGTTGGGTATTAATCTTTGGGAATCATTTTTAATGCCATTTCTTTTAACTTTGTCGCCTGACGTTGGCACCCGCATTGCTTTGAACGGGTCAGCATCAGCAATAAACAGACAGGACAGACAAACAGACAGACAGAGAGACAGACAGACAGACAGACAAACAGACAGACAGAGAGACAGACAGACAGACAGACAAATAAACAAACAGACAAGATACATGGCAATCAAAATGAGCTCTGTAGAGTAGCAGCAAATACAATACAAATTACTAATTTACACGCGAACGCAATGCAACAAATGTATCAGTCTCCCCTCTGCCCCTACTACCCCCCCTACACCCTCTGATTTCCTGGGAATTGATAGTCAACATTCAGATGGCATAAAGCATATATAATGAGCAATGTTTAAAACGAAACTGCAATTTGTAATTGCAACATTTAATTAACAATTGTTGCGCGCGCGTTTCACAAGCGGTTTTAAACGCGTGCGAAACGCCAAGCCTCAAAAAATAAAATAAAATAAAATAAAATCATGTTGATTAAAATTATTTTTAAAGAAGAAAATAAATAAAAAAAACCTGACGACAAAGTTCAATGAACGCGCATGAGGCAACCCAGGAGCTGCTAAAAAAGCAGAGAATGGATGAGGTTTGAGGTTTGCATTGAAGGAGTGTTCACGTTGAAGGCAGAAATAAAAAAAAAAAAGTTAAAAAAAAAGCCAGCAAAATGAGCAATCTTTGGCAACAGCAGCAGCACCTCAGGCAAAAATTCTTCATCGCAATGATGGAACAGTTTAAAAATTGTTGTGAATTTTTGGTGATGTGTTATTCAAAGAGCATGTGCCACAAAATATGTCAGATGAAATTCAAATGAGATTAAATGCCGGCGACAGTTGCACAGAGGCAGAGAGAGAGTGTAGAAGAAGCAGCAAAAATTCTTAACCCAAACCTTGCCACAGGCTTCTTTGCCTGTTTACTTCCAGCCAAAAACCATTCAAAAAAGTGCAGCAAAAGTTGCAGAAACTTTTCCAATGCCAAATAGCAATTTGAACTTTTCGTTTTTCTGCCTTTTGGAATTTTTCCTTTTTTTGCTTATCACGTGCCAAGCGGACATTGATGTCTGATTTGATTTTTGCCAGCTGCCGTTGCCACTCCCACAATTTGCAACAAACCTTGCAACCTTGCAACAAGATTCTACAATTTCTCACTGCTTCTATTTAGTCAACACTTGAGCACGAAATTTTGTGAAACCAAAAATGTAATTTTGCATTTGTGCAACAAAAGTATTGATGATGATTATTATATATTTTTAATTAATTTTATTTACTTGGCAGCGAGAGTTATTATAAAATATATATATATATATATTGTATAAAATATATATTTTAATTAATTTTATTTATTATAAAATATAAATATTCTATAAAATATATAGAATTTTCATTAGTATAAATATAATTATCTTTCTGCTTCAATGCAAATTAGTAGCTCAATTTATAAGTTCTCTAAATATACATAACTTGGTAAAAGCTGTTTTTATTTTGCTACAGCTAGTATATATATTGGAACTGGAACTATCAGACTTCTATATCATATATTTGCCACTGAAAATATTTGTCGAAAATTCGTTTTTTGTATGAAAACATTTTATAAAATATTCCAATAAAACTCGACAAATTAAGGTTTTAGGTTGCTCTCTACAAATTGAATAAATTTTATTAAAATCGTATAAATATATATTTTAGCTAACATAATTCAAATCGCTCGAAAATTAAGTTTTTGTATGCGCAACTTTTTTTTTTTATAGATAACTTAATAAAATTCAACAATTTAGCACATTCAATATATACCATATAAATTGAATAAGTTTTATAAAAATCAAACAACTATAATATAGAAAAAATCGAAAATTAAATGTACTTGTAAAAATCAAACAACTATAATTATAGAAAAAATCGGCAATGAAATTTACTTGTATAAAAAACCTTTTTTGTTTTAATAAAATTCAGAAATTGATAGTGCTATTATATTTTATAGAGCTTATCAATGTTTTCCCACGAAAAATTGCAGTTAAGTTATATTATAATATATGTCATTTATCCAAGTTTTTCCTCAAAATTGCATTACTATATCATCCAACTATTAAAGTAAAGAACATAAAAAAATTCACTTTTTGTATAAAATCTTTTTTTGTTGAAATCAATTGTCTTAATATCTCTTTAAGCGTATTAAATCTGCTTTTAAAATTTTTTTTTTTTTATTCTTTTTTATATTTTCTTTTATATCTTTGACTGAAATCAATCAGAAAACTAGCTGCGATTTGCCACAGTTTTTCACATTGCGTGCACAAATTGATCAACACAAATTGATGGAACCGAACAGAGAACAACAACAAAAATAACAATAACAATCTTTTAAGATAGAATTTCAACCTTTTGTGTGCTTGGGCTGTTGGTAATTATCATTTAGTTATGGCACTTTTTGTTACACTAGAACACTCAAGAATCAAGAATCAGGTTTCTTAAAGGCAGGCAGACAGACAGCCAAGGGGCAATATGATGACGACACGCACATGATAAATGATTTTCCATTAACTGACATTGAAAAAAGAAAAAAAAAAAACTAAAAAGGGCTCAAATGCAGGACAAAGGCAACAAGAAACTCGTCTCGTGCTGCGCGCGTCTCTATTTATGTGTACTGCACTGTACTGTGCATTTGTCATCCATCATCAACGTTGGCGGCATTTATTCCAAAATAACAAAAAAAAAGAAGCACCTACAATTTTTATCAGACTGTCTACATCGGGCATCATCATTCCAATTATTTGTCTGATTTTTTTTTTTAAAAAATCCAAAAAAATTTATTTAACCCAATTTCAAATGAAATGCGTATCTTAAGTTAGAACACAGCTGGGGCTTCCAGTTGAATTTTTCTTCTTTTTTTTGGTAACTTGATGCGCCGCAAGGAAAGAAAAAAATATATATAAAAATAATAATAAAAGGCAAACAGAGCTCAGTGACCCAACGACCAATGTTTGATTTTCTTATATATATTTTCTTTATTTTTCTCTCTTTTCTTATTTCAAATTTGATAGATGAGCATAAAATATTAATGTATGTTTGAATTTTTCTTGGCATATGTGTGTGTGTATGTGTTGCATTTGAGTTTTCCTTTTGATTTGACTTTGATGTCAAGGTCTTTTTAGTGGCTTCACATTTTCAGAAATGAAATCAAGTTGAGGAGTGGAATAAAATCCGTGTGTACTTAAAGAAAAAACAGCTAAGTGCAACAACAAAAAATTTTAAAGAAAATATATGAATATATTTTTATATATATCTGAAGATTCTGTGGCATATTTTTGCTAAGCAGACAGACAATCGTCCTTAAAATTATTTTTGCGAATTTTAAAACGCAACATCTATTTTTTTTTTGTCGTATAAAATCGCTTAGAAAGGCGTAAGAGCATATTATACATAAATATATTCTCACATAAATATTTACTTTTAATTTTTCTAGCAAATAGTATCATTGTGAGAGTTGTAAAAAAAAACAGAAAAATTATTTAGCTAAATATAAAAATATATATTTTATCAATGAATAAATGGAATGTACTTACCTTTTTCTAATAAAAATCATTCCAAAAGTTCCAAAAATAGGGTTTTCCATTAAATTCTCCGAATTTATATTATAATATTATATTCCATTAAATTCTGCTAATCATTGTTGAGAAACGCCAAGCTAATAATGATTTACATGGTTAGATTACCTAATTTAAATAAACATTAAAAGGAAAAATAATTAATATTTTAATTTTAGTTTAATAAATATAAATAATTTTTACTAAAAAAAAGTTTGCCCAAATTAAAATAAATTTATAAAACATGGAAAAAAATATTTAAAATTTATTTTAATTCGAAAAATTTATAAGAAAAGTTTGCAAAAAATAAAAAAAAATTTAAATAAATCTATAAAACATTAATAAATATATGAAACTTATTTAAAATGTGAATATTCAAAATAAATTTTAAATAAATCTTGAAGACTTGAAAAAATATTTAAAATTTATTTTAATTATAAAAATTCATAAGAAAACTTGCTATAAATAAAATAAATTTTAAATAAATCTAAAAAACATTGAAAAATATTAAAAATGTATTTAAAATGTGTTAAAAATGTTTTTTAATTATAAAACACGGAAAAATATATAAAATTTATTTTAATTAGAAAATTGCATAAGAAAAGTTTGCAAAAAATAAAATAAATTTTAAATAAATCTATAAAATATTGATAAATTTTTGAAATTTATTTAAATTGTGTTAATAATTTATTTTAAGTAGAGAAATTTAAAGAAAAGTTTGCACCAATTAAAATCAATTTTAAATAAATCTATAAAACATTGAAAAATAAATGAGATTTATTTAGAATTGATTTATATTAAAATAAATCTGAAATGTTCTATAGATTTATTTTAAATTTATTTGAACATAAATAAATTCTAAATTAATCTTAAACATTTTTCATTGTTTTTTAGATTTATTTAAATAAATAAATAATAAATCCATAAAACATTTCAGATTTATTTTAAATTTATTTTATTTACTGCCAACTTTTCTTAAGAAATAAAAATATAAAAATCCTGCTAGTTCTGTAAAGCAAACAGTATAAATGTCATTACTTATGAAACACTGCTCAATTCAAGATATATTGAACTTTTTCTGATTCCGAATTCCTTTCTATATTTTATTTATAAATTTTTTATCTAATTTTAATACTGAAGAAATACCAAAACCTAGCAGAATTTTTTGATATACATATTATAATTTTTTTTTTGTCTTCACAAAACAGCATTACTAGATAAGTTCTTTGGCATTCAAGTACTTTTTGGCGCTGGGCACTCATCTGGCATTACGCGGCGACACAGACAGACAGGGGGAGAATGGGAATTTACTTTGCATTAATGTCAATGAAACAAAAGACCATGACAAAAGCTGCAAAAGACGCGACAGAGTCGACAAACAAATAACAAATGTCGATTGTATTTTGTGTGTGTTTATTTGCTTGTTTGTTTCGCCAAAGAGGTTCATTGAACTTGGCCAACAATTTTAGAAGAGGCCTAAAAGCAAGTAGCATGCAGCATGCGCAATCACTTGACTGCTTTTTCAACCCTATCTCCTGCCCGCCCTCCCTCTCCCTCTCTCAATTGATAAACGCTGTAAATTAGCAAACGCCAAAAAGGTCAAACAACAGACGAGATGCCGCTCTAAATTGTGTGTGGCAAGTGCGTGTGGTGCTTACAACAAATACTGAGGCTTCAGTTGGAGACAACAACAACAATTCACAGCTTTTAGCAGCTAGATGAAATTTTATGATGCCATTGGCCATGGCCAAAAAGTGCGAATGTCTGGGCCAAAAAAAAAAATATACAAAAAAAAAACAGCAAACAGGGCGACGACGGCATCTTTGTCGCCGTCTGTCTGACTCATTCTCAGCTAAAAGCATCTATTTCTCTCTTACTCTATAACTTGCCCAAAAAAATATTTTTGTTATGGTTTTGGCCAGGGCTAAAAATGAAAAAAAAAAAAATAAAATTACGCAGCATCTTTATTTTGCAAGATTCTTTTTTCCCTTTTTTTTTCACCCCGTTGCCAAACTCTTCGACTTCAACTTCGTCTCGTCTTCCAACTATGAAAAGTTGCCTGTCGTAAATCTTTCCGACTCGTTGAAATTATGGCAAATTGCTGTAGATTGGATTGTGTGTGTGTGTGCGTGATGAGTCATCATCAATTCGCCATCTTGTTGAAATATTTGTAGCCTAGATTTAGGCGCTGTCTAAAGCGATTTGCATGTCTAATGACAGGCCTGTTAATGATAATGAGTTGATTATACAAAAGTGAAACCTAAGACTAGATAAAGTTTTTTTTTTTTTGTTTTTAGATGGCATAACAAATATTTTGAAAGTTAAAGTGTTGTGTGTGCGTGTATAATGAAGCAATGCTGGGTAAAGTGCTTAAAAAGTCCTTAAAAGTAATTCCAATAAATAAAAGTGCTCAAAGTGTTTAACACTCGTTAAAGAGTGTAAGGAAAACTAAAAGATAATTTTTATTTATAGAATAGTATTAAGTGTTTAACGAATAAGTTAAACTTTTTTAAAGACACTTCTAATAAAATCTAGTTAGTGGCATTTAAATGTAAATAATAGTTAAATCTAAAAACAATTTAAATTTACCTCCCAATACTCAATTTTTCTTTTAAACATTCTAAGAGCTCATTCGCACTGTACACTATTTTTTCCGTATATTACTTTCGAAATTATATTTTGTAGTACATTTCTTTGAATAAAGTAAACTCGTTTAGTAACGTTTTTTTTTTACAGAATATTTTGAATAAACAATTAAACTAGTTTTATAAAAAATACTTTATTTTCGGCCTATTGCGGCGTGAATAATATTAAACGAAATAATTTTCTTTTAAGAGTTTGAGTGCATGATTTTTAGCCATTTAAATATTATAAATAAATCAGCATTAAATTGTAGGGGATCTTTAAACCGGTTAGAGCTCATCATAATTGCTAAAACTTCTCTTAGTTTCCATTTTACACTTTTCTGATTTTCAGTATACCGTATACAAAAATTTATATAGGTTAAACGAGCCTTAAAATTTAACTTAACCCTCTCAAAACTTATCTAATTTTTGGTTTACTCTATATCTAACTCTTGCCAATTCAATTTTATTCTATCACAAACAAATCTACCTGCCAATAGATATATTATTCAGCAAATTAATTTTTGCCACATCCTAAAATTCAACTTAACCCTCTAAACTTATCTAATTTTTGCTTCACTCTTTTTTTATTTTATTCTTACTAATTTAATTGTTTTTTACCATAATTTAATCTAATTTAGAGCACCACAAATTATTCCGAAAATTTATCTATTAAAACCTCTAAAACTCAACATTCTTACTCTTCCTAATTACATTTTTCTCTACCACAACTAAATCTACCATCCAATACATAATTTATCCATCAAACTTATCTATTAAACACCCTAAAAATTCAACTTACCCCTCTCAAAACTTATCTAATTTTTGCTTCACTCTCACTGTATCTTATTTCTACTTATTTAATTATTTTTTACCACAATTTAATCTAACTTTCAAATTATTCCGAAAATGTATCTATTAAATCACCTAAAAAACCCTCTCAAAACTTCTCTAATTTTTACTTCTTTTTTTTACAGGGCTGTTACAGATCCACGCGATGGACGTCGCGTTGCATTGAAGAAGCTACCGAATGTGTTCCAATCTTTGGTCTCATCCAAGCGCGTTTTTCGTGAACTGAAAATGCTTTGCTTTTTCAAGCATGAGAATGTAAGTATTACAATTTACAATTTTATTTATATTTATATATATTTACTTGAACACATATTGAATGCCAATGCAAAATGTAAAAATAAAAATGAGAAATGTTTTACATTTAATTACGCGTTGCGTTTATGACATGAAATTTAATTAAAAAATCCAATTCGATTATTGTTGTGTTGGCAAACACACACACAGAGAATATATATATATATATATATATATATAGTATATATTTTCACAGTTCTTTCACTTTGTGCACAAACACAAATATTACGCATACGCCGGGGCAGTACACAAGCCTTAAAAAAACCCCCGCTCTGCCCTGTCAGCTTTACAGCATTCTCACGTATATTGCGGTTTTAATAATACCCTGTAATGCAGTTAATAAATGGTTGTTGATGTCAGCGGGAAAACTACAACCGTTTATATTAAATTAACATTTTATATAGTATCTCTTCGTCGTAGAACTGCAAAACTATTTTCTCACTTGTTGTTTGTAAATTTATTAACAATTATATTTTCATTTTTTTTTTTAATATTTTGTGTTGTGTCATCATGGCTCAGTGCCGCCTGTGATCCTGCCACTGTGTTGTAACTTGCACATGCAACAAACTTTGCAAATAGTTGCATTTTATTGCATTGAGGACTCAACTTTTAACTCGACTCGACATTCTTATTATTATTGTTCTTGTTGTTGTAGCTGCTGTATCACATCAGCGTTTAAATTCAATGTATTTATTGTCATTAATTAAATGCTTCATATGTGCGAAATGTTGATATGCTTAATGTACGTTTTTTTTTCCTCTTTTTATTTTTTAAGGGAAAACAAGCTTGAGAGCTTAAAACAGACGAGAATATAAAATTTGGCAGAAATATTTAAAAATATCTGGTCTATTTAATAAATTTACTTTAGGTTTTGACAAATTTATTATATTTATTAAAATTCAAATTAGTTTTATAGAATTTGATAACTTTACGAGTTTTTGAATTTTTGCATTAAAATTTTAACTATCTCTCATAACAGGATATGATTAAGAGTTTTATACTTATTATGATGACTGCAAATTGATTAAAAATAAAATATTTGAGAGTTCCATTAAAAAAAAAAAATTGTAAATTTTATAGGATTGGGTATTAAAAAGTATTTTAAATATGAAAATAATTATATTATTGATTAAAAATAAAATATTTGAGTATTCTATTTTTAAAAAAAATTTTATAGGTTTGAGTATTAATAAAATTTTAAATATGAAAAAAAAATTATTTTCCCTAAAACTTTAATGTCAAATATATCTAGATAGTAAATTATAAACAAAAATATATTTCGCATGAAAATCTAATTAGTTCTGACAAAGTTGTTGCAGTTTAAAGTGTAGAATAAATATAAATAATAATAAATAAATGAATAATAAAATAAATAAATAATAAATATAAATAATAATAAATAAATAAATAATAAAAATCAGAGTATAAAAAAAAACAATAAAAATCGAAAAAAAATTGACTTTCAGATATAAATCACAAATCAATATACAGTTCAAAACTTGCTTAAAAATACATTTCTTAAGAAAATTGGTTGAATTTTTAAAAAGTTATGTTAGTTTCAACTTTATAGTAATTATTACTAATATATTCCATAAAATTTTGAATTTTTTGAAGACAGTTTTATTGTTTTTTGACCACAAAAATTAAACTAGCTCTCAAAATCAGGTTCAAACTAGTATTTCTTGCTAACTTTAAAGCGCACAATCGATTAAAAATATAATATCAACATTTAAAATTTTTTGAAAATTTTTAAAAAAGTGATAGGGGTAGGTATGCAAAATTTGACAAAAAGTTGAAAAAATTTATTTTTACAAAATTTAAATACCAATTCAAACCAGAAGACAAATAATGATTAAAAATACATTCCGCGTGAAAATCTACACATTTTTAACAAAGTTATTATAGTTTAAAGTGTACCAAGAGCTTTATTTACTATGCAAACTTTAAATCTCTATTTTTTATATTTTTTGATTGATTATGCATAATTTTAGTTAACAACTGAGTCATAGATTTTTTTCTTTAGTACGAATTCGAATATTTACTATGCTGAATAAACCCAAGAGACTTGTAAGCTATCAGTTTTGTGTGTGACAGCTTGTGATTCAATCATTCATAGCACTAATTAACTCATTCATATTCATTGCAGTTGCAGTTGCAGTTGCACAGATTTCTACCGAAAAAAAAAATTAAAATAAAAAAAGAATATATTTATATATGCTTAGCAAACGCCCACAAAAAGGGGGCACGATCTCAGATATTTTTTTTTTGCTGCCACACACAAAAGGCTGTCATGCAAAAATTTATGACAAACAAATTTTATGCACATAAAATGAGATACACAACAAAAGAAAAAAAACTTGAAAACTGAAAAACTGAAAAACTGCCCCCAACATTTTGTTGCATGCAAATTTGTTAACACGGCCCGAAAGACAGACAAATGAACAGACAGGCCACAAAAAGCCAAATGGCAGGCAAAAAATCTAAAAAGAAATATTGTTATTCATATAACATTTAGAATTATTAAGAAAAAAAATAAGCACAAAAAATATATTACACAGAACACACAGAGGTATTTTTATAAGGTCGACAGCTGCATTGTGTGCTTAATTTTTTTTATGGCCAAATCAGTTTTTTTATGTGACTTTCTGGCGATTTAGTTTAATTTATTTATCTGAATATTCGTTTTGTTGTCTTGATGGCCAAGCACGTGCAGTTAGCGAACTTTTGTGAACGTTTAAAGAACCATTTTATACACTATAAAAAAAAAGGTATTTTAATTTGGGAATTAAATACGCTATATATTACAGAAATTTTTAATAATTGAATTTATTTTTTTTTATGTAAACTGAATACAACTGATAGAGCAGAATTAACTTAAAACTTGGCTAAAAATGTTTTTGCTTTTGTTTTAAATCGAAAATTCAATTCTTCTATAAAAAATATTCTTGTTTTTCAATAAAACTCAAGCGAAATTAACTAAATCTAAATTGGAAATGAATTTATATAAAATGATAAAGATTTTTAAGTATCGAAAAACTATATTTTATAGTTTTATATAGGGTAAAAAATGAGTAGTATGAAAAACTTTTAAATTATACTGATTTTTACAATAAAAACCAGCAATTGCAATTTTTTTTACATTTTACAAAATTTGTTTAAAATTTATAAAAAATTTTATAATTATACCCGACAAGCTGCAATAGAAAAAATCTGTAGTAAAATTAAGTATTTATTGAAAAATATTATTAGCAAGGGTATATAAGCTCGTCAGCCTAAATAAAACTATTCTTTCTGCTTATTTATTTATTTTTTTTTTTTTGTATATTTTTTTTGTCATATCTGACATTTGTTGAAGGTTCAAAATGTCAATGTTTGGTTATTAGAGCAAACTTTCATAATGTAGCTGACACACATGTTTCAATTTGATTTGCTATTGAGAGGGGTGAGGGGAGAGGGGAGAGTGGCAGTGGAACTGCACTCAAAATGTCACGGACTCTTGAATCACCATCAATTCAATCACTTTTGGATTCGTTCAAATCCATTAGATGATAAATAAAACGTGGGCTGGGAGACACAGATAGAGATAAATTGAGAATGAAGGGTTTTTATTATGATTTTCTTGGTCTGAGAATTATGTAATGCATACCGAATTTTTGAAGAGACTCTAATGAAGACTCTTCCCACATATGTGAACAAGCAATCGAGTAAACAAAAAACACTTCAGTAATATTTTCAACACCTTGCCCAATATGCAAATTTTCTTTTAATATGCAAAGTGCTTGATGAAAAAAGAGGCGCGACATTTTGTTGTTGTTGTTATTATTGTAATTATTATTGTTGTTGTTGTGTATTATTATTATTGTTGTTGTATCTGTTTTTTAGTTTCCTGTTTCAATTCCATTTTCATTTCCTACATGCGATGCCGTCGACGTCGCTGCTTGTCATGTTAAACAAGTGCAATCAACCCAAAAATGGGCTCATGATGGAGTGTGTACTCAGTGTATCAAATATATACTACTAGAAAGGTGTGACCAGAGCTCAGTTAAGCAAAAAAAAAAAAATATACATATAATGTAATATTCAGTGGGTGTTAAGACGTATAAGGTCTGCAGCAAGGGCTAGTTCCTAAACGTGAGCAGCATTGAATATTTTTAAATGGTTTTTTTTTTATTTTTTATTTTCTTCTTTTTTTTTGTGGGAATTACGAATTGTTTTTAAGGAGTTTAAAATTATACAGGAAGTCTAAATAATATTTTTTTTTATAAATATTTTTTACTTTCCTATTTTTTAAACTCAAATGCATTCATTTATGCTAAGCTTGATTTACATATTAATTAATTGAAGATTACTAGGTAAAATTATATAGTAGATATAATAGATATTATATAGTCAGTTTATATGATATTTCTTTTTCACATTTGTCTCCTGCTAAATTAGAAATCATTTTCTATAACTTTTTGCATATATTGCTAAGGTTTCAGTAAAGAAACATTTTACAAACTCCTTAAAATTTTAATTTTCTTTTTCAAATGATGTGCCTTAACTTCAAGAATTGTTATGTATTAATAACAATAAAAAATATTATTAAAAAATATTTCTACTAATTTTTTGCTTACTTCTACATCTCAATTGACATAAAAAATATATTTAATTGTCAAATAAATTTATATTTTTAATATAAACAATTTGTTTAAGAAATTTGTCAAAGAAAACAAGCTCCAATAATCCCTCACAAATTCTCATAAATTTCTATAGGTAGCTTGTATAATATTTATATATTTAAAAAATTATTAAATATATTATTATATATTTTTCCCCACCTGCTTAATTATAAAGCATATTTTCTTTAACTTGCATTTATTTAATCTATATATATTGTATTAATATTCGGTAATATTCAGTCTAAGAGGAGCTACCGCCTATTTAAAAGTTTCCTTTAGGAGAGTTTTTACTGTATATTAAAAAATGTACATACATTTTCAATACTTTTGTGTTGATTGATTTGTTTATACATTTTAAAATGAATTTTGTGTGCCAAAACTATTAATTCATTTATAATTAAAAAAAAATAACAATTAAGAAATTTGACTTAGAAAAACAAGCTGCAAATTGTTATAAATTTTTTCCCAAAAATTTCTCACTAGAAAATTTTATCCCAATAATTAATATATCTCTTCTTAACTTTGCTCAATCTTCAAAAAATTCTTCAAGTGTTGTTTTGCTGTTCTTCTCATTCAACTTGTGCTTTATTAGAAAGCTATATAAACTTGTCTGTCAATTCTTTTTCGATCTGCCTTGTAAGAAATTCTCTAACAATTCTCAACTGACACACACACATATATAAAAGGAAATAGAGTAGAGCCTGGCAATCGTCTCAATTGCTTTGCGCATTATATGGCGCAGAATATCAAGTGTGTGTGTTGTGTGTGTGCGTGTGTGTTATTTGCTCTTAAATGCAATGTGTGTGTGTGTTTAACAAATCGTTGCAAAATGTTTGCCCCATTATGCACTGTGATTTTGATTGTTATTATTGTTGTTGCTGCTTATTTCAATTGCAATTTTCAATTCAAAAAATATTTGTAACGTACGTGGCGCACATTTCAAAAGCATTTCTCACATGCAATCGGCGACGAAATTTTTTTTATTTTTTTTTTCTTTGATTTGGCAAACCAAAAAAAAGCCGCACACACCCGCTGCACACACACACACACACCTTGATTGAGTTTTTTTTGATGCCTTCTGGCATCAATTGCATGCAAATTTTTGTTATTATTTGGCTTTTGGCGCATTTACAGCCAAAAGCAAAAAAATGCAATTGAAATGTCAATTTCATTTTCTTTCTTACGCTGATGGATGTGCGTCTTATATAGTATATATAGTTATATAGAAATCGATGCCAAAGCAGTTGAATTGTGTTGATTGAGATTCTGGATTTGTATAACAGCAAATGTGTTTTTTTTTTGTTGTCCTAAAACAGAAACTTTGTCAAATCTCACGCTCAGCTGCAGCTGGTTAAAAAAAGATAGATATATATCTTGTTAGCTGGAAGAAGCATTACAAGATTTTTACCTAAATATGCTGTACGATTTCTCAGCATCTTCAAGGTCTTTAGAGACGACACACAATTTGTTGTCGTTTACATCATTATGAAAGCAGCTGACAAAATGTTTAACAAAACTCTACGGCCTTTTAATTAGTCGGCAAAAAAAACCAAGAACTACAATAATAATACTCTGAGAATGCTAGTGGAAAAAGGGTTGCCTAACTAGTTAGATACTGTGTAGTAAAGGTTGAAAGTGGTAAATTGTATAGAAATTTAATTGATAAACTTGTTGTGGAGATTTTATGAAATATTGAAGATGTGATTAAATATATAATTGTGTCGAACATTTAAACTGTAGCTAAAAAATCAAATTATAGAATCAAGTAATCGGGGAAAAAGTTATACATTAATTCTTCATACAGAGAAATATATAAATAGATAAAAAGATTTTATATATATTTTCGAAAAACTGAAGTTTATATATCTAGCTATTAAAATCGTACAGGAAAACAGTAAAATCAAGAAGTGTATAAATTCTTTATAGAATCAAAAATGCCGTTTCCTATTATTCAACTCTTATTAACTTTTTAGAATATAAAAATGATTTTTTTTTTTTTTTTGGGAAACATTTATAAAAATTATGTTAAAAAAATATAAACATATAAATAAATTAAATATGTATCTAGGTTTCATCTATAAAAATTAAATTTTAATTGTAAATTGAGAAGCAAAGTAAATAGTATAATAATAAGTAAAAAATAAATATAAATATATATAAAAAAAATATAAATTAAAAAATATAAATAAAAATGAATATAAATAAATATATATAAATATATTACTATAAATATATGACCATTAATATGACCCATAAATAAATATGTATATAAATAAATATATGTCAATAAATATATATAAATAAATATAAATATTAACAAATATATATATAAATGTATTGTATATACTTTATGAGGCCTTAAATCCTGTCTCCTTTTTTTTCTACCTCTCACAAATATTTCTACAATTTTATAATACCCCTTTTATAACTTGTAATTATAGAGTATAATTGACAAGCAAGCAATGTTGTCAGCAGCTGGCTGATTGCATTTTTTCTTCTGTTTTTTTTTTTAGCTAGAATTTTAGCTTGGAATGAAAATGAAGCTAACAAACACTTTTGCTTTTTACAACTTGAAAATTCACATGAAATCATTTAAAGACTATGTTAAAAGCTGGGTAGAAGGGGGGGTAAAGCGGGTATAAAGGGTTTTAGTTAAGTTAGTTTGAAAAATTGTTGTTGTTGCTGTTGTTGGACAGTCAAAGCACAGATAATAACAACAACAATAAAGTTGCCACAGCTGTTGCAAGTTGCAAAGTGTTTTGTTGCCAGTTGCACCTTAAGAAAGTTGTTGTCTAAGTTGTTTGTTCAGTTCTTAAGTTGTTGTTGTTGTTCTTGTTGTTGTTGCAAGTTGCTTGTTCTTGTTGCTGTTGTGCATTATTACATGCCTAGTTTCACTCAAGTTTCCTCTTCTTTTTTTTGATGGCACCTCAAAACCTCAAAGCTTCAAGGACAGCAGCCAAGAGCTTTTGGGGTAATAACTGCATAAATTTGGTTTTTGATTGCCGACGACTGTGCCACAACGAAATGTTAATTAGCTGCTGCTGCTGTGTGCTCTTGCCACAAAGGCAACGCACGTGTGAGGCCAAACAGTGCAGGGCCAACAACTATAATGCGGCATTACAACTGCAACTTGCAACAAATTACATACGAAATAAGCAAAAAAAAAAAAAAAACAGCTAAAAAAACTTACTAAACTCATGATTTGTTATACACTGCCAAAATATTATTTTAAATTAACAATCTTAGGAGCCAGTTTGTGGTGGTGCTAAATAAAAAAAAAATAATAAAAATAAATAAAAAAAAAAAATAAATAAATAAATAATTTCTATAGAAGTGTACCAGAATGAATTATATATATTTAAATAAACTGGAAAATTCCAAATTCCAAAAGTTAACCTTCCCAATTTTACTTTTAACATAATTTTGCGAATTAAATTCGCTTAAATATAAATAAAGCGAATTAAATTCACTTGAATATAAATAGAGCTAATTCTATAAAAGTCTTTCAGAATGAATAATATACATATATTAAAATAAACTGGAAAATTCAAAATTCCAAAAGTAAGCCTCCCTTTAGTGTTTCCAATTTCACTTTTAACATGATTTTGCGAATTAAATTCACTTGAATTTTGATTTAATACTTAATTCGTTTGCCTTTGAGTTAGAACTCAATTCACTTGTTCAACAACAATAATGAAAATAAAAATATTTGTGGGAAATTAAAATATAGTTGAATATACTGGCTATAAAAATAACAAATTTAAATTAATACTACAGAATCTATATATAGTATAAAATAATATTCTTAAAAAATATTTTTTCCTATATTTTGTGAATAGTGAATATAAGGTTAAGATTGAAAAATATTTAAATTGTTTCTGAGTTTTCAAAAGACTTTAAAAAAGTTGGAATTTGGAAAATTTAAAACATTTATGCTCTAAATTAAAATGTAGCCAAATTAAATTAAAGGAAATTATTTAAGCATTTTTTTTACGTGCTAAAAAAAATGTTGAAATGAATACAAAATAATTATAAATATTAATCCGTTACTCTTTTAATAATAACCATAATATTAAGCATTTTAAAGAGTGCTTAAGTTTCGTATTGTCATTGTCTTTACTTTTGTATTATTATTATGTATTTTTTTTTTCAAACCGCAAGCACAACAAATGCAGTCGCTAAATTACAGCAGCAGCAAACGTCATTGAAATATTACCAGTGAACTGCGAGAATTGCAACTAAATAAAAAAAATAAAAATAAAATAAAAACAAAAGCCAAAGACGCGTTGCTCGAACCCTCAAAGCGACTCAAGACTCAGAAGCCTTAAAGCCAGCTTTTGTAAATGAACAACCACAAAAAAAAACGTAAAAAAAAAAAATAAAAATAAAATAAAATACAATTTTTTGCCACTTAAGACCGCGACGAAGTCGGCGCTTTTTGTGTGTATGTGTGTGTCTGTGTGTGTGTTGAAAAGTGCACAAGAAATTGTTGTGCGGCGTTTTTGTAGCCTTTTTTTCTGCCGACAAACAAGCCAGGAATTAGGGATAGAGGCAGGAGTATACAGGAGCAGCAGGAAAGAAAATGCTCGACGAGAAGATATGTTAAAGTCAAGTTTTTAAATAAATACTTTGTACTTGTGTACACTGATTAAACAGCAAGCAGTGCATGTGAAAGCAGTACGAATACAAGCAATGAAATGGCAAGCAGCGTAGCGGCAAACAAAGGCTTCCGCTCTGTTTCATATTATGGAAAATATTCTCTTAAATAAGTTGAGCATTTAATATTAATAATATTAATATTAGTAAATAGAAAAATAATAATAAAAAAATATAAGAAATAAACTAAGAATCTAAAACTAAGAAATAAACTAAAAATCAAAGTTATATTTTCAGTAATATTAAGTGATAAAATCAAAAAAAAAAAAACATATTTTCAAAGTTGTTTTTCTCAAGCGTTTTTTAGATTTGTAAGAAAAATAAGTATACAAAAATTAATAAAAATGATTTCAATTAATTAAATAATTATTTAGTATTAATATTGTGCTTATTAAACTTTTTTATTATTTTATTTGTTTATTTTTTTGTGTGAATTATTAAATTATATACCAAATTTTATACTTCAAGCTTTTGTAGTCTCTGAGTTAGTTGGGCTTACACAAACGGACAGACAGAGATTTTAGTTCAAATTAATATTATTCAATATTATATATTATATTATATAGAAACTTATATACCTTCTTGCTACCCATCTATAACATAAAATTTCACAGCTTTAATATACTCCTTTTTTTTTACAAATTCCTAATGCGTTCAGTGCATAAAAAGACCGCACTACAATGTATCTGAGAAGTTGTGCAACATTTTTGTTTATTTTTGTTAATTTTTTTTTTATTTTTTTTTTCTGCTGTTCTTTACTTGGCAATTTTCATACATGTGTATTTGCTTTGGATTTTCGCAGACTTTTTGACTTGTTAAATGATATTGAAAATTGAATTTTAAAACTGCCACTGACCGTCTGAGTGCACTCCACTCCCCTCTTCAACCCTCTACACCTCTCTCCGCTCCACTTTCAACAGTTTTGTTCCTGTTCCGTGTCTTTGCCGCTTGTTAGATTTGTGATGCGATTGCGGATTTTGGAACAGGGGGGATTGGGTTTTGAGATTGGACTAAAAGTTCCTTCATCATTTTGTTGACCGCAAGCAAAATAAATCAGCGCTTGTCTGAAGCTCAGGCTTCAGCTTTCTGCAAAACACAAAAAAAAAAAGGTTCCGGACGCTGGTTTGAGGGGGAGTTCTCTGTCAGGGCATTGGGCTCCTCTTTTGTGTTTCTGCTGCTGTTGTCCATCAACTTCTTATAGCTTCGTACCGTTTTTATTTATTTTTTTCACAGTTTTCTCATACGCTGTTTTTGCTTGGAAAAGCGGTGTATATAGGGTTTGTGTAGGGTTTTGATTTTTTGGCAGTTTGTGTGAACTTAATTTGTTTTGGATTATTTTTAGAAATATCACAGCTTAAGTTGTAAGATTATATTCCCTTTCTCCCAAAATTTGATTAAAGACTATATCTTCATCTATTTTAATTTTTCTTATAGCTAAGATCATAAAATTTTGGTATAAAAATTACTTTTGGCATTATAGGGTGATTGCATAAATTTTTGACACTCTTTTTTTCCCTAGTTTTTAAAATAAAGCTATATTTTCTACAGCTTTATAGCTAGTGTCAGTAAATTTGGCATAGGAACTACGCTTGAGCTCTTGATAGATATTGAATCACAGCAATTTTAATCACACATTTACCGAAGAGTATTAGCTCAATTTTTAATAAATAAATAAAAATAAATATTTTTTATATTTATAAAAAATGAAACAATAAATAATAACAGTATTAAAGACGCCAAAAAAATTATACGCAGAAAAATATTTTTATTTTTCACAGCTTTATTTCAAGGCTATAAATTCTATAAATTTGTATACAGAGTATACAACAGTTGGTAGCTTTTTATTGGCAATATTCTTGTGTTTTATAGAGCCGTTGCCTTTTGCTGGTGCAACACAGACAAGCAGACAGACAGACAGACAACTCGCCCCAAAGCGTAGCTCAGACAGTGGCGTGTTTTGTATCTGCCGCTAAACATCATCAACTTTGTTGTTGTTTTTTGTAGTTGTTGTTGTTGCAGTTGTTGTTGTTGCTGCTGCTGCTGTTGCTGAACTTTGTGGCATTTTAGTGCCTGGCAGCGACACTTAACATGCAACTAAATGGCGCATTTGATGCGCTCCAAGCTTGATTTTTATTTATATTTTATTGGAGTGCATAATTTATGATCTTGCTTAAAGATGAGAAAAGCAAAAAAAATATAAAAACCCAGAGTTTGCTGTTGTAGGTGTAATGCTGCAGCATTGTTTTAAGATTTATATTGCTAATATGCCACACTAAATAAAACGCTATACAATGTTAACTAAATTTATTCTTTTGTCTTCTCTTCTCTTCTATTGCAGGTGCTGTCAGCTTTGGACATTTTACAGCCACCACATTTGGATTTCTTTCAGGAAATGTATCCTTTTTAAACAAAAACAAAACAAAAATTAATAACAAAAGCAACTTTAAAGTTGTGCGAAAGTTAAATTAATTATATTTGGCATAAAAATGCAAACTTTGTTAACTGTGGAAACTTGATATTTAGAGGTTTTTTTTGCTGCTAAAAAAACTTAACTTTGAAGTTTTAGTTAAAGATACTTTGGTTGAAGTTTTATTTTTGATCAAAAATTTAATGATTTAAAGTAGGTTTTGGGACTTAAAATAACTTGTATTTAAAGAGTTTTTGGAAGTGAAATTTGTGCTTACAGCCAAGCACATAAGTTGTTTAATTGTAGAATTTAATAATAACATTATATCTAGGCTAAAATAGCTAGGAAAAAATAGCCGGAAACTAGGAGAGAATAAAATAAAAACAGCTTAACAATAAGTCACATTAAAACATCTTAGAATACATCAATATAGATTATATTCCTCTCTCATTTTATTTCCATTAAATGAGTTCTTTAAAAAAGATATTATTCACAACTTATATTCATTTAGTTATAGGTTTATTTAAGTCCTTGAAGTAAGAAAACATTTTAAGTAATTTTAAATAAAGATATTAACAGGAAAAGAGCTTGAAATATATGGAAGCAAACTAGGACCATAAAAATATGTTTATTCCCTATACATAATCAAAAATTATTAAAAAAAAAAAAATATTTACATATTTTAAAAATTTAAACAGAATATTTTAAAGGCAAAAAAAAAAATTATCAGTCCATTTATCGAATAATTATAATCAAATTTATATAAAAAAAAAAATATTAAATATTTTAAAAATTTAAAAAGAATATTTTGAAGGCAAAAAAAATTAATAATCAATTTATCGAATAGTAAAAAATTTGCTGTTCTTTAGTAAAATGCAGTTTCTCAACAATAAAAAAAATAATCCCTGCAAAATTTAACAATTTCTCCCTACTTAAAACAAAAACTTAATCGACCTATAAAACCGCATTATTTTGGTTCAAAATTGCGCAAAATGTTCTCTGCAAAAAAATAAAAATAAAAGCAAACAAATCTATTTACAGCCCCCCAAAAAAGTTGTTGCCCAAAAAAACACCAAATAACTACTTAATTGAAAAAGTTGAAAAGTTTAGAGCAAACAAATAGCAAAGTTTAGCTAAAAGTTAGGGTAGAGCACAAGCAAGACGACACACTAAATATACTATAAAAAAAAACATTTTAAAATTTGGTTGCAACCTTAATATAAAACGAATTTCTAGCTATGTGATAACTGAGCTGCTGCAATCCGATCTACACAAGATAATTGTATCGCCACAGCATCTATCCGCGGATCACATTAAAGTGTTTCTATATCAGATACTGCGCGGACTGAAGTATCTGCACTCGGCACGGATATTGCATCGCGATATAAAACCTGGAAATTTGCTGGTCAACTCCAATTGTGTGCTCAAGATCTGTGACTTTGGACTGGCGCGTGTCGAGGAACCCGATCAGGCCAAGCACATGACCCAAGAGGTCGTAACACAATATTATCGTGCACCCGAAATTCTAATGGGCGCCCGACATTACTCATCCGCCGTGGATGTGTGGTCGGTGGGCTGCATTTTTGGTGAGCTATTGGGACGACGTATCTTGTTCCAGGCACAGAATCCTGTACAGCAGCTGGAGCTAATCACAGAGCTATTGGGCACACCCACCATGGAGGATATGCGGCATGCTTGCGAGGGTGCACGCACACACATGTTGAGACGGGCGCCCAAGCCCCCATCCTTCTCGGTGCTCTACACACTCAGTTCACATGCCACACACGAAGCGGTGCATTTGTTATGTCAGATGCTGGTCTTTGATCCGGTAAGTAATGGGCAATAGGAAATAATCGATAATATCGATAAATAATATGCGAATACTCTGCCATTGACAAATAATAAAAATGATTTTTAAAAATTCATAAAAAAATTCTCTTTTTAAATTTTGTTTTTATTTTTGAAATTTGTTTAATTTTGTGAATTTGTTTAACTATTTCGTGAGTTTAAAATAATATTCGATATAATATTAGAAATGTGGACTTTTGCGCTATCAAACTGCTTTCGATACTATCAAAATTCTATTAAATAATTAAAATATTAAAATAAAACCTTTAAAGTTTTTCAAATTTACCAAGCATTTTATGCATTTTTAAAAATTGATTTTTGTTGTCACAATCAAAACTATTGTTATCAAAGCCTTTAGAAATATTTTTCCAGCTATTTAAACTATCGATATAAGTTTAATTAATTTATAGTTTTAACATTTGCAAATTTTTCCCTAAATTGTCAATATTTTCTATGCATTTTGTCAATACTAACAATTTATAGCATAAGAAGTATAGTTTTATTGAGGGAATAATCGAGATTTTTCTGCTATCGATATATCATAAATTGGTTTAAATTTTAAAACTTAAATATTATTATTTAATAAGCCTTATTAATGCTGCTTATAAATTGAATTGACAGTTTAAATAATCAATATAAAAACTATCGCTTTTAAAGCCAATCATTATTGAGCTTTTTTGTTTTTTTCTGCTATCGATACTATCGATATACTATTATTTATTTGAAAGCATTGTTAAAATTAAAATTTCCGATGCATTCTTTGTATAATTTGGGAGACTTGTGAATAATATTGTTATTTATAACTACAACTACCAGAAGTATAGATTTTTACAGACTTTCTTTCTTCTATCGATATTATCGATATACCATATTGCTGACCCATTTTTGGACTATATTATCGACCACATTTTGTTGACTTTTTAGCTTTACTTAAACCTTTCTATGTCTCTTTAATAACCTCTCCACATTTTCTAACTTCAGGACAAGCGCATTTCGGTGACAGATGCTTTGGCGCATCCGTATCTGGATGAGGGTCGTCTGCGTTATCATTCATGCATGTGCAAATGCTGTTTCACTACCTCAGCAGGAATGCGTCAGTATACGGCTGACTTTGAGCCATCGGCCGGACAACCCTTTGATGATTTATGGGAACGCAAGCTAACCTCTGTGCAGCAGGTGAAGGGTAAGTCATCAGCACTCTGTCTGTAGTTACAACCAAGAAATTACATTCATCTAACAAACAAAATTTCCAACTTTTTGCAGAGGAAATGCACAAATTTATTGCCGAGCAACTGCAAACGGGCCGTGTGCCCCTCTGCATTAATCCACAGAGTGCGGCGTTCAAGAGTTTCGCCAGGTGAGTTCAACAAGAACCAAAATTATAAAGCAGCACGTTTGCGTATTTCCAAAAACCCTAATACAAAAATCCCCTAAAAAAAATTAAGATACAAAAATCAAAACTCTAACTTGATTTCTTTTGTTGTTGTTTCAAAATTCGTAATATGCTTTTCAGTTGAAAAAAAAAATAATGAAACTAATTGTCTCTATCTATCTATCTATATCTTTGTCTTTCTATTATTTTTAAATTTTCCTATAACTCTCTAAAAAAAAAATAAAAGTATTTTGTTTTTGTCACTGCTTCAAGTCCAAAACTGTCCAAGCGCCAAAAATGCTTTAGAATTAGAGCTGCAAAACAAATCGATAGTGTTATCGATAGTATTTAAGCCATTATTGATAAAAAATCAATGTTTTAAATGTTTTTACAATTTTTGAATACCTTTAAAATTGTTTAAAAAATATTGTCGATGCGATTGATGGTCTTATCGAATATATAATTTAAAACGTAATATTAACGTTGATCTATAAACATATCGATAGTAAGCTATTGTAGATAAAAATCTAGTTTTTTTTAATGTTTTCACAATTTTTAAAATTCTTGAATATATTTAAAATTGTTTAAGAATTTTGTCGATGCGATTGATGGTCTTATCGAACATATAATTTAAAAACTAATATTATCGATTATCTATAAACATATCGATAGTAAGCTATTATTAATAAAAATCAAGTTTTTTAATATTTTTACAATGTTAAAATTTTTTTGAATACTTTTAAAATTATTTAAGTATTTTGTCGATGTGATCTCGATAGTCTAGTTTGGTACTCAACATTATCGTTGATCTATTAATATATCGATAGTTTTGCCAGCTCTATTTAGAATTCACCTAACACACACACTCTGTCTCTATCTCTCTCTCTATATCTATCTCCTAAAAACGTTGTTTATTTACCTTATATAACAATAATATATATATATATACTATATACAATAATTATAAATTTTTTTAATTATTATTTCTTTGTTTTTTTTTTATATTTCTATATTTCGTTTTTGTGTGTGCGTGTTTTTTATTACGAAACATCGATATTAATATTGAAAATTCTATTTAAAAAAAAAAAATTAATTATTATATATTTGCGTTGTTAAGCCAATGAGAATGAGAATATCTACTACTACTCGTACTACCACTACTACTACTACCACAACTTGCACTGCTGCTCCTGCCGCTGCCGCTGCGCTGCTGCTGCGCTGCTCTGCCGCCGCTGCCGCTGCGCGATATACCATAGATATATAAATAAATATATATCCAAAATAAAGTCAAAAAAACAAACACACAGATTGAAAGAAAAGCAGAAGTCACAAATAAATAAAAATAAATAAAAAATACTGCGGCCAAGCAAATATATAAAAAAACATAATTAATAAACAGAAAGAAGCAGAAAGAAAGAAAGCAATCGATAGTCGACAATCGATAAACGATAACAAAACTCCAAAATGGGGGCCTCGGCAGCGCGAACTCGAACGTTTTTTAGGTCTGTTAATAAAGCGACTTTATATACATATTGCTACATTTGCTAAACTATCATTTTTCAATTTTATATAATTTAATTATATACATATATATAATCTATATATACTATATAAATGATTTAACACCTATGTTCACTTTTAATTTTTGTTTTTTTTTCCATTTATATCAAATGCAAATGTGTATAAAACTCTTTTTTATATTTTAGTTTTAAATATTTAACTTAACTCTCATCATTTATTTTCTTTACTATAATTTTTAAATGGGTTTTTTTTTGCATTACTTTATTGTGTACATAAATGTTTATAAAACAAAAACAAAAAAGAAAGTCAATTCCTAACAAAAAAAAAAATATAAATTGTTTATAAATGTCAGAAAATTAATCGGCGATTCGAAATCAAAACAGCAATTGGCAAGCAAATTAATCAAAAATCAAAAATATGAAAAAAAATTACAAGACATTTCTAGCCAACCCAAAAAAAAAAAATCATTTTAAATCTAAGTATTAATATTCCAAATGCATATATTCCTCTCCAAAAAATCAAATTTCTGTTTTATGTTTTTTGCAACTCATTTACATATTGTAATCTCATATTGTGTACAGCATTAAAATATCAATAAATACACTATATATAAAACTCTTTCCATTTACATTAGCAAATGTGCACACACACACACATTTCATTTATAGACACACACACACAACAAAATATGCATTACCATTTATATTATCATAATATAATACAAAATCCTAAACTGACAAGAGAAGTGTATTATTAGAGATATATATTTTTATTATAAAATATTAGAACCAACTGAATATATAGTCTCAATCAAAAAAATAAGCTAAATAGTTTATCTATCCGTCTGTCTGTATCCAAGTGAATACATTTCACTGATTTCTGATATCTAAGTGAATTCATTTCACTGATTTAAAGATTTTTTTAAAATCAAATATACTGTCGATATAATATATTTATTATAATTCGTTATAATGGTATAAAATAACTACAGTTTACTCTTCGATAAGTAATATTTATATAGCTTTAATTGCATTAAATCGAAGAATTATCACAAGTTTTGCGGAATTAGGAACAGCTAAGAAATTCAGTAAAATTTCAGTCAAACAAGGCAAGAGGCCTGTCTACTTTGAAAATAATGATAAGCTGTAATTTAACAGACTTTTTTGAATATATATATATATATATATTTCTCAAAATAATCCTCCCTTTAATTTTAATTTTAAATCTTTCAATAAAAAATCTTACATTATTTTAAAATAAAATCAATAAAATCTTTCAATAAACAATCTTACATTATTTTAAAAATTAAGCAAACCCTAAAAACATAGCTTGTACATAATTTAATTGGCCCCCATATCATCTTTTAAGTAAACTCATGCATTTGTTAATCATTTCATTCCCATAAAAAAATTTAAAATTATTTTAAAAATTAAGCAAAACCCTCAAAAAAAAAAAAACACTGCCAGCAACAACAAACAGCAAAATTTCAAAAAATATTGAAAATAATATTTATATATAATTAAAATATTTAAGTTCTTAATAAAAAAAATTCAAAAAGCAGTTGAGCAGCAGTGACAATGATTAAAAGTAGTTAAAAAAAACCAAAAAAAAAATTCAGCTTGAACAACTTTCATTTCAAAGATAATCAAACTAAAAATTCTATATATATATAATATTATTTTATTTATATTTTTATTTATTTTGTTTGTTGTAGTTTTTGTTGTTTTTTTTTTTTGTTTTTTAAATATTATTTTGGTTATTTGTTGTGGCTTCTTTTTTAATGTTTATATATATATTTTTTTTGTGCTTTTTTAATGCTTTTTTCTCTATGTATAGTATATTAAATGTAGCTATAGAAATTTTTTACTAAATATTTTATGTTGTAGTTAGTATTGCATGTTTTCTAATAAACTCTGACTGTTTGAAAAGTGATTTTAAAAGACAAAAAAATTAATATAAATTTTTTTTATATTTTCTTTCCCTAAATGCAGCTCTACTGTGGCACATCCTTCGGAATTGCCGCCATCGCCGCATCAATGGGAATGACGGCAAAATGAGGCGATTGCTGCCTAAAATACAAAAAGCAACACAACAACTGCAACAACAACAGAAGCAACAGCAACAATTGCAACAACAAATACAACATGAACAATTTGGCAACAAAATTTACCAAAATATTAAAAAAAAAAATATAACAAAAAATAGCAAGAAAGAAGGAAATTTCTTAACATTCTCTGACAAGGACTTGAAAGCAGCCAGCAAAAAAACAAACAAACTACAACAAATCCTAGTTTAAGTTGTAGCCAAAACCCAAAAAAACAAAAAAACAACGATTAAATTTAAAGCGCCTAAATGTTTAAAGTTTAAAGAGCATTCCACCACCGAAATGAACTAAGAAACAAGATATAAACAAAAACAAACAAACAAAAAACAAAACACACACAAAATGTAACGTAACTCAACTGAAACTAGTCTAAAAACAACAAAAAAAAAAAACAACAAGAAAATTGTAGTTAAAGAGCAGCGGCAGAGACAACAAAAAAAAAAAAACAAATATTTAAAAAACAAACAAGCAAAAACAATTTGGCATCATCGCAAAAATTGTGCAACATAAAAACTTAGTAACTTTTTGGTCTTTATAAGTAAATTATAATACACAAAAAAATTTAATAATG
This sequence comes from Hirtodrosophila alboralis, assembly GCA_035043045.1. NCBI lineage: Eukaryota > Metazoa > Arthropoda > Insecta > Diptera > Drosophilidae > Hirtodrosophila > Hirtodrosophila alboralis. Next base: position 656,738 of record JAWNNH010000263.1, on the reverse strand, counting down.
TTTTATGTTTTAAGCGCTTCAAGATCTATGTAAATTAAATTAGCAAACTAGGCTAAAAATCGCCCCCCCTATAACATAATACAGACGTTGTATTCGTAAACTCTCGAAAACTTAAGAAATGCGAATATTGTAAAACACACAAAAAACAAAAAAATTTCAAAAAAAACTAAAATTTGTTTGCCAAATTTACCTCACACATACATATACATAAAAACCCTCACTATGTTTTGTTAATAAAAAAAACTATGTGTAGCAACAAATAAACATAAATAAATTATTTTAAAAAACAAAATTTTATTTCACACTCTATTTGCGCTTCAATTTTGAAACTGGTTTCTAAACTATGTGTAAAAAAAAAAGCTAGATTGCCACAAGGTCTATAAAACTAAACTAAAAAAAAAAATATAAAATATATATATTAAAAATTACAAATATTATATTGTATGTGTGTATGTAATATGTCTCTGTATAGCAAAAAATTTTAATTAACTTTTTATTATGCTTCAAACAACAATTAGTTTATACAATATATATATAAAAAATATGTTTTAAATTATGGACTGATTATAACAACAACAAAAAAAAGCATAAAAAACACAATAATTTTTATGCAATTTTTAAACAATTTTTAAATCTTAGTTAATGACATTATTTTTTTGCTTTTTTTCAAATAGACAAAAGGCAAAATAATTCAATAGATTCTGTAATATCTAACTAAGAAGATATATATAGCAATTATTTGTATATTTTATATATTTCTAATACATATAAGTTGCTCTAAAAAAATAAAATAAAAAACTTTGGTAGTAAAGAACCAACAAGTGAAAGGACACACTGCCCCCCAGTGAATAGGCTAAGGCGTTACAAAAAATATTAAGAAAAATAGTTGACAAAATAAGGACATGAGAGAGGAAATTCCAGCAAACAAAAACTCCCAAATTTCTCACAAAAACTCTTTTTAAATATAAATAAAATATTTAAACATTTTCTGTGCTTATTTTGTTAACATCAATTTAATTTGTAAACGCCTTATGCCATTTCAATTATATATATATAAACATATTCTGTATTTAGTTTAAAGTGTAATATAGTTTAATTTCCTTCTAACAAAAACCCCTTTACCCCACCCCTAACACTATTTACTACCCCCCCAAGCTTACAAATTCTCATTATATTTTTTACTTCTTCATTTTTAAGTAGCAAACAATGCAAATGCTCAATGCCAAGTAAATGCTATAGCTAAAACAAATATGTAAAGGATATGCTAGATCTAACAGATCCTGTCTCTCTAAAAATATAATTATAGTATATGTGTATGTATGTTTAAGACTGAGTTCTCTCATTTCCTTACAAAAGAGATGGTTGCAAGAAAATTGAAAATAAATTTGTCTGCTTGAAATTTATGTATTAATGTAGCAAAAACTCTATATAAATATATATATATATAACAAAAAGAAAAAGAAAATTATATATGTGTGTAATTTGTAATTTTTAAAAATCTTTGGTCAAATTTTAGAAGAAAAAAAATTATATTAATAATAATAAAATAAAAGCAAAATTCTCGAAACTGTAGCAACAAAAAACTATATTTTCCAAAAAACACACACATAAATTCTTCATCTCTTTAAAAAACAAAACTGTGCTGCTTTTCTTATGTATGTAGTTTTTAATTATATAAATATATATACTTATATATATATGCATAAATAATTTAGCGTAAAGCAAAAAAAAAAGGGAAAGATGAAAAAAACAAAACAAAAAAAAAACAAATATGAATTCAAACTTTCACGGAGATCTCATAGCAAAAAAACGAAAAACATAATGAAAAGCAAAAAAAAAAAAAAGAAAATGCTAGAAATTCTAATGGTTTATAAAATTATAATAATTATATAAGCGAAAGAAAGCCTCAAACCATTAGCCTAAGCAATTTCTTTTTTTTTTTAATTTTCATTTTTTAACTTTTGTTTATAAATAAAATACATATATATTTTTCAATTATATAGACTACAATTCCTGTTCACACACACACACACACACACACTCGAATGGACACACACACACACATACACATTGAATATTAGCTACTTTTAGTTATAACTTTAAAATGTAAACTACAAAATACAATGCAAAAAATAAATTTATAAATTTAAGCACACACATTTTATATAAAAAAAATAAAATTAATTTGAAACTTATGTAGGCACACCATGTACATAACATTAACACCCCACCAATACTTATATATATATATATATAAACATATATTATATAATCCATTTAAAACTTAAGACCTAACTAGTTTTTTTAGTTTAACAAAATAATGTTTAGTATATTGATATTCAAATGTTTGAATCATTGTACATTTTTTTTGCACAACTTTCAAGAACTAAACACGAGAATAACGAATATATATATATAGATATATACAAAAAGTCCCTCGATATGGACTTCTACTCTGATTTGGCTTCAACAAAAATGTGAAAAAATAAAAATAAACTTGATTTAGCGCTTATGTTTCAATAAGTTCGACAAAAATGCATTGTTAGTTAAGTAAACTGCATAAAGTATTCCAAAACTAAAAAACAAATTGTGGAGCAGTAATCTATATATATAAATAAATATAAATATAAATATATGTGCTAATTATATATATATTAATTATATAGTAGAACCTACGTATACCTACATAATACTATACGAAGTTTATGTTAGCGAGAACGAAAGAAAGCAAGACGAAATAAAAATTGTGTAAAACTGTTTGTATAAAAAAACGAAAAAAAAAAACTATTATTTGTTTTATTTTAATTTTTAATTTTACAAAAAAAAATAAAGACAACAATCCTAAACTGAAGGAAAATGGACAGAACAGATTTTGGGCAAAGTTTGTGGAATTTTGATGAAAAACCGCGTAAATCCAATGCATTTGCAATTAGAATTTATAGCTATAAAAAAAAAACTATACTTATAATGCATTTTTTTTCCCAAAAAATATAACAACAAAATAGAACTATTTATGTATACTATATATATATATATATATATATGTGTGTATGTATGGACAATATGATAAAAAACACAAAAAAAAAAAAAAACTTATAAGCACTCCATAGATATTCTTCAAAGTACAGGTAATATTCGAAAAGAAAGGCAGCTCTTTCACATACATAATAATAATAATTCAAAAACGAAATTTAATTTTTTTTAAAAACAGTTTTTTTTTTGGCAAAAATAAAAGATGTTTTCTTAACAGAAGAAAAATTGCGCTCAGGTTATAAATGAATGAAAAAAAATAAAAATAAAAAAAACTGTATAAAATATGTTTATTAAAATGTAAAACACTTTTCAAATAAAAATATAAAAAAACATACATAAAATTAAATGTACGTTCAACATGTTTAACAAAAGGCTGTTTGTAGAAATTGTGACACAGTTTTTTAAAACCAAAAAAACAATATTCAAAAATAAAAATATAGAAATACTTTGATGTAAATGTGTGTAGAGAAGCTTTGCGAAATAAAAAAAAATATTAAAAGAGATAAAAACAAAACCCCAAAATTGAAAACTAGCCTACTCGAACTTTCGATTATAATTAATATAAAAATTATATATAAAAATTGATGTGTAGTTTGCTTAGTTAAAAAACAAAGAAAAAGAAATTTAGAACTCAACTAGCATGGTGTAAATATAAATATTAAATAAAAAAAAAAATATAATAATTAAAAAATACAATAAAGTATAAATAATAATGGAAAAAACAAAAAAAAAAAACTTTGTGATTGCTTCTCATATTGATGAATGATGATATTGAGTCAAATGTAAGCCGAATGTGTGTGTGTAATTTTTTCTTATATATAAAATGATAATCCCAACAATCCAAGCAAACATCTATATAATGATGATATAGTATACAAATTTGTAGAACACACAATGTACGAGTAGTTAACAATATAATAAAAAAATGGCGCAAAATTTGAAAGGCCAAAAGCTTCTTCATTATTATTATAATAATGATATAATAATATATATATATGGGAAATTTGATAAATGTTGTGTGCAAATATATTTATAACGCATCTCTATATATATATGTCTGTATATGTAGCACACACACACTTTGAATAAAATAAAGATAGAATTCTATTTAAAATGTAGCAGCAACAAAAAAAATTGTGCACTCGGAAAATGTCCCTTAAAAACAAATGATATTTAAACAAATCAATGTTTAACCTGTATATATGTAATTATATATAATAACTATATATATATATATAGTATTTACCCACAACACACCTAATTGTAATCCCATAACACTTCACTCGAAATTGTACATTATATAAAGATAATGAAAGAAACACTTTTCCAGAATTAACATACATACTTAATATAACACAATATATATATAATAATAATTATATTAATATTAAATACACACTAACCCCATTGTATTGACTTATAAAAATAAAATGACATTAGACTTACCAGTAATATATATATATATATTATAACGTCAAACTGAAAAAAAATAAGAAAATAATAATGAAAAAACGGTATAAAAAAAACAAAAATGCTTTCAAACTAAATAAAGTTCTTTGGAATTAACAAAATGCAAAAACAAAAGATACGAAAACAAAATTTTAAAAATGTTTTCTTTATGGAGAATGGATTTTTAGTGGGTGAAAAAACTGCTTGAAGCGACCGATAAAGCGAACGATAAAGCAGTGCACATTTGAGGCGACTGCTACTTGACAACAGATGGCGCCACGAGTAGCAAGCAAACGTTAAATTTGAATTGAAGCTTTTGTTGTTTATAATATCTTAATAAAACTTCAAGTATGTTTTTTTTTATTGCATATATGTAAGTGAAAATCAGCAGGATCTGGTTACTATATCTTATAGTTGTCATCTGAACGCTTCAAATGCAGTTGTTGCTTAAAAAACTATCTTTTTTTATGGATGTTTTATCCAAGCTCATTTATTTCATTTTTTTTTACAGTTTTTGAATTTTGCCTAAATAAAATTAATATCAGATAACCATATGATATGGCTGAATTAGAAATTATCGATCAAAAATTCAGTTTTTGTGTAAAAAACTTTAAACTCCTTCGATTTAATTTTCCCCATTGTTTTAGAAAATTGATAATAATTTTCCAATATTGTATGATTGGTCGGGAATTTAATTTTGATTAAAAAAAAACCGTTTTTTATCCTTGTTGTAACCCCTAACTCCAAGCAATTTTCCCTTTTCTATATTGTAAATGTAATAAAAATATATAACAATGTTTTTTTATGACATAAAGTTTATGTTATTATCATATTTGTGATATAAAAAAGTGAAAATTGTTTAAGGTATGGATAAATAAAATTCAAATTCAACTTCTCTACAATTTTGTCTAAAATATAAACAATTTTTTTTTTCTAAAAAACCAAATAATTTTCACATTTCTATATCGCAAATATAATATGAAAACAAATAATATAGTTAAAATTTCAAATTTATTTTCCCCACATTTTAAGTTTGCCCAAAACATTAAAAAATGATTTTTTCTCAATAAAAAAAACTTATGTAGTCAAATCTAAACTTAAATACATTTTATTCAGTTCTTGGCTAAAAAGCTCTCATATTCATTACTTAAAAATACATTTACATAACTAATTCAGATTTTTCTTGTATTTATGGCTCTACAAAATGTATATGTATATATAAAATTAAACCCAATTTTTCATATGCTCTTGGGGAATTATGATAAAAATTTGTAGCTTAAATATTTAAGGGCTGCACCAGCGCGCTTAGCTTAACTTTTAAAAAAATATGTTTTATGCTTCTTTTTCTCTCTTTTTTCTCCTTTTCAGTCTTAGACAACGAATATTAAATTATAAAAAAGAAATGTGTGTTTTTTTAGGAAAATAAATGTACTTTCTATTCCTTTTTTATATAGTGGCTATAACTTTCCTCGACAAAGATTTGTATAGAACGTTTTACATGTTGTTTGTGCGGTTCGGGCAGCTGTTCCAATTTAGGTAATATCTTCATAAGAAAACGAAAATCTGGTGATAAATTGATATTTGTTTCGGTTTCAGTTTCTGTCTCCGATTCAGAGGGCGGCGGCTCCTTGCTGGGCTCCACGGGCAATATGGAAACACTGGCAGGCAAATTGAGACAGGGTGTTTTTTCTAATTTCACAAAATTTGTGGGATTCTTCTTGGGCGGCAATGTTATATGGGGTCTGTGTACAACAATAGCGGGAACTTCTTGTTTCTTGGGTAATAATAATAATGGTTCCTGTTTGACAGCTGCCGTCTGTTGTTTAACATTTGCCTGATTTTTAGCCTTGGCCTGTTCCTTGCCCTGTATACAACTGAGTATCTCGGGTAGAAATTTCTCCAAATGTTGTGTTAGATTCGCTTGTGGTTTATCTGTCACAATCATTAATTTCTTGGCCGCCGTATCCTTTTCCTGTTCCACGACGACAAACATTTTACGCTTTTGACCATTTCCCATATTTTTCTCATCGGATTTTTCAGTTATCATATAGATGCGTTTCTTGGCCAATCCATTGGTGTTGTTGTTGTTGTTAGTTTTGCTGTTGTTATTTTGTTGTGCATTCTGTTGTGCATTGACGAGGGCGGAGAGCGGCATGCTGGCCTCATAATCCGAGCTTATGGATTGCACATCGCTGGAGACTGAGGAGGAGGAGCATATGGAGTGGGAACGTTGTGGTACGGCCGTTATAGTTGTCACCGACTTCTTTTGTTGTTGGGGTTGCTGCTGTTTTGGGGTAACGCCGCTGGAGGAGCTCTATGAATATTAATCAATTATCGATTTTAATTTTTTTTTATTATTTTTTATCGATTATTTTTAAAACTCACATCGACCAGTTCTATGGTTGTGCTATCGGCCATAGATTTGCCAGTTGTTGTTGCTTCAGTTGTTGTTTCAGCTGTGTTGTTGTTCTTGTTGGATCCACGCAACGGCGTTGTCTTAATGCGCGTCTTGGCCATTGCCTTGCGCTGGCTAAAATGCCTGAAGCAGATGCGCAGCTTTTTCAGGCCTCCAAGTTCCTGCACCAGTTGGTCGCTCACTCCGAAATGGCGTAGCCAATAGTTGCAGCTGCAGGAATTACAATTGTTGATTGTTCAGTTTTGTTTTTTTTTTCTCTTTTAAATGTGTCTGCAAGTTCAATGTGTGCTTGTGTGTGTGTGTGGGTATGTTTGATTTGTGTGTATGTATGTGTGTGCATGTGTTCATTTCATTTCTCTTCACTCTCAGCACGCACGCTGCTCTCTCGCTCTCTCAGGCAGCCAAAATGCAAGCTTAGCCTTGGTCAATTAAAAAAACAAAGTTCTATAAAAAAGAAAGCTTTCATATATCACACTAAACTAAACACTATAACGACTTTTCCACTAATAACTGTTTCTGTACTAACTCAATTTACCCAAAATAAATATGTATGTATATGTATACACGTGAAGCAGCGCTGCTCAGCAACGTTGCGATCGGCTCGGAAGTTCTTTGTTTACTGTCGTTAAATTGCATTTTGGAGTTTCATTCTTTTGCTGCTCGTGCTTTTCCTGTGCAGCTTTAAAATTAGATCCCATCTCGTTCTCTCTCACACTCGCACACACACACATGTGACGTTTTGCAGCAGCAAATTGAAAAGTTCTGCCATGGCCGCTGGCCGCCAAAATGTTGTCGCTGCAAAAAGCGCTTTTTATGCTCACTTCTCACTGCACTGTTTCTCTTCTGTGGTTCTCTGTGTGCTTTGTACGTTTTTGTTTTTGTTTTTGCGTGTGTGCTGCTTGCTGCTGCTTTCGCTGCGCTGCTAACGCTCTCTCGCTCTGACTCTGGCTCTTGCTGTTGCTCTCATAGAGCGGAAATTTGTTGTGCGTTTTGTGCCGGCGTCGTTCAATTGCTGCTTCTACTATTTCCCACTAATGCAGCAACAACAAACACAAATTGATTCTGTTTATTTGCTTTATGGATGGACACAGACACAACAAAATCAATTGGGCTGGACCCAAAAACAAATATTTACCAAACATTTAGATAAATTCGATAATCGTATAAATAAAATGGCTAAGCCGCTTTTACTTTATATTCTTTGCATATTTCCCGCTTACACTTTCTATTTAATTAAAACTTCATTCTGATGGCACAATAACTCCATAGAACATTTTGCAACAAGAACTTCACGGCCAATAGAGCGCGCATCTTGTACGCATTACAAAAGAGCGCAAGAGAGGGAGAGAGAGTTATAAATAAACCTATGCACGTGTATGTATGTGTGTTTGTGTGGGACGCAGCTTCTTATGTTGTCGCCGTTTCCCTCACACCCACAATACGCGCATAATTGCAATACAAATGCATGCATGCAAGTTTGTACTTGTTGTTTTTGCCATGGCATTGAAATTTTTCTATGAAGTTGTTGCGGGCGCTAAAAGTTCAATCACCTTTGACTCGCAAGAGGAGCTATGCCAAAGCAAAAGCTTTTTACTCAGTTTGGCAAGTTCTATCTAGAATACACACAAACATACTAACATACATATGTATGTATGTTTGTACATAAATATTTACATATGTACATATGCAAGAATAAAAATGAAGAATTTTCGATGCGCAATAAGCTTTGATGCAAGCCTGAGAGCCCAATAAACAGGTTTTTTATGTGTTATGTAGATCGGTAAAAGGTAATAAATGAAATAAACACAATTGGGCGTAGGCTACTTACCGATTGATATCGTGCACTGGAAAACGACGTAGTTCCGTTGCGCTGGCCTGACAGCCCATCAGACATATCCTGGAACTGGAAGTGTCTTTTGTATCAAGATCCGACATGTTAGCGCTGGGATGCAGCGACATGGCCTTGCAAATGCGTAGATTACTCATTTTTATTATGGCTTTAAAATTGTTATGAAATCACTGAAAGAAAAAGAAATGTAAATTAATAAGAACCAATTACAAATGGGGCGGGCCGACTGCTTATGTACATATATATGTATGTACGTATGCATAAGCTATTTATTTACACACGTACTTAGCTGGAGCATAATAATACTCAAAACGAAACCAGAGCGAAAGACAGACAAGAAAGACACAAAGAAATATAAACGTTAAAAGCTTTAACGCGCGCGCTCTCTCTTGTGCAGCTTTCAGCAGTAATACACTGCTGCAGTTTCATCTTATTTCAAAATGAGCAGAGCTTTCTGTGGCCCAGTGCACAGCGATATAAAAAAAAGCTCTTGATAGAACAGCGCTTACGCCGCCGCTGTCCCCAATGCCGAATGATGGCTGCCTTCGTCTCAATTGTTGCTGATGGTGCAGAAAAATCATCTTGGCATTTGCTTTATGTTCTTTCCAGTATCAATTAACTTAACTACAACATATTTAGTTAACAATAGTATACTATTACATACCTTCTGCTCTTCCCAGAGCAAACAGTTTTGGGTTGAATAACCTTCCTGCACGCCACACACCGACAACGTGCTTTGGACTGTGTTGTGCTTTTTGCCTGGTACGATTATCAACACTCTTTATGTGTCGTTTTCTTGAATTCTATCAAAGCTTTTGAAGCGTTGCTAATTTTATTATTGCTTGGAAGTTCCAGTTGTAGTTGTAGTTGTAGTAATAATTTTCACTTCGCCTTTCTGCTAAGGTCTGCTTGGCTGGGATTACGTTCTGTCCAAGCTACGTCATGGTAACTGAGCGACTGCCAAAAGTTTCGCCTGCGTCATTTCAAGTGTAATGTAAAACTGAAAGCTTTCGAACCGACGCTTTTGCTGCTCTATCAAAAGCTCTTTCCACGTTGTTGTTGTTTTGTAAGCTTGGTTTCTGAGCGCATTAACGATTTCTCGCTCAGTTGAGCTAAAGCTTTTCGCTCCGCGTTGTGCAGTTTATATAGGAGGGTGGCCTACAATGAGAAAAAAGCTTTTATATTTTTTTTTATTGGTACGAGATCATAATTCGGTTGTTATAAAAGCTCGCGGCGATATTTAATTAGGCCCCTCGAAGCTCTTTTTTGTTTTTTAAAGCTACTTATCAGGTGTGAAATTTGAGACCACTTATATACGATGTATGTATGTGTGTGTGCGTGTTTTTATTTAATATCTTTAATCCAATTCAATGATAGACTCAAGATAACTTTGATCATAGAGAGACACAAACTAACTAATCGCACTTTTCAAATAATAATTAATATTTCTTATCTTAATTGCGTGCCATAAATTGCACTGACCAGTTGAAATGCTCATTTGACAGTATTTTCCATTTAAAAAAATTTAATTAAAAGTGTTAAAAGCTTTTCATAAACAACAATTTATACATTCAAAAAAGTCACAGGTGTTAGATGCATGCGTTTATTTTATTTTGGTTGGGTTGTAACAACAATTCTTAAACATTAATAATAATTTGCTGGAAGCACGTTTAATTTGCTATTTAAAAGCCAATCAATTGCCAACTTGTGAATGCAATAAATTTCAATAGTTGCATAGGCAAAAATAAATAACTTAAAAAAAAAACCAACATATCTATAAAAGAAAACACAGTAACGAGTAAGAATGCTACAGTCGGGTATGCACGACCATGAAAAACCCTTTACTCAGTACATGATTCGCAAGCACAAATATAAAAGCACATTCAAATCAAGCAGTGCACATGAGCATTGGAACTTCAAGCAGTTCAACGGCAGCACAAGCAAGCAGTGCGCTTCAGAGTGCAGCTTTATTTTTGCATTTATAAGGCAATTTTTTGAATAATTTAAACATTTTTTTCACTGTTGCCTAATCAGCTTTTTTTCGGCAATTTTTTCGGCTCGAAATTTCAGATTTTTTTTTGGAATTGTCGTGACCATAAACAGCTTTTTTTACATCAAAAAGTTGACAACAGATTTTTAATCGCATTGTTAGGAAAGCAGAATTAAGCACTTTATGAATCACAACTTTAAAATTGTGTCTGCAAATGGTTTTTATTAATAAATTTAGAGTCATTAGCTCTTAAAGTCTCTAAGATAGGGTTAGATCAACTTAGCTGTCTGCTTTTGTCTCTTTAACACATTTGCACATTTTTATAAACCCCTTTTTAGTCATTTTTAAATAGCTACAGGGTATACAAACTTAGCAGATGGGCGTTTACTTGTCACATCATTCATATATATATTTTTTTCCTTTACCAACTCAGTTGTCAATTTAAATTGTGTAAATAATTTTTGCTAAACAGCAAGCAGACTGTCTATCAATTGTTCATAAGCAGCCTCAATAATTCACGCCTTGAAATTGACAAAAAAAAAATAAAAATACTAAAGAATTTTAATAGTTGAGGGTTTCTTTTTTTTATAGACTAACCATTTTATGGCATAAAATAATTTTGTCGTAAAAAACCAAGTTGGGAATTTGTAACAACTAATTTTTAACTTCTTTGCGGCTGATTGCATTTTATGATAAAACAATTACAAATAGGCTAATATTTGTGTTTTGTTTTTGTTTATTTTAATGAATAAACCGCAAGAACAATTGTAAAAAACCCTTAAAAAAACTACATAAATTGTTGAACATATTCCTTTTGAAAAAAAAAAAACGGCTCAGTCAGCGCATTTTGTCTAGTTTTGATTGAATGAATGATTTGTTTAAAGTCTTGAAAGTGTCTGAATGATGCCAGACTCAGATAATATTCATCAGTTATATGTACATATATACATACATATATGTATATACTACAATATGTATCTATGCATTTAGTTAAGTTGTGTGTGGTCTCTATACAAATTCTTTGCTCGAAGGCAAAATCGTTTTTTTTTTTATTTTTTAGAGCCGCTGATTATGTGATTAGAATATTGACAATTAAGTGCACATAAATTGATTTACTTGTAATTTTTAATGGCGCCTACGGCCTGAAATTAACAAAGTCCAATTGAAGAAATTGCAGAGAGGCAAACAAGTGCAGCTCATTGTGAATCGATATAAGAAAAAAAGTAAAAACAGATCGAGAAAAGATATAAAATGGTCTATAAAATGCTTACAAAAGTGTGAGTGGGAGAATGTAATTTTGAATGTAATTGGATTGTTTTTTATTAATAAAATTTAAATATTTATAAATCATACATTCTGAAATTTATGGAAATATGTTGTTAAATTAATGATTTAACTTGAATATATGGAATAAATTCTCATTCATTAGTTTGGAAGATTTTTGTCAGCCACTAATCATAACAAATGTTTTTTTTTTTTTTCGGCATTCTCGAATAGAAAAATCTATAACTTTGTAAAAACTCAATGGATTTTCAAGCCGAAAATTGCTTTAATCATGATTCTTCTTAAATATTGATTTGGCATTTAAATTTCTAGAAATAATTATTTTTTCGATTTTATTCAATATTTTCAATATTTGTTTACGCTTATTTTTGCTAGATTTTTTTTTTCTTTTATATACTCTGTTTTCAAGTGGAGAAAATGAAGTTTAATGGGCTTTGTTTGATTTTTGTAATGATTTTTTGATTTTTATAATAATTTTTTGATTTTTATAAAGATTTTTAGATTTTTTTATGTTATTTCTAAGCTTTCAACAGCCATAACTTGGTCAAAAATGAAGCGATTTGCTTGTGGCATGTATTTTTGGTCATTATTTGTGCTCTAGTTGGATTTGACTTTAAAATTTAGGAAAATAAATTTTTTCGATTTTTTGTAATTTTTGCATACCTACCCCTATCAAATTTTGAAACTTTTTTGAAAAATTTAAAATCTGAAAATTATATTTTTAATCGATTGTGGGCATTAATAATGGTATAAAACTATTATTCAAAACTTAATTTGAGAGTTATTTTAGTTGTAAGGCCGAAAAAACCACAAAAACTTGACTTTAAACTCAAAATTTCAGACTATGAACTCTCATAACTTGCTCAAAATTGAAGCGATTTTCTTGTCGAATGTCTTTTTATTTATGGTTTACTCTGTAGGTAAATTTGGCATTAAAATTTGGCATCGAATTTTTTCATTTTTTTGCATACCTACCCCTATCCAATTTTGAAAATTTTTTCAAAAATTTTTAGTTTAAAAATTATATTTTTAATGGATTGCTGGTATCAGAATTAGTTTAAAATGCAATCTCAAAATTTGCTATGAGACCTAGCTAAGTTTTTATGACAAAAATTCAACAAAATGGGGCTTAAAAAATAAAAAATTATAAAAAATGATTTTTCAATTATAGAATGTTTTTCCAGAACTATAAACTCTCTCAAGTTCGTCAAAATTTAATCAATTTTAATTCTTGAACATGACTTGTGCTCTAAATCGCTTTAACAATTTAATATGTATAAATATACAATTTGTTTCGATTTTCTCTTTAATACAACTAAAGAAAATAAGCCCAAAATTGCTCACCTTTCTTATAAATTACTTATCATTATAAATTATAATAATAAATAAATAAAAAAATTCTTGTCAGAAGTGGGATTCGAACCCACGCCTACAGAGTAGACTGCGACCTGAACGCAGCGCCTTAGACCACTCGGCCATCCTGACTGTTACTGGGGCAGGTGTTAAAATCGAATCGCATTTCGATCTAGACTGAAATCGTATATAGAATTGGAATTTTCCTCTAGCTACCCTTCTATTTATAACAAGCATACGCCAAGTATTACACATGTTTGTTGGCCAATCACATATATGTATATATTTACGGTTAACACTTTGAACTTGGGGCATGCAACCTACGCCAATTATTGTGTTTGTGAATGGGGAATGAAAAATTGCATTGTGGCGCCCCAAAGGCAAAAAGACAAATTGCAATCGTCGCGTCACCGAATGAGGTGTGTACTGACAACAAAAACAACTTAGATAAGTAGAAATGTTAAATTCGAGAATTTTCGAAGCTGATATACTCTGTTTAGAATGTGATAGGAGCAGTAGATATCATATAAAATCTTTAAAAATACCCTAGGAGATTCTATAAATTTTTGACTATTTTCAGGGCCTGTGATTGAGCATGACAGAGACAAATCTTTTACCTACTTCTAACCAATATATTTAAGCACATTTATATCAAATTTCATTACTCCAGTCATTGCCCAGTCCCACCCTCTACCTCAAATTTTTTTTATAGAGTATAACTGAGCAATAACAAGACTTAAAATTTGTACAATTATGCTTTGAGCATGAAAAATGCAACACTGCGATGTTTTGTATATGATAATAAAAACTTATCGAATTTAGGTCAAAATCATATATCAAATGGAGTGTGTGTTCGCAGATTGGCAAGTGTCACTTTTTATATTTATATGCATTTATTATGCAAGAAATGACAACTTTGAATAAAAATATAAAAAAGAATAGTTATTATTGGCTTATCGAAGATATTTATACACTTAAAGAGAAGTAAATACAGAGCAAAAAATTAAATGTTCATTAGTTAGTTCCTATGGCAACTTGGAGATAAATTTATTCGATTTTGATAAGTTATAAAGTATATAAATGCTGGCTAATCAATTGCAATATCTTGATAAAAAAAATTAGTTTTCTATATAACAAGTTACCTTTAAATGCATTATACCTATGGTAGCTATAAGATATAGTTATTCAATTTCAAACAAACTTTTTTTTTAGGTTTTATTCAACTAATTAAAATACCAAAATTTTAGTCGAAATAACAGTCAAATCAAAGTTAAACAAAAACTGTATATTTAACCGAAGAATCTTGAATAACCTTATGGATCTTTCAGCTATCGTGAAAACTTTGTTGTCTATTTATTATTTATTGTTATCCCTTTGGATTAATTTGTTTTTAATTTTAAAAAATGATTTTATTTTTGAATTTTTGATTTCTTTAGAATGAACATCAAATAGGCATAACTTTGTTAATAGTGATTAGATTTTCATGCGGAATGTCTTTTTGTTTATGGTTTAGGCTCTAGATTGTTTTGGCATTAAAAAATAAATTAAAAATTTTTTTTCGATTTTTTCACTTTTTTGCATCATCACTTTTTCAAATTTTTTTGAAAATTTCAAAGTCCCCAAATTTTATTTTTAAACAATTGTGTGTATCAAAATAAGTATACAAAATTATTTCAAAACTTATTGAGCGAGCTAGTTCAATATTAATGCAACAAATTAGACAAAAAATAGACTTGGAAAGCTTTTAAATTTATTTTTAACTAACATAACATTGTTAAATTTATTTCTATAGTTGATCAAAATAAAAAATTCAATTTTCTAGTTTTTTTCGTACCAAGTTTAAACTAAATCGAAAAGCAGAATTAATATTTATTTTTGTCGAAATAACTGTCAAATCTAAGTTAAGCAAAAACTGTATATACAACCGATTATTTTTAAAACAGCTATGGGATATAGAAAATAAATTTTTATCAATTATGTTTAGATTGTATGGATTATGTGACTTTGAACTTTTATTCAAAAAAAATAGCTTGACAAACAGAAAAAAATAAAATAAAAAATAAAGTTTTTTTTACAAGATTTTTTTTTCCTATTATTTGTTTCTTAAGCAGCTTTATAGTATATTAATCCGATCCGACTGATTTCAATATATTTAAATTAAATAAAACAGAAATATTTGTGCCAAATTTCAGCTAGAAAATCCTCTATAACTGACAGTCTAGTTTGCACAAAAAAAAAAGACAAAACAAATCAATTTTATTATATATAAATGATAATCAATATATATAATATAATATGCTAATAATATATATGCTCAAAGCCACCTCTATCAATGCATTGCACAATCCAATACCAACTTAAAATACCCTCTCAGTTAGGGTATACAAATAGTCACAGCCCACCCACTGAAAAAATCCAAAAAAATCTGAAGTTTGTCATGCAATTTCAAATGCATATCAATCAAAGCGCGTTGTACTTTGAATATCGATCAAAGTATTAAATAAAATTACATTTGATATATGCAAAATAATTAAGTTATATAATAATAATAATATTATTAAAGTTGGCCTAACAAATGTCAACTGGCCAGTGGCCAAATTGCACTCTAGCCAAATGTTGTTGACATTTCACACGCACCAACAGCAGCAGCTGCAACTATCAAAAAGTTGTTGTTAAAGTTGTTGTTAAGAGTTGTTGTTGCTTGCCACTTGTTGCTGGTCACACGCACTTTCAATGCATTTCAATTAGTTGCATATACACTGTTTGTGGTGTGCTCCACTTTGACTTTGCCTCGCCGCGAAAATTTCAAGTTATATTTTCATTTTTATAGCTTGATTGTAGACATTTGATAGGCATTTATATATGTTAATCAGTTGGCTGACCTGACAGCTAAAGTTAATTAAAGTTTACGCTTTCAGCAAGCATAAATTCAATGTACTTGCTTATAAATATATACAACATATATATACAAGTTATTTATCCATTAATTCACATGTTTACTTTTGAGCAGTCTTCTAGTAGTTGTACCTCAAAAAAGAACAGCATAAATTTATTGTGATTAATGATGCACATAGATTGTACTTCTAAGTTGTCTGACCTATATTTCAGGGTTCCAGTATAGCCCATTGTCTAATAAAAATACAACTAAGAAGATGAATTTTGAATGTTTTCAACTGTTGTATACTCTGTTGAGTAGGTAAGAATTTTTTATAGATTTTTTGAAAGTCAGCTTGGGATTAATTTATAGAGTCCGATTTTTTAGTAAGGTCTTCTGAAGATAGTATACAAATTTTACTGAATCTAGCTATAATTTTATACAAGAAAAAGAGGGAAAAGAATTTGATATTTTTATATAAAATTGGCCTGCCCGTAATTACTGATTCTAGCTATAATTTTATGGAAGATATAGCGGGAAAAGTAAATCTGATATTTTTATATCAAAATGTACATAAAATACTAGCTCTCCCGGCGTGCGTTGCTACGCTTCCTCTAAAAAAAAAATGCCTAATCATATTCTACACTATAGCTCTAATTTTAGCCTACTGCGGCACAGCTGAGATTTTTATAAAATTTTCAAATGCATTTTTCGCTCACTTTTCGATATATTTTTGACAAAATTTTTTTAGAATGCCAATCTACGATATAATAGGAAGCTACAGTAAAAATTTTAGAATTCCAGCTATTACCGTTTGGCCTGCCCGTAAGTGGCCCATCAGTCAGTCAGTCAGTCAGGTTGAGCAGCTTTATGTACGTAGAAAAATTGTTCTACCTACAAAAATGTCGAAAAAAAGTAATTTAAAAAAAACACAAAAAAATATATAAACTTCACACAAGCCCAACATACTCTTTCTCGCTTTAAAAACAGCGTATAAGAATATACACATATAAAAAAAAGGCAGTCGAAATAAAATTAGCAAATTGCCCGAATGTCAATCAAAAGACATCAATCAAAATTTATGCTACTGTCAGCTTTGACACAATATCTATAAAATATAAATATAAATAAATATAGAGCGCAACGGGGAGCGGCAACTGTTGCAATTGTTGTTGCAGCTTGTGCCCCCTGCAACAGCCTGCATTGGAGTGGGTGCAGTCAGCTCCGGAGCTGTGGGGAGCTTGTAAATTAGCATAACAATGGCCAGTTATGTGGGTCAACAACTGCAACTCGATAGATAGCTTATGATCTGACAGTTATTAATCAGCCCAAGACAGAGCCTAATAAAGACATAAAGTCTGGAAGAATCTTGAATAATCTTATGGATTTTTCAGCTAACGTAAAAAGCTTTTTGTCTTTTTATAATTTATTGTTATGCCTTTGGTTTAGTTTGTTTTTAATTTTGAAAAATTTAATTATTTAGATTTTATTTTTGAATTTTTGATTTCTTTAGAATGAACTTTAAATATGCATAACTTTGGTAATAATGTTTAGATTTTCATGCGGAATGTCTTTTTGTTCATGGTTTAGGCTCTAGATTGATTTGGCATTAAAAAATAAATTAAAATTTTTTTTTCGATTTTTTCACTTTTTTGCATACTCACCCCAATCACTTTTTGAAAAATTTTGGAAAATTTTAAAATCTCCAAATTTTATGTTTAAACAATTGTGCGTGTCAAAATTAGTATAATAAACTATTTCAAAACATATTGGGCGCGCTAATTTAATATTTATATAAAAAATTAAAAAAAAAATAGACTTAAAAAGCTTTAAAATTAATTTTCAACTAACATAACATTGTCAAATTTATTTTTATAGTTGACTAAAATAAAAAATTAAATTTTCTAGCTTTTTTCTAATCAGTTTTAAACTAAATCAAAAAGCAGAATTAATATTTATTGTTTTGTCTTAAAAATAACCCGCACTAGCCCAAATGAAGTCAAAAACCTCTTTCAAGTTTAAACTTGCCAAAAATAGAAGCCAGACAATTGGAAGGCACTTTGACCACTTGGAGCATTAATCAATATTTTGCATTAATTTTGTTTTTATTTTTTTTTTGATTTTTTTTTGTTTTTTTTAGTACCATTTTGTTAGCACAATGTCGCGACATTTTATGCCAAATTTGTACAAAGTTAATTAACAGGTTTCATTGTTTTTTTTTAGAATTTTAAGAAGTTTTGCCGTTTTTTGCGCTTTTTTTATAACCACAACAAAAGGCACACACACACGCACACACACACTTATGCATGTGCATACGATTATGGGGGCGTATACGCTATGTCCGAGCCGGAGCGTCGTCGTCGTCGTCGTCTTCACTTTGGCCGCAAAGAAAGCGAGCGGTAATCAATTTTTGAAAACATGTTTAAAGGCTTGTGTTTTTTTTTTTTAATTTTTGCCGCTTTGGCTAATAGAAATTTAATTAGCTATGCAATTTTGTAGTGTTTTTTTTTCTCAACTCACTCTTGACACTTTTTTTTGCAGCTTTGTTTACGGTTTTTGTTTTTTTTTGCTGCTTTGCCAGTTGACGACGCTGCACGTGCAGCCAAAGCTTTGTGAGCTTATGTGTTTGCTTGTGTTTGTGTGTGTGTTTGTGTTTGCTGCCCACGCATGCGGGCTTGTCGTTTGTATCAGTGTGTGTGTGTGTGTGAAGAAGTGAAGAAGCCAAGAAAACAAATAAAAAGACACGAAATAAAAACAAAACTTTATGGCGCAGTCAGCACACAACACAACAAGCCAACAAATATCGTTTACGCTCTTCAAGTGCGCGCTCTCACTCTCACTGTTCGTTGCTCTCTTTGACTTTTTTGGGCCGATCATTTCGGGGTGTTTATTTAGTGCAGGTAAAGCATGCATTGTGTAGCGCGTGACGTCACGTGTGTAAGTATTTTGATTATGAGAAGGATTTTGTATGTTAGAGAAGGGTTTTTAATGTGCTAAATGAAAATTTTTTATTTTGATAGAGCTGTACTTTCAAATATTAAAATCAAATAATTCTGAATATTGCTAAAATGAGGAAGGAAAAAACTGAAGACTGGGTAAACGTGAATGAAAATGGTACTATAAAAACCTGAATTAAATTTCATTTTTATGTAACCAAAAATATTAATTTAAAGCATAAGTCCACTTATATAAAATACTGAAATTACTTTTATTAGCTTATTAAATTTATATGATATTTAATTTGTATACAAATTTGTTTAATATATAAATCTTTCTTTTTTATATATTTATTTAATGTCCCAAAGCGTCAGATTTATAGCTAACACTGGGCAAGAAAATTAATTAAATTAACAATCCACGCCTAATCTTTTGATATACTAGAATTTTATAATTCTACAAGTTAAATAAATTACCTATTAATACGCTTGTTTTTGTGACTCCAATAATAATAAATAACATTCAAATTTGTCTATTATTAAATTAGTATACAAACTTGTTTAATATCTACAAGTTAAACAAATTTCTTATTTATCAATTAACATTGTAAACACAGCACATTTAAATCGGAAACAAAGAAAATTACACGCCAAATTTTCATTACGAACATGCTTATCGCCCTATGCTCACGTACAAAAGCTTGCAGCTGTGACGTCACGCCCAAAGCTTACGAGCGCGCGCAGCAAACGAAACTTTTTCTGCCTTCTGCCATACCACGCTGCTCTGCGTTATGCGATCGGCTTACTTTGGCTTTGCCTTTGGCGTTGCTTTGCCTTTGCTTTTGCTTTGCCTTTGCCTTTGCCACTGACGCTGCAGTCAACAGCACAAAGCGCAACGCGTCGGTTCGTTAATTTGTTTGCAACGGAAAGTTACATTCAACTGGCGAGATACGACACAACGGTTCAGTTTAGTTTAGTTTTAGCTTTTTAGTTACGTGTGTGCGCGTCTTATCGTCTTTATAAAAAGTATACAAAAAAACAAAAAAAAATTGTTTAAAATAAACGCATTTCCTTTTGATTTTTGCTGGCTATGCAATTACGAAATCTAATTTAGAAATATATAATTTTTTGTGTATGTTCCATGTGTCTATAAATACAACAACCAAATATATTTAAACGAAACAGTACGCAACAGTCGGTCGAACGGTCGCTAGCCTGGTCAAAAAAAAAAACAAAAAAACAACAATAAAAAAAAATACGAGTAAACTGACGGGTTGATTGACTTGCAGGAATTTGAGAACCGCAAAACACCAACGCCAACAGCCTTCAAGATACAACATCTTCCATAACTACATCGATATATATATATATATATATAGCATCCCATTCAGTGGCAAATCGCTGCTTCCGTTCCTTATCTGCCGCACGAGATTCTGACAAAGGCAACGCGTTTGCTTCTGTAAGTTGCACAGAGTAATAATATAAAACCCATTAAATATTCACACAGAAAATCTAAATACATAAATATATATACAAAAGAAAACAGAAAATATTATTGTATACAGAGCTGTCGATCTATCTATCGATCCATCTATCTGTCTCGTTTGTCTGGCTTTTGTTTAATTGCACATCAATACAAAATGCGCATAAAAATCAAACCAAAGAGCAAAAGATACAACAATAGCGAAAATAAATGATTAAACATAAATAAAGATACGTAATTAAATTGTTAAATACACGCCGGGTTTTTTTTGCTAAATGCCGTAAGTTATCAAATTGCGTTTTTGGCAATTTTAAAATAAAAAATTGGAAATTGGAAAGTTTTTTTTGTTTTGATTGCAGCAAACTGAATGCTCTTAGATTTTTAAAAGATTTTCTATAAATAAATTTAATTCTCGATTTATCTAGATTTATTACATTTTACCAAGCTACAGTTGGTATTTAATAATACAATAATTTAAATGCCATTTAATTAAACTTAAACTTAAACAACTGCAAGCAATTTTATAAAATATTTTCGGCTCATTTTTAATTTATTGAAAGTAACTGCAATTTATTTTTATTTTTAATTTTGCTTTTTATATATCTAAAAATTGTCAAAAAATTTCTGTCAATTTTTTTTTGCTTGTAAAAATACTTTTTATCAAATTTTATAAAGCTACAGATGGTATTTAATATTTAATATTGTAAATATCGTTTAATTAAATTTGAACAACTAAAATACAATTGTATTTCAATTTAAACTTAAAAAAAATTTGTATAAAATATTTTCTGCTCATTTTTTAGTTATTGCAAGCAACGGCAATTAATTTTTATAATTAAATATCTAAAAATTGCTTTTGTTGGTATTTAATATTCAAAAATTTAAATAACATTTATTAAACTAAATCAAAATACAATTGTATTTAAATTTGTAACTGAAAAAAAATTTATAAAATATTTTTCAGCTATTGAAAACTGCAATTAATTTTTATTTTTAATTTTTAAATATCTACAAATTGTTTTTGTTGGTATTTAATATTTTATAGTTTAATATGTCAATTAATTAAATCTATAAAACCTAAATACAATTGTATTTAAATATATAACTGAAAAATATTTAATAAAATATTTTCAGCACATTTTTAACTGCAATTAAAAAATTTCAAAAAATTTCTGTCAATTTTTTTTTTGCTTGTTAAAATACTTTTGAATAAAAATTTCTTAAGACATTTAATTCCAATTATGTGGTATTATAGCTACAAATATAATGAATATAAAAAGACTCACAATTGCTGAGTTTAATTTAGAGTTTTCTAGAAACAAAAACAATTATTACAAATAAATACAATAAAAATTACAACTCTCAAGTTTAGCCAAGATATTTCTAGAAGTAAACTACTTTAGCATACAAGCGAATTTTCTAGCTATTTTCTAGATATTTTGTATATAGATATTTAATAAATATTAAACCGACTTGGTATAATTAAACTCACGTTTAGAGCTCATCATTCTGGTTTCAAATATTTGTTATACTATCTGACCTCAAAGACGCCTCTCTTTCGCTCAATGCGTTACACAATCCATAACAATATTATAATAACCCGATGCTAGGGTATATAAACCACAATTTGTGAGGGCGATTAGCAAATAAAAAAATATAATATCATATGGAATCTTCCAGCGTTTTGCTGCTGTTTTCCATCAGGTCAACAGATGACACCCACACACAAAACCACAGAAAAAACATATGCCACACATTACTATTTGTTGTATTTAAAATGTTTTTAAGTAAATCCAAAAGAAACAAATGTAAAAAGTTATTAATAAAATTAAAAAAAAAAAAGAATATTAAAAAAAAAGTCTTGTCAGAAGTGGGATTCGAACCCACGCCTACAGAGTAGACTGCGACCTGAACGCAGCGCCTTAGACCACTCGGCCATCCTGACTGTTGGCATGAGTTGAGCAAATGCTACTTTTATGCTATTAACAGCCCAGCGCGCTGTTAACTTTATACAGTGCCATAAATAGATTTTATGGCAAACTATTTATTTTACAAGGGAAATTTTCCGTTTTATTAAATTAAATAACATTTAAATGCACTTTGTTAATTTGTTCACATTTAATGCCTTTTATTGTATAGACAGTTAATTTATGCAGCTTGCGGTCATTTTACAAGCATGTTAAATAAATAATTTAAGTGCAATTTTATTATATAGCATTAATAATTGCAAATTAAACTGATTTTGATCGGTTTTTTTTTTTGTACTGTGCGCCGACAAATTGTTGACGGCATTATTTTCTTTGAGATATATCTTATCGCTGTTGTTATGGGCTGGGCTGGGGCACATATAATCGCATAAAAAAACATTAAAAAAAAAGAAGTATAAAGATGACTGTTGAAAATTACCAACAGTGATGTACGCTGTTTGTATTTGTTTTTGTTTATTTTTGAGGATTTGGGGGGGTTTGGTGGAAATATTCTTGGTTTTTATATTAGAGGGGCTTATTGGTAGTCTACATACCAAATTTCCTGACTCTAGCTTTAAAATTGTGGCAGTTATGGACTATATAAAAAAAGTATAATTACAGGAATTTACAACTTTTAGTAAACCTTTTCTCCCACTCTCTTCCTCTCTTCCTGCTTAAGGGAAGGGCTTACATTTATAATTTAGGTTAAACCGCATTCTTCTGGCTACGAAAATCCAAAAATATTTTTTTTTTTAAACCTTAACGCTCTTCTCAATCCCCATTCTTCCCCCTCAGCGTCTCATTAACTATAGAGCGGCTGCTTTTGTTGTTTGTTTTTGTATATATTATAATTATTTATGATATAGACAGACAGACACAATGTGGGATAATTTTGTTGTATTGTTATTTTGTTTGCCTTATTTTTATTTTTTTTTTTTTTTTAATTTTTTTTGTTGATTTTAATGAGTTTCTCGACACTTGGCGACATTTTCATTTGTGATTTATGAGCAAAAAATAAAAAGTTCATTAGGCCGGTGTACAATGTAGATTTTAGTTTATTTTTGTCACTTGAACATAAATTTAAAAAATAGAATTGTTTTCAATTTTGAATTCTAAACTTGGCACAATCAATTGCACTTTGTAATTGAAGAATAGCAGCTCATTGTTTTTAAACAAATTAATACGCTTTGACTTTATGCCGACAACTATTTTATAAAGCTATTTATAAAGCGCACATACTTATAGATAAATATATATATATATATATATATATTTACATGCGAAATCTTGGAAATTATTTTCCGCTTGCGCATTTCAAGCTAAAAATTTTTTTGTTTATTTATCTTTGAGGAAAAAAGCAAATGGCATGAAAATGTTTTGACATGCCGCAAATAATTTTCCGCATTGCCATTGAACTTTTCGACTGGAAAAAAAGAAAATTTATAAACAAAAAAAAATATATTATATTTTTTGCACAGAGAACTTTGACTCTATAATTAATATAATCAATTTATAATCATTAAAATAGGTCAAAACTCAGCTCAAATTAACAATTTAATTATTTTACAAATGTAACAAACGTGTTTGCACTCTATATATTATTACAAACTCGATTTATAATTGAAATTGACACCATTATTGCATTTTATCAAGTGCAGCAAATTGCAATTATTTTTTTTTTTTGTTTTTTTGTATTTTGTTTATAAACAAATTTAGCAAAAAGTTGACACAATTGTGATTTTTCCAGGGCAGCAGCTCAATGCCATTTTTTGGTTGGGGTCAGTTCTGTTATTAAATTCATTTTTCTTTTGTTTTATAATTTTTGTTTTCCTTTTTTTTTTATTATTAACAAAAGCAACTGCGTCAACAAAAAAATTGAAATCAAAGTATTTGTCGTACAAGGTCTGTTTATTTATTTATTTTTTATCGCTTGTTGTTTAATTTTATTATCTAAACAACTTAAATTTATATATATATAAATGTGATTATTTTGTAGAAACAGTTAAAAGTGAAGCACGTAGCAGATATAGGAAAAATTATATATATATTAAGTCATGTTTTGATATTTATTTTTATACTTATATATTTATCAGACACGTGTGAACTATGCCCTGCTAATATCACACATTTGATGGTACAGTGTACGCTGCTTGGCATGAACTTTGCTTTGGAAAAATAATTAAAATTTAGTTTGTTTTAATATTAATCATTGAGTTCACAAAAAAAAGCCTTTTAAAGCCCTTAGCAGCACGTTTAGTGCATTTTAATGAGCCAACGCTGTCAAGTTTTGTACATAAATAATTATACAAAAGCGTATAAAAATAAGATTTATATAGTTGTTATTTTAATTGCGACAATTAAGAGCTTAAAGTTTTATAGCCAAATAAAAACTAAGCTATAAAACTATATATAGTAATGGCAAAAAAAAAATCAAAATAAAAAAATATAAAAAAAGAAAAAAAAATTCTTGTCAGAAGTGGGATTCGAACCCACGCCTACAGAGTAGACTGCGACCTGAACGCAGCGCCTTAGACCACTCGGCCATCCTGACTGTTGCGAGCGATGTGTCAAAAGCGCAATACAAGGCTGCGCAGCAATAGTTACAACAAAACAGAATCAAAGAACAGGGTGTATCACAAATTTAAAATTGAAATATTTACATCTTATTTCTGTTCCTACACATTTAATTTATTCATAGTACAACCAATTAAGAAAATATTTAAAGACCATAAATATGAATTATAGCGCGTATTAACTCAAATAGAAATAAACGTGTAACGGTCTGCTCTTTGTAATTGTGCACATGGGCCAAAACAATTTGTTGAAAATTATCCATGCGTTCCATTGTGCAAAGTCGTAAATTTATTTGAAATCTACTATCCAAAAGATCACGAGTCAACGTAAAGAAATCATCAACGAATTGTTTCAAATCCTCATTGCCCTTCTGTTCAGCCCTCTGACGATGTTTACGAAATAAATCCCGAACCGTTGTCTGTTCAATATTACCCTGAGTAATCTCCAGCCAGGCGAGCTGTGTATAAGGATCAAATAACGTAGCTTGTTTAATATAATGCGGATCACGTATATACATAAATGTATTATACAATTTGGCCGTCTTTTTCGATTCCGAAAACGTTTCCAGGACTTTTAAGTTAAGGGGATTATCACGGCACAGGACAAACTTAAGCACAAATGTTCGCAATTTTGGTATTTCGACAATTAACATATTGGCCAATAGATCGCATATAAAGTCACCCATACTATCCAGTTTACTATCCTCAATCACACTCATATAGATCACATAATGAAAAGGATGTGTTATGCCACAGATGCTAAACACAATTGTGCTATAGATGTTATTCAATGGAAATATATCAAAACTAAGGAAACATTCATTATCCAATGTGGCACGTTTGATTAACTGTTCCGTACGCTTGATATATTTATTCAGGACATGTTTCTGTTGCAACGGTTCATTCATGAAACTCTCAACACAACGCTCTTGATCCTCTTCGCATAATTCCAAAAAGGATCTTAGCGTATTTATGCGTAAACTTTCGCCTCCATTCATCTCTGTCTGTGCAGTTGTGTAAATTTATTAAGATATATATTTAAAATGTTAAAATGACAATATTAGGAAAGTTGATTTTTGAAAGTAAAAATTGCTTCAATTTTTATTTACATTTATTTATATAAATTTGTTCAACTTAACCGACTGTCTGATTGGCGACTCATCTGCAGGCTAATTGATAGAAGCTAGAAATCTGAAACTTTTACTATAACTTCCTAATATATCGTACTTTGGCACTCTGAAAAAATTTTATCAAAAAAAAATCGGAAAGTGGGTGGAAAATGCATTTGAAAATTTAAAGAAAAATTGTAGGATATGATTAAATTTTTTTTTTTGAGCGGGAGCGTAGCAACGCACGCTGGAAGAGCTGTTAAATATATTAACAAAAAAAAAAATAGAAAAACATATAAATTACAACATCACCTCAAATGTGACAATATAAGGAAAGTTGATTTTTTGAAGAAAAAATTGCTTAAATTTTTATTTAAATTTATTTATATAAATCTGCTCAACCTAACTGACTGACTGATTGGCAACTCATCTGCAGGCTAATCGGTAAAAGCTAGAAATCTAAAATTTTTAATGAAACTTTCCAATATATTGTAGTTTGGCACACCAAAAAAATTGTATTAAAAATATATCGGAAAGTGGTTGAAAAATGCATTTGAAAATTAAAAGTGAAATTGTAGAAAATGATTAAAAAATTTTTTTGAGCTGAAGCGTAGCAACGCACGCCGGAAGAACCAGTAGTCAAATATATTAACAAAAAAAAATAGTAGAAAAACATATAAATTACAACATTATCTAAAAACTAACTTCCTAAATATAACATAGCTTTATTCCCTCTAAAACTTTAATTTTTTGACTTATAAAGCTGAAATTTTTTTTAAAAATTTACTTCCCAAATATAACATAGCTTTATTCACTCTAAAACTTGCCATTTTTGACTTTTAAATCTGAAATTCGGTACCCAACTACTACAAACAATATCTTAACTAAATCCATTTCAAACTCTTCACAAAAGACCCATTTAAGCCTGAACTTGACCCACAACAAAATGCCAAAAATGCTTCAACAAATATTAAATTTAAATGAAAATCATTTAATCATTTATATTCAATTGACACGCCTCATTTAATATGCATAATTTAGCTAAATTGTGACCAAAAGTAATCACAGTGATTAATGCTAGCATTACATACAATATTTAAATGATATAAATGTACCGGTTTCTCAAAGAGTTTTCTGTTTCTGTTTCTGATTCTGTGTTCAATTTGCATAATTGCAATTTGTTGTTAAATCCCCGTGTGCAAATATGCCAGAAATTCTCTGTTAAAGGCAAAATGCATTTTGCCGCCTAGAGGCCAACGGCTTTTCAGTTTTTTTGAGCTATGCAAATTTATTGTAAATCCGTAAACCGAAAAGAATTGCAAACTCATTAAAAATTGTTCACAATTCTTGAGGCAGGTGTCAGTTACAAATACAACAAAAATACAACTCATCTCTGTCACAGTTTGACAATTGTAATGGACACTCTTTCAATCAGTTTGTTTCAATCAATCGTTTCATATTCAATCAATCAGTGACTTTTTTTCTAATTAGTTGTCAAGTTTTTTTTGCATTTGATTTAATTGAAATGCTGCATAAAATGCAAATTTTAAATAAATTCAATTACTTTTGCCAATTGGCACAGGCAGAGAAATTGTGCTCTTGAGAAACTATGTGACTAAAAAATCAGTAAAAATTTATTTTTAAATGAATTGAATTTAATACTTGCAGACTGTGGGAGTTACGGAAGGTATTTTTAAAGCAAAAATATTTGTTCTAAATTAAAAGTTTAGTAATAAAAAAAAGCGGCTCTATTTTAAAATTATATTTTTACCTAGAATTTCAAATTAATTGAAGTAAATGAAAAGTATGTTAGAGGTGTAAATTAAGGCCCTAAAGGAAAGATTGTAAAGAAGTAATATTTTATTTACTTATATATAAATTTACCAAATAATGTTAGATAAATTTTTATATTGATTTGATTGAATTTAATATTTTATTTATATATACATTTACAAGAAAATCAAATAAATTCTTATATGAATATTTTGTCAAGTTTACGAATTTTATTTGAATTCAGTTCAAATTCACATTTAATTGAATTAAATATTTTATTTAATTATATATAAATTTGACAAAAAACCGATTAATTCTTATAATTTTATAATTTTATTTGAATGCAGTTTAAATTAGTATTTAATTGAATTTAAGTTCTTGCAAAAAAAGCTCTAAATATGTGCTTTAAATTAAAAATATTTTTCTAGAAATTGGCCAGCATATAATATAATAAAATAAAATATAAAGCTAAAGAGTTATATTTAAAATAATATAATAGTTAAATAACATAATTAAACCAGCAAATTCCTAATTGTATTAATATATATAAAAGAATATTTAATTTTACATTTTCTGGTCATTTTCAAGCACAATTTTATTTAATTCAAATTTAAAATTTCATATGGTTATTAATTTTTTTTATTTCAAACCAACTTTTATAAATTTTAACTAAGAAAGAGTGAATATTTTTATTGCAAATATTATCAGTATTATTATTGTAATTATTTATTATTATTTCAATTGCAAATATATAAATTTTTGACTTTTTTTTATAATAAATATATTTTTTTTTATAAAATAACATTTATTCTATAAAATAGAAATATATGTTTTTTCTATTAGATTAAATTTAAATTGGGATTGACTTGAACCTGCCTAAATTTAATTTGAAACTGATTTTGGTTTATTCATCTATAAACAGCATAAAATTAATATGAAAAACCTCTTTTTTTTTTTTAGATATTTTATCTATTCGTAAACTTTTTTTTTATTAATGAGTTCAAGGTTAATTCTCTGTTTTAACTGACGCACTTTTATATTACATATAAGGCACATTAAAATAAGAATTAAATTAATTTACGTTTTTCCAAGAATTTAAAGTGTCTGTATGTGTGTTTGTGCAATTTAAAACTAAAATGGCTTGATATTTAGCTGTTACTCATGTCTGTCTCTCTCTCTTCTCTATATATTTCTATATAATTCTATATATATATTACAGATTAAATACGCCATTAAATGCCATATGGACTATTATGGCAGCTCCCACGCAAGTCACGAAAATTGAGCAAACCAAAGCGAT
This sequence comes from Hirtodrosophila alboralis, assembly GCA_035043045.1. Taxonomy (NCBI): domain Eukaryota; kingdom Metazoa; phylum Arthropoda; class Insecta; order Diptera; family Drosophilidae; genus Hirtodrosophila; species Hirtodrosophila alboralis. The sequence continues at coordinate 627,348 of JAWNNH010000263.1, read as the reverse complement.
TTCTCAGTGCCACAAACTGAGATACAGTCTCCGTCAAAGTCTCCGTCTCAGTCTACATTGGCTGCCAAATTAAAGCCGACCACGTAAAGCTCAAGTTCAAAACGACGGCAATCAAAACAATAAAAAGAATTTTAAAATAAACAAAAATAAACAAAAAAAACAATAATAAATTAAGCCTTAACTAAAAAGGTGTTGGCTGCATTTTGTTGTCTGTCTGCCACACCAAGAAAGTGGGTCAGAAGACGCCGCAGACGGTGGCACGTCTCAAGGCATATAATAATGCAGTTTATTTAATTTCACAAAAAACAAAAAAAACAACAAAAATTGCGTGGCAAAAGTTTTGTTATTGTTGTTTATAATTTATTTTATTTTTTTCATTTTTTGTATAATTTTGTTTATGCAATTATGCAACAGACAATAACAACAACAAAAAATTAAATAAAAACAAAAAAAAACAACACGAATTCATTGATAAATACGAAAATAAAAAAATATAAGAATATTGCGCATACGCCGCGTGCGCCAGCGTTTTGCTCAACGCTCTCTTAACTTTTGGCGCTCTCTTAAGCTTTCGCGCGCTCTCTTGCGATCGTAAACAAAAATGAACTCACCACAGCTTGTCCATACGGCAGCGCAAGCTCACCACAGCAGCAGCAACAGCGCTGGCAGCAGCAGCAACAACGCAGGCGGCAGCAGAGTAGGCAGCAACAGCAGCGCAGGCAGAAACAGCTACTGCGCAGTCAGTAACAGTAGCAACAGCGCAGGCAGCAGCCACAGCGCAGGCGACGCAGGCAGCAACAGCAGCGCAGTCAACAGCAGCTACAGCGCAGTTAGCAACGGCGCAGGCAGCAGCAGCCACAGCGCAGGCAGCGGCAGCTACTGCGCAGTCAGCAGCAGCGCAGGCAGCAACGGCCACAGCGCAGTCAACAGCAGCGCAGGCAGCAATCACAGCAGCAGCGCTGCCTCTGCCAATAAATTTGCGCCTGCACGTAGGCTAGCAGCGCGTCAAACGCTGCGCCTGGCCATACCCAAGCAACAGGGTGACACAATAACGCTGCCCAACAACAATCACAACAACAACATTTATCGTCAGTCGCCGTCGCAGCTGCCGCCAGCGCCGCTGCTTAAGCGTCACACGGGCGCAGCATCAGCAGCGTCGGCAGCGGCAGCAGCAGCATTAAATGGCTGCAGCTATATACCCAAATCCGCCTCACCTCTGGAATCACACAAGCTGCCCTCGGTAACGCCCACAGGCGGCAGCAACACCACCACGCCCCTCTTATACAATGGCAACCATACACCCGCCTCCTCGAGCTCCGCAGGCTCCGCCAGTTTTCTAGGCGTACGCAAACCTAGCTTAACACTAAATTCTTCCGATATACGGAATAATAATGATTTATTTGCCTTTGCCAAGGATATGTCGCCCGCTTTGGAACTAAGTGGTAAGTTGTTGTCTTTTTAGAAATAATAGAACTATATATATATATATAATAATCCAAAATTCTTGTAGATCATTCACACTCGCATTCACCCATGTTCTCGGATTTAAGTAATGCCATATCGCCAGCTAATAGCAATGGTTCACCCACACATCATCATCAGCTGGGCAGACTCTTTAGTCTGAGTCCTTCGAGCATGAGAAATTATGGAAATGTAAGTACAAAAGTGTTATAATTAATAGACTATGTTGAACTACACTCAATAATACACTCAACGAAAAATCACTTTAAAAAGAACGAAATGGGGAAAAAAGAATAAATTAAATCTAAAAATATTATTGTCACTTGATATTAGCACACAAATTTATTTAACTTTAAAAAGGTATTAAAAAAAAACAAAAAAAAATAAAAATAAATAAATTTATTGTGGCGACACCTTTGTGCCTTATATAGTAGCTACCAAGACCATTTGGGAATTAAAGGTAGCATTGGTGCACAAACGTGTCGCCTAAAAGTATGCAAAACTTTTTAATGAATTATTAAAATTTTTATTATCATTTTAATTTATTTATTTTTTTTATTTTCATCATTTAATCTTATCGTTTTTTTTTTTATTTTAATAAAATTTAAATTGTGAATTATTTATTTATTTTTTATTATACATTTATTTTTTAATTTTTTTTTTTGATTTTATCATTTAATCTTACTTTTTTTTATATTATTATTAAATTTAAATTGTGTTTAAATTCACAACATTTTACAATTAATTAAAATAAAGGCAAATCGAATGTTTCATATTTTAGAACGTCATTATTTTCTTCACTGCACGATATTTTCTTTTTGTAAACAATAAAAGAAAATATTGTTTTAATTTTAAATAATATGTGAATTAACAAAAAATTATAAAACTGTTTTTATTTTGGGGATAGTTAAGCAATCTCTAAATTATTCCAATCTCTAATTGGCAAAACTTTCAACACATTTAACACAATTTTTATTTTAAATAAATATCTTAGATTGAATTTATATTTAAAAAAAAACATATTATATTTTATATTCACAAATAAATCATTTAAATGTTTATTTAAAAATAATAAAATTATATCGTATATTCACAAATAAATCACTTAAATAGTTTAGGATAAAAAATTAGGAGATTGATTTGAAATATATTTAAATTCCTTTTAGGAGAAAAATTATATTTATAAAGTACAAACTGAATTTACATCCCATAAATTTCATTTTTAGAAATATTACTAGAGCACAATTATTTAAAAATAATCAAGTTATATTTCCATAATTAAAATCTTTTAATAGTTAAGGATAAAAACGGAAAATTAGGAGTTTAATTTAAAATTTATTAAGCTAGTTTCAGGAGAAAAACTTTATTTATCAAGTGCATCCTCAGTTTACATCAGAAAAAAGTTTTTTCTAGAAATGTTCCTTGAACACAATTATTTAATCTATTTTATTTTATTTTTATTTTTTTTTTTTCGATAAAAATTCTTTAAGCTCAATTATTGCAATTCTCATTGCACCTTCCACAATTTCAATTTCTCGAACTTTTTCTACTACCAACTTTAATAAGAAACACTAACAAATATGTCTAATAACTATTTATAGCCATCACCCCAAAAAAAAGGTCAATTAAAAGTAAATATAAACCCTAAATCCTAATGCTCTTTTGCGTCACGTCACGTTGCTGTCTCTCTCTTTATTAAATACTCTTTCTGATTTTGCATACTTTGTTGACCCACAGCCGAAAGCTTTATAAATACAAACAAAACACCAAGTTCAAAAAGGTCTGGCTGTCCCATATTTAACCACATAGTGTATATAGTATATTTATATATATATATATATAGCTATATATAAAGCTTACAACTCACGCGACCAGAGTCAGGTGGGGTGCGAAGTTGCAAGGGGTTTACTTAGGGTTTGTTGTTGCTTGATGACACTCCCCAGAAACAAAAAAAAAACCGGCTGGTTGACCATATTTCTCTATATACCGAGAGCAGGTAAATAGCTAGAAAATAGCGTCAACTTAATTAATAAATAATATTTAGCGTGATTTGTATAAAGAGGGAAAGAGCAGAAGCTAGAGTTCAGAATAGAAACGATAAGCGACTAACGATGTGGCAGGTATAAATAAGAATATAAATATATATATATACCTTTATATATATAGAAAGAGACGTTATGGATTGATGAATAATCGGTATTCGTTAAGAACGGTGTTTTGATTTTTTTTTATTTATTTTTTTTACCTTTTGGCTCGTCCGTTGTGATTAAAACTTGACTTAATATGCGCGCTACTTTGAGTCTGATTAATTTTAAGCTATAGTTTGTGGGAATATATATAATAATAATTTTCTTTAAATTATAACTGATAAGCGATCGATATGTCAATAAACATGAATCAGTCAAAATACTTTGACTTTTTAGATTATTGTTAGACTGATGCAATGATAATACTTACAAAGCTAGAACAACACTTTAATTAAAAGTCATAAATGATGACCCATATAAAATAGGTTAGACGGAAGAGATAAGAAATATTTTTTAGTATGTCATTAAAGTAACGTAGAACCCATTGAAGTTTTTAGTTTTATAATAAAGTTCTTTGTAAAAAGTGTGTTAAGGTTTGTTTATATTTTTTAAAAGTATTTTAGGGATAGTTTTATGGGGAATATAATGTAGGTTATGGATAAATTTTACAATTCTATAAAAAAATACTAAGAATGTTATTTATTTTTATAGTTTGGAATAACTATAAAATACTACAGAAGATTAAAAAAAAATTATATATATTTGTTTATATTTTTCTCTAGAAGTTTCTATGACATTATCGATAGTATCGATGGCGTTTGTCTTTGCCTTTATCGATAGATTTGAATGAAACTCTTATTGATTAAAAATAATATATATATATAGTCGAATATAACTATTTAATATTTATTATATTATATTTATTTATATCTATATATATATATATATTAATATTTTTTTTTTATTTATATTTTTATATATATTTATATTTATATTTATATATATATTTATATTTATTTTTATTTATATTTTTATATATATTAATATATATATATTTTTTTTTCCTATTTATTCACAAAGATTCTGAAATTATAAACAATTTGGTATAATTAAATCACAAAGTAACCTTCTACTTATATTGGATTTTTTTAATTAAAAATTTAATCAATAACTGTTATTTTTTCGGTCCCTGCTATTTATTGAGTATTGTAAAATAGGTTTTAAAGAAAATAGACTTTATTTTTAATATAAACCTCAATTTTGACTAGGTTATGGGTATATTAAGTCTCTAGAGGAGGTTTCTATAGAAATTATGGATCAGAATATATTCTGATTTACAAAACGCCATTCCGAATGAAAATCGAATAAATTTTGACCACTTTCGCTCAAAAAATTCAAAAAAAGGGAACAGAAATTTTATTTAAATTTGAGAATTTTGTAATTTATATAGAATTAAATATTTAAATAAAGTTAAAATAATTTTTAAAAACTTAGATTAGTATTTAAATAAAGTTATAATAATTTTAAAATTAATGGGAGTTTAAAGTCGCTCAAAATACTCATAAAAAAGGGACAGAAATTTTATTTAAATTAGAGAATTTTGTAATTTAAATAGAATTAAATATTTAAATCAATTTATAATAATTTTTAAAAACTTAGATTAAGCTGCAGGGCATACAGTAATCACTCAAGTGTGGACTTTCAAGCTTTTATACACCTTTTGCTTAAAAAAAAATATAAAAAAGAAAAAAAAAACTATTTGACAAGCTCTTCATCGCACACAAAACGTGAGCGTGAGTTGTTCTTGTAGTTTTTTTTTTATTTTTTTGACGCTATAGATTATACGTAGTACGAGTATATGTATATATATATGATATGTTTGTAGATAGAGAGAGGTGTATGGAGGTAAAGGTGTATAGCCAGCTCTGGGCATATTAATGTGCTGCTTTAGCTTTAGCTTTTTTGAGAAATGGCTGCCAAGTTCTACGGAGAGTCAAAAGCAACCGGTAAAAAATACAGAAAACACAACAAAAAATCGATTAGTACGCTGGCAAATGTTCGGGCAAAAGGAAGTTAACGCTTCGAGAGCTGTTGAAATACAAATAACGTACGCTTTTTGATGACGCCAAACAAAATACAACAGAAACCAAAAAAACCAAAAAAGCAAAAAAAAACATATACAAATATAAAATAAACAGATACAAAGTGATAGAGAGAGAGACACAGCTACAAAAGATACACAGATACACAGATACAGATACTTTTAAACTGACAAACGTTTTGTGGTTTTTTTTTAATTCGAAAGAATTCCATTTTCAGTATTTGCCGAATTGAGATGCGCGCCGGTTGCCTTTTTTTTGAAACGCACTGTGAATTTATGTTTTAAAATACATTTTATGATTAATTATTGTAACTAAATATTGAGCATATAATATGCTAAATTGGTTAATTTAAACGTTTAATAAATAAAAACCTGTAGCATGGGCAATCGTTTGAGTGGTTTGTGGTGTAAAAAGACAACAACATTACAGATTAACAACGAAACGGGAAAACAACAATCCGAAATAGCCAATAATAATAGTAGCATTACAAATAACAATAAATCACAACGTCGCAGCAAATCAGGTGGTGGTGCTAATAGTACTGCTAATTCAGGTGGTTTTGGCACTACCTTTCGCTTTGGCAGCGCTCGACGTTTATCTTTAACAAGCTGCGTTTCCAAAGATAAAAAGACAGCGCCCAAATTAACAACAAACCAACAAAATTTAACAACAATTTCAACAATTGAACAACAATATCAGCAATTGACAAACAGTTCACAACAATACGAATCGCAAACTTTGCCCAAAACCAAAATAAACATGAAGGTTAAACCCCAACTGTCCACTGTCAAGGTGAGTCCAACCAAGACGAATCCATTAAAAATAAAAAAATTAAAAAAAATTAAAAAACCTTAGTTTCAATATCAAATTTGTGGCACAATTATTTATGGCATTTACAGCAAAATAAAAAAAAAAAACAAAAGGCGAATAACAACAATCCAAACAATTATGTCATTTGTTTTTATTTTATTTAAAGGGGGGAGAGGAAGGGAGAGAGAGGAGGGTTAACTCTCATCGTAATGCTAAAACAATAATCTTGTCTCTGGTTTTTTTTTTAATTTAAAAAAAAATGCTACAAGTTCAGGGACGGCGACAAACATTTTTTTATACTTTGTATTTTTTGCTGATTTTGATAAGGTCGTTCGGTTTTTTGTTTATGTTTTTTTTTATTTTTTTATAGGGTTTGGGGGAGTTTTGACTATGTCATTAGCATGTCATAAAACAGTAGGAAATATGATTTTGTTGTAGAATTTTTAATTCACACGAAAAGTTGTCATTCGAGTCGAATTGATATCAAGTGTGACGATTTTATGTTTATTATTTTATTTATTATTTTATTTTAATATTTTATTTATTATTTTGTGACAATTTATGTTTGTCAATAGTACTTAGAACTGTTATATAATAGCTTCGTTAATGACATACTTTAAAAGCTATTTTGTTATTGAGATCGTAGTAAACATGTTTATTATCTTTGATTTATGAATAAAGTAGAATAAATATTGAAAGCTGAATATTATAATAACTTTAGAATAAAGTAGGGATATATGGCAAATTTTATTCCAAGACTTATAGACAACACAACTTATGAGTCACATATAAAATTCACTTAATGTTTTAGAAGTAAAGTGAAAAAAGAAAAGAATAAATAAACAAATTACATCAGCTTGGCAAATGATGGAGAGAATAGTCTTTTTTTATTAATAATAATAAAAATAACAATTAGATTCAATAGCAAGCAATAAGAATAGAGAAAAAAATAATATATAAAATAATATAAAATAAAATAATATATATAAAATAATATAAAATATAGAAAATAATATAAAATATATAAAAAAAAATTGAATTGAAAATTAAATTTTCAATAGCAATCAAAAAGAATAGAGAAAATGAAAAATAAGAAAATAATTATTTAAAATAATATAAAATATATAAAATAATATAAAATAATATAAAATAAAATAAAATAATATAAAAAATCATATAAAATAATATAAAATATATAAAACTAAATTTTCAAATAAAAATAAATAAAATATATAAAATTAAATTTTCATTAGCAAACAATAAGAATAAAGAGAATAAGAAATATGAAAATAATATCAGTTTATTTAAAATAATATCAAATTTATAGAATTATATAAAATAATATCAAATATATAAAATAATATAAAATATATATAAAATTAAATTGCCAATAGAAAGCAATAAGAAAAGAGAGAATTTAAAGATCAAATATTATCAAATATTAAAATAATATAAAATATATAGCAAATAATGCAGAGAATAGGCTTTTTTTTTAATAAGCAAATACAATTTAATTTTTAATAAAAGAATTTAAATAACAATTTAAAAATCAACCATTTGTTTATTTAAAATAATATAAAATATATACAAGGTGGCGTATCGGAGAAATTTATTTAAAAAAAAAAGGTATTCTATTTAAAAAAGATATTTTAAAAAATATTTGCTTAAAGCCGATAAAATATTGAAATTATTTAGTTTTTTATATCTCAGAAACTTTATAGTAATTAAAGAGCAAAACGTTTACAATAAAAAAATATGAAAAAACACATTAATAAATGGAAAAATTAATTTATAATATTTGGGGATAAGAAAACCTAAAATTAAATGATTAACCAGAACACCACAAAACCTAATCAGTCTATTTATTTAATTTAATTATTTAATACTCTAAAAATCCTATAGAGAATTAAATAATATAATTTTATTATTAAACAAATCAAATCAAAATCAGTCCCTTTATTTAATTTATTTATTAAATTCTCTAAAAAGCCTATAAAATATTATTAAACAAATCAAATCAACTATAATTTATTTACGCCTTGTTAAACAATAAGCAGCATAATAAAAAATCACAAAACAAAAGTCAATAAATCAAAAAAAAAAAAATGAGAAACGAATTGTCTCAAATCTTATCAAAAATTTTCTACACGTAACCAAACAAGTTGAAAAACATTTCTGGAATGTCTTAAATGCAACGTCAAATGACCCAATTTTGAAATATATATAAACATATATATTGTATATAAAATAAATAAATCAGAAAAACGCGTGTTAAGCACGCTTCGCATATAAATCTTAAGAGCCCCCCAAAGGAAAGTGCATAAAAATCAATTACGCATGAAAATTCAACAAAAATTAAAAAAAATTCCGCCCAAGCCCAAGTTGATGATAATGATGTTTATATTGTTCTCAGTGTATTTTTTTTTTTTTTTTCATTTTCCCTTTTGATTTATAAGCCTTGGCCCTGCCCTCAAGCTAGGCCTATAAAACATGGCTTGGGAAACTTCAAATTCAGTTAGAGATACTTTTACAATAAATAAAAAAAAAACCGGCATGACTCAGCTTGCAAACCTTTTGGTCTTGATTGGCTGCATATTGTGCGACTCTTGATACATGATGATGAGTCAGAGAGTTAGAGCGAAAGTAGTAGACAGAGATACAAGATACAACATGCCAGATACAAGATACAAAAACGTAAGCGTACTTGTGCCTGTGTGTGATCAAAGCGCGTAATTGAAGACACATTTTAGAGCATGAATCAGCAATCAAAAGGAACTGGATTTGAATTTTTTATATTTATTTTATATATTTTTAAAGAGTTTTCTTTTTATATTTTTTTTTCTTTTTTTTGGGAGATTTAAGCGCACCATTTGTTAATGCTAATCATTAGCCAAAAAACTTGTTGCTAGCTGCTGACACATTTGTGACTAATTCTTGAAGGCGGATGCTACTGGCCTTTTGGCTCAAACTTGACAAAAAACGAAAGTATCTGACAGAAAAAAAAAAGATTTATTCAGAGAAATATGATAAATTGGCCCCGTCCGACTGGCATGCACATTTATTTCGCATTTTGGCAAATTGCATAACAAATTGTATAATAATTAATAATTATTGTTGATTATAAATAAATAAATACATACGCTTCCTATAACTCAATTAAAAGCGAGCGTTGAGAAAACGCATTGGCCACGCTAACAATTGACCTTCTGGGTTCAAGTAACTTTGCATATGTATCTCAAAGATACAAAGATACATAGATACATTGCGTGCGTGTGGGTGGCGCCGGTTCATGGCAGCAGCGCTGCCTTGTAATCGAAATAACCAGACGCATAAATATATACATTTTTCAAAGATATTTCTACTATTTTTTTTTTTTTGCATACTTTGGTATTTCCTGAAAACATTTTCTAAGAAAAAAAAAAAAAATAGATTTTCAACTTGCCCGAAAAACTGCGCATTGAAATGTTTAATAAACAAAACAAGTAATTAAAAACAAAACAAAAAAAAAAACAACAAGAATTTAAGCAAAACATCAAAATTGAACGCACGTGTACATTTCAATTTCAATTAAATTCAATTCGTTTCAATCATTGAAACCAAACAACCTGAGCCCATTGTCCATTTTTTTTTGTTTATTTGCTTTGCGTAAATAATATTGCTAAAAGATTGAAAAGCAAAAAACTAAACAAATGCAAAAAATAAACAATTGTTTGTATTAATGTCTGTCATTGTGTCTGTGTGTCTGTGGTTTCAAGTTTGCCGCAATTGAAATAACAACATCAAGTTTAATATTCATTTAAAATTAAAATTCAATAATACGCTCATAATATTTAAATTTTTAAATAACCAACAGACAGAATATTAAGTTAATTTTTGCTTTTATATAAATTTTAAAAATATGCAAAGAATGTTAATTATTTGGTTGAATAAATATTATTATTATAATTTTAAATATAATTGTAAAACTACTTTTAAGACAGCTTAATATAACTATACAAAAACCGAATTATCAGTTGATTATTTCAATATATTGCTTCAATCAATTTATTATTATCAGTTTATTATTTCAAATATAGTGCTTCAATTTGTATTTAAGAGAATTTTGTTCATATATATTTTGAAAACCAATTAAGTTGTTCATATTTATTTTGCTTATATAATTTTGTGGCATATAATAATTCGATTTTTATTAAATTTTGTGTGGTCTTAGAGTGCATAAAGAACAATAGAATTGTTTATTTTGGTTGAAATATATTGAAAAAAAGGTTTACAAGTTATTTCAAACTATTTGAAAAATTAAAAAAAATATTTTTTATGCAGTAAGAAATTTTTTTGTTAGTTATAAATTGACAATTTCATTTCGAATATTTAAAAAACATATTTAAAAATTAAAAAAAATATTTTTAATGCAGTAACTAATTTTAGGCAACTTTCGTTGTAAATTGACAATTTCATTTCGAATATTTAAAAAATATATATAAAAGTGTGCCATAGACAGTTAAAATATATAATAATTTGATCTAAATAAAATTGATTGAAAAATTTAATTAAATTAATTAATTCGAATATTTACAAAAAATATATATATAGTTGAGTTTTTTATGCAGTAACTAATTTTAGGCAGCTTAAATATATAATAATTTAATCCAAAAAAATTTGTTATTTTTAAAATACAAAAAAAAAAAACATCGATTTTTGGTTGAAAAATCTTAAATCACGAATAAATTAAAAAAATTGCAAAAAGTTTAAAAAAAAAGTTTTTTTTCACAAAAACTATATTTTCACCCGATTGTTTCTATGGCTCTTGTGCTATGATATAGTGAACTGATCCAGTTGGCTGCAAAATATATACTATATGCAGCTTTAAGCAACATCTATGCCAAGTTTCAGCTAGTTAACTCTTTAAAACAGATCGAAAACGAAACACTTGGCAATTAATACTATTATATTATTGCACAATATTATATATACATACATAAAATAGTACTTTATGGTATCTGAAACAAAGCCCCTATTAATCCCTGGCTGTATATTATATATATTATTATTATTATAGTATATTATACTATATGTTTGTTTCATTTTCGCGCCCCCTCTTTGTCAAATTGCAATGGAGCAAAAAAAAATAAATGCGCCAAAAAGTAAATAATCGTAAACTCAGAGCGATGAATATGGAACGCACTCTTTTATATAGAGAGTAGCTTTATAAACTCTCTCTCTCTCTCTCAATATATCTCTCTTCTCTCATATTCTCATATTCTCACACTCTTTCTCTCTATAAGTCGCTTGCGCTGTCGGTTTGAAACTGACATGAGAAACTCAATTGGTTTAGTCTTGTGTCGAACACGCAACGGTTTAGTTCAGAGAGCGCTGCTATCGAAGACAACGACAAAATAAATAAAAATCAAAAATATATTATATATATATAAATAAATTAAGATAAAAGGCATTGAATAAAATTGTGAAATTTAAAGAATGCTTAAATAAATAAAACACAAAGAAATTGTAAAGTGCGTAAAATTCAAGAAAATATATTTCAATTTCATTGAACGTCATAAATAAAAGGCGACAAAACTAAAAATATATATACTATATACAAAATTTCTAGTTAAATCTCGTGTTTTTGTTGTTGTCGTAACATTTGGGACGTGCACAAAAAAAAATTAAAAATGTGTTAATGAAATTTTAAAAAGAAAAAAATATATGTATAAGATTTAGTTTTGTGATAAACTTAACTAGTGCAAAATCAAATGTGCATAAATTAACATTAATCAAAGCTAAACCTGTTCAAAAAAAAAAAAAACAAAATTAAAACAAGCTTGGAAAATTGCGTAGGTTGTGCAGAAACAACAAAAAAACGAATGCGTATCAATATAAAAAAAAATAAAAATAAAATAAAAAAACTAAACTCAAGAAACGCGTTTATTGACTAACCCAAAGACACACAAAGACCCGAGAGACGAGAGGCAGACAGCGGAGTGCGGGGGGTTATTACAACAAACGGTTAACGCCTTTTTGGCCAAACGGAAATTCATTAGCCAGTTTTTTTTTTTCTTTATTTTTTTAAATGCAATGTCTCGTTGCTTCGATGACTTGGCAATGCAAACGGAAGTGTGGAAAAACACACGTGGGTTGTACTATGTACACGGGGCGCACACATTGTGTGGGCTCTCTGACAAATGTGAACTTGTTTCAACGCCCAGCACTTGGACAAAAATGTTGTAAAAAGTCAAGGCTTTAAAAAGTGATAAATTAGAGATGGGAAATAGAGATCTATAGCTTTCCCAAGATTTTTAAATTTTTCTAAATAAATTCTTTGGTTTAGGGATCAAAAATTAAGTCAGGGCTTGGAAAAATGTTGTAAAAAGTCAAGGTTTTAAAAAGTGATAAATTAGAGATGTGAAATAGAGATATTTATTTTTTATTTATTTATTTTATTTATTAATAACGATATTATATTAGAAAAATATTTTGATGATAAATATTCAATAAATAGATACTTTGGTACATAGATAAAAAATAAAGTCAAGGCTTGGAAAAAATGTTGTAAAAAGTCAGGGCTTAAAAAAGTGATAAATTAGAGATGTAAAATATAGTTCATAATATCGATTTTGTAGTAAAAAAAAATTTCACGCCAAAATTCCTAAATATTTCTAAATAGATTTTTTGGTATATGGATAAAAAATTAAGTCCAGGCTTCAGCGCGATATATTGGCTATGAAAATAATAAATTTATGTATCGATATTATCGATAATTTAAAGGAAAAATATTTTGCTAACCAGATACAAAATAGGCTTTAAAAAAATTCCAAGATATCTGTTTTGATATTTAAATAAAAGCAACAAATTCTAGTTTGTATATTAGAAATAAAAAAAAATTTATCAGCCAGCTAGATTTGAACAATTTCACAATTTAAAAAGGTTTATCGATATTATCGATATTTAATAGAAAAATATCTAAAAAACTTCATATGCAATTGTTTGCCATATATTTTTGTCAGTTAAAAGAAAAACATTAAATTCAATATGAGAAAAATTAAATATATCGCTAATAAAGCTGACAATTGACATCTCTATGTTATATGTCATAATAAGCTACTTAAAAGCATTGTATCTGTTAGATACATTTGTCAATGCAGAACGCACAAAAGCCGCCACAGATAAAAAAAAAAAAACCAGTTCTTCTGGCATCTTTGTAAGCCTTTCTTACTGTCCGATTGTAGAATTGTACGCTTGTCTTTCTTATTGTATTATATATTGTATTCTTATTCAGATTCTTTCTTTTTTTTTTTGTATTTTGTGCGTATTTTTGTTTAACCGTTGCCGTTTTGTATTTGTTGTTTCTGCGTAGCCGCGTCTTTATTTTCTTTACTTTTTCTTTTGGTGCTTTGCGCACATTTTTATGGTCGAAATAAAAACCAGATGTGCCTCTTTAATTGTTTATAACAATACGATTTTTCGAGGCGTGTATTATTATTGATTTCGGGGAAAAACTGCGAGCTAATTGTTGCGCTTGTAATTAATGCAAATGAATTATGTTTTTAGCAAAAGAACAAACAAAAAAAACAAACGCAAAAATGCCAACGAACCAATACAAAATTGTTAAAAGTGAATGAAAAACAAAAAAGATTAAATAACAATAAACAGACAAAGATACAGTGAACCTGCGCCAGAGTTGCCAGCTTCAGTTAAGCAGCAAATTAAGTAAACATGGTTGTCACCACAACGCGAAGTCCACTGTTGGCCCAAACGCAACCAAAAAATGCCACAAATAACGTAAATCATACGGCTGCAATGCGTTCCCGTTTAATATTTCCAAGGCAACATTATCAGGTAAAGTTTCCTACCCCATATCTATATAGAAAATGTTCTCTAAGTGAATTAAGACATTACTTAGCGCCAAGGGGTTAAATGTGTGTGTGCGTGTGTGTGTTGTCTGTCTGTGTAGCTTGAAGAAACGGCGTTCATTAACCCCGAGGCGCCGCTACAAATGACCAAAGACCCCAGACGACGACATCGCCTAATGGTTTCAGTGCCTCTCTTTCTACCTCTCTATTTATCTCCCTCTCTCTCTTTTATTCAACTCAATTCTATTAGTGTGAGAGAAAGGCATAGAGCACTCCTAAATATTATTTATGATATTATTATTATTATTATGAAGTCCAATTGTGTGCGTGTCCGTGCGTCCGACGTGTTGACCCTTGGCCAGACAATGAATGCAGACGACACAACAACACGTACTTCATTTAATATAATTACAAACATTATTGTTGCATAGGGAACTTCTGAATACGAATGTGCAACAGGGACTATGTTGCAACAAGTCCTACTGGGTGTACTTTGCGAATTTAAGACTTTCTGTTCAGCTATAACTTTGTCAAAACTGCATCGATTTTTATTTGGAATGTCTTTTTGATCAGGGTTTGTTTTCTGGATAAATTTCGCATTTAAATATAAATAAAGAAAAAAAAATTTTTTTTTTTTTCTTATCAAAATTTAAAAAAAATGCTGAAAATTTTTAAATTATATTTTTTATCGATTACTACCTTTAAAATTAGTATAAATTGCTGAACCAAAACTTTTTAAGAGTGATATTTTAATTGTTATGCCAAAAATACAATAAAAAATTAACTTGCAAAATTCACAATTCTATAGAATATAATAAAATATAGAATATACATATGTATATAATATAATATGATCTACCCAGAGTTCTAACTCTAATAACTTTAACAAAATTAAGCCGATTTTCAAGTAGAATATAGTTTTGTTCATTCTTTTTAATGTAAATTAATAACTATTAAAAATAAATATTTAAGAACATTTTTGAAAATGTAGACTAAAATAAAAAAATAAATAGCAAAAGTGCAAGCAACAAAATAGCAAAAAAAAAGACAAAAAAAAACAAAAAAAAAGATTGCAAATTAATTTTTTTTGCTATTTTTTTTTTATTTTTAAACTAACTTAAAAATTAAAAAAATAACAATTTTATTTTGTTTATATTTTGCAATTGGGTTAATAAGGTCATTGTGTTTTTTAATAAATGTTCATTTTAATAAAAATTCTTCTCCTACTTTTATTTTTAGCAAATTTTATGTTATAGGCTAAAATAGAATAATGAAAAATAGAAATTAAACAAAAAAAATGAAAAAAATGGTAAAAAATTTTTTTTACAATTTTAAATAAAAAAAATTTAAAAAAAACCTTATATTTTGCAATTGGTATAATTGGGCCGTTGTGATTAATTTTCAATAAATGTTTATTTTGTTAAAATTAATTCTTCTACTTTTATTTTTAGCAAATTGTATTTTTTCGATTTTTTTTCTTGTTTTTTTCTTTTTGCTATTTTTTAGTATTTAATTTCTATTTTTCTATTTTAGCTCACCAAATTTTTCTATTTTTAATTTTTTTTTTAAATTTTTTATTGTGCTATTTTAGCCTATAACCTTTTCGTAAATTTAAAAAAAAATTAAATTCTCCAATATTAACTTTTAATAGATTGGAAGCTGCAAAATTAGTGTAACAAACTATTAAAATGTATAATAAGGCAAGTTTTAACCGCAAATTAAAACGAATTTAGATTTTTCATTATTTTGAGTTCAAATTATTATGAAGGTTAGAATTTATACTCATATATAAAATGCATTTAATGCAGCACCACATAAAAGAATTTTAAGTGTTGTGCATTGCATTTTAATAACTTTTTGTGAGGCGCGTGTATTGAAAACTGAAATAATTTATAGAATATAAAAATAAATTAGGCAATTCTTGTTTTGGTTTATTCGAACACACGCTTCTAGAAATTTTGTTTTATTTAAAAAAAATTTAGTCGTTGATTAACATATCAGATAGAGCGTGGTCGTATTTATATTGCAAATGCAAATTTTCGGTATAAAATCGATTAAACTAGCCGGGCATATAAATCTTGTACGTTATTTGTTTATAATCAATTTCAGGTGGGGTTTTTTTTTGTTTTTGCTTCTTTTTTGTTTATTGCCTTTTGAGATAAATGCGTCAACTGCAGCTGTCTTCTATTATGTTTTTTTTTTGTTTTTTGAAAGCAGCTCTCCAAAATAGAGATATTAAGCAGTAACACATTATTTTTGGGATAAAACCATCTGCTAATTTGCACTCTTGATCTGGTTCAATTATGCACATATATATATATATAAACCTCCTGCCTCCTTAAGCAATTTAGGAATTTCTGTATTTTATTTTTTTTGCGATCTCTGTTCTCTATGCTCAACTATTTCTGTGCTGTGGTTCTTTTATGCGACGCCTTATAAACCATATACTATATATACTATATAGAGTATAGTTGTATATACATTATTTGATTTCCAGAACGTGCCTCTTGGCCTGCCCCACTGACGGCGCCGCCGTTGACGTCAATGGGCAGCGGGCGTCGCGGTCGCGTCTCTTGTCTGTGTCGAGCAGGAGGGAATTTTTATTTTTATTTTTTTTTATTTTTAATTTTTTTTTTTATTTCATTGGGTGCGTCTTCTCTGGATAATGTGTGTGTGCGTGTGTGTGAGAGAGAGTGTGGGGGAACCAGTTGTTG
This sequence comes from Hirtodrosophila alboralis, assembly GCA_035043045.1. NCBI lineage: Eukaryota > Metazoa > Arthropoda > Insecta > Diptera > Drosophilidae > Hirtodrosophila > Hirtodrosophila alboralis. The sequence goes on along the minus strand of JAWNNH010000263.1, from coordinate 610,387 downwards.
CAGAAGTCGCTATTTGAGGAATTGTTCTTGTATTTAGCCTTGATGCTAAAATTAAGTTACGACATTTAAAAGTTTCAATTAGGGAGATGTTTTTAAGAAAATAAATAAATAAATAAAAAATAATAATAATAATAATAAATAATAATATAAAATAAGGGTTTTTTAACGGGAAAATTAAAGATTTTAATTTTGGTATAATATAAGTGTAAAAAAAAATATTTTATTTGGAATTCTTTGCTCTAAAAGTGAAGAAATGAGTAGAAAGGTTTTTAAGTAAGATTTCACAGGATTTCTACTGGGTCGTCTTAAGGGTTTTGGTACACTGGGCATTGGGCCAGGGCACAATGGGTCAGGGAGTCCGAGGGAGCAGGGCGTCCGAGGAGCCAGAAGCTCTCGGGGCCTCAATTGGCATGGCTCCGCGTATTAAATAAATTTTGTAGTGTAGCGTGGCCCCGCTTGTGAAATTAGCCAGGCGCCCGCGAAAACCTTAAAACGGCCCTGGGTTTATTATATGAAAAAGTGCATTTCAATTTGATCTACCTTAGATGAACGTTTAAAGAAAACTTAATTACATTTTATATTTATTTAATTTATGGTATACAAACAAGCTCTTCAATAAATAAAGAACAATAAAACACAGTTTATTTCTTTCTTTATAATAACTCGCTCAAATGAACTTCTACTGAACGATTTATTGTAAAAACTTAATATTTAAATTCCACTTCAAAAAACCCCCGCAAAATGTGAAAGTCAACTCTAATCTAATATCCAAAACATTTACTAAGCTAATCTAAATACACAAGCAAAGTTTAACATAATTTAGGCAGATAAAACTGTTTAGTCCAGTATATTTAACAACTATCTCAAAAAAACTGGGCAATAATTTATGAATGAAATCAATTAAGATAAATTCGCTCAAAAAAAAACAAAAAACTGGCTGTCAAACCGGAATGTTTAATACATAACAGAGAACGAGTCTTTAAACTAAATGACAGCACATTTTAATTAAAAGCGTCATTCAAAATTGCAACAGCTGTAAAACAAAAAAAAAACAGCAAAATAAAAACAAAAAGTAAATTAAAAGTGTAAACATTCAAATTGCAGCTGAAGTTTTTTGAATTTGCAGAAAAAAAAAGCTACAAAAAATATCATGCAGGGAGACAGAGGGAGAGCGCGTGAGAGAGCGTGAGCGAGCGCACAACAATAACAAGAGCAACAAGTTTAAGCAAAACTCATAAAAAGCTTCGCCCTGTGCCAGCAAACAGTGTTGTAAAGCGACGCATCAGCAAAAGCACTAAAAAATGCATGCAAGCAGTCTATTGTTGTTGTTGTTATTGTAATGCTGCTGCTGCTTGTTGTTGTTTTCATACGGGCACGCTGCCAAAGCGCACAGCAGAAAAACACAAACAAGTTTAAACGCGCGCGCGCTCGCTCTCGCTCTTGCCCTCACTCTCTCTTGCCCTCACTCTCTCTTCCTCGCTCTCTCTTCTGCTCACTGCGGCCGCCGCTGCTTTGTGCTTTTCATTCAGTTTTCGTTTCAGTTGTGTTCGTTGCTTCCGCGCGTGCAAAAGCTAAAAATTGAGAAAAAGCGTGCAGCATAAACAACAAAAAAAAGAAAAGAAAAAAAGCAAGCCCGAAAAAAAACGCACGCGATTTTCTAGCGGCTTTTCAAACAAGACGCGCGATCTCTTTTTATTTTGTATATAAAACTGTGCGTACTTTTAAAGAAATTAATTATTAATATGTGCACAAAATTAGCAAATAATAAACAAAAACAAGCATCATAAATATATATTTAAAAAAAAGAGGTAAATAAAAAGAACTTCTAGAAAGAGCGAAAAAGCCATTAAAAATGCCTTTTTGTTATTGTTGTTGTTGTTTATATTAACGTGTTGGCGTTGTTGTTGTTATTGTTGTTCGTTTTTTTTTTGTTTAGATTGATCGCTTGACGTTGTCTCTGATTAGCTTTTGTATAGGAAATGTGCTTGGCAATAGCAAAAACTACAAATGTATCTCGCAGATACATTTTGCCCTGCCTCCTCCTCTTTCTCTCGTTGTCATGCTCGATTGCTTCGATTATGCTTTGATTGCACACACACACACACAGCAAGCCATTAAATTTATATACTATTTGGCACTTTTACCTTTTGTTGTTGCATGTGCCCCCAGATTTTACAACTCAGACCTAGACCCCAACCCCTAAAACTAAACTGTTTAACCGGTTTTTATTTATATTTTTATTTCTTTTTCTATTTATATTTTTTTTGTATTTTTTAAAATTACCGCACACGCTTGGCAACTGTTTAATGTTTGCTGTGAAATTTGTTGTTCCATTTTTATTTTTATTTTATTTATTTATGGCTTATCTTTTGGCCGCTCTTATCAAAGCACACATACACACACACACACACACACACACACACACACACACACACACATACACACAAATGTATCTATTGAATACTGCAGTTGTTTACTGCAAAAACCTGACCCCAATTGGCGCCAAAATGTAACACAAAATACGCGACTTGTGTCAAGGGCTAAGTGCGTCATTGTGCTAAGGGTTGCAATAATAGTTCAACCCCTTCGGGAGGTTTAAATACAGGTTAGAATATATAGTATGTCAATATTATCAATGCAGCAGATCAATTTGCGACCGGAAAAACATTGAATGAGCTAGGGAACTTTGAATAATTGCAAAATTGTTATAATATATATATAATAGGATAATATTGCGTATAATTTCTCTGTTTGCATTTTTTAATAACATATTAGTTGTGTTTTTTATGGGTTTCAAATTTGGTCACACTTAAAAAGAATTTGACTTTTAGGAACAACAGGAAAATTAAGGGAAAGGTTTGAAAAAACCTCCTGAAAATTTGATTTATGATCAGAAAAGAAAGAAATTTTTGCGACATATCGATGTCAATTGAACTGAGTATCTAATCTGGCAAGATTTGGAATAAATAGCCTGATATGTAATTTAGAAGCAATTTACAAATTTTACCCGCTTGGGGATCGTTTAGGCATTAAATTTGTAGTACAGTGCATAAGGGACTCACAGGAGAAATTTTAAATTAAATTTAAAAATAGAAAGAATTGTACAAGAAAGATATTTTTCCGGCTAGGAAATCGATTAAAATTTAAATTTGTTATACAGAGCATACGGAAGTCACAGGATAAAATTTAAAATAAATTCGGTAAGGGAAAGAATTGTGAAAGAAAGATATTTTTAACGGGTAGAGGATCAATTAGGCTTTAAATTTGTTGTAAACAGCAAAACGAGACTCACAGGAGAAATTTTAAAATAAAATCTGAAATGGGAAAAATTGTACAAGAAATATATTTTTTCCGGCTCAAGAATCGATAAGGATTAAAATTTGTTGTACAAAACTTAGGCGACTAACAAAAGAAAATTTTAAATTAAATATATTTTGCATGGCTTGAGGATTGATAAGGCGTTAAATTAGTTGTAAACAGAATACGAGACTCACAGGAAAATATTTAAAATAAATTCTTAAAAGGGAAGAATTGTGAAAGAAAGATATTTTTCACAGCTTGGGAAACGATTAGAGCATATGAGAGTAACAGGAAAAAAATTTTTAAAAAAATCTGAACAGGAAAGAATTGTAAAAGAAAGAAATTTTTCCCGGACGGGTAAGATTGAAATTGAATTTTATATATCATACTTGTTTCCAAAAAAAGCAAAATCTAATCGACCAAGTTCAGGGAACTTTCAATAGCTTTAAAATATGCCAGAAAAGGTAATTAATTTAAATAGAACAAAGCTAAATTCTAGGCAAACAAAGCTTGCAATAATCATAATTGTCAAAAAAATGATAAAATAATTTACAAACCATTTAAAATTAATATATGCCCCAACCACAAGCCAAACCCAAACATCTGCTTATTTTAATTGAGGGTTTTTTATTTTTTTAATATTTTATTTTATTTTTTTTTGTATTTTTGGCACAACCCCCACGCACAGTCTGCTGCTGCTAAATGCAACGTCAAATTGCGAATGCAATTTCAAAATTAATCTACAGCTAATGAGACAAATTTAGATGGCACTTGTGTGCAACTAATTGGCAAAAGATACAAGATACAATATGCAGCTGTTTGTTGTAGTTGCACTTGGGTTTTATTTGTTCTAAAGAAATGACAATGGCATTGACCTTGAACCTCAACACATTACAGTTTTGTTGCATTGGCTACGCGGCGTATGAGCAACCGCAATGTTTTCACACTTTTCATCATTTTTACAGTATTTTCATGCATTATTTTCTGTTTTTTTTTGTTGTACAAATTTGCATTATTTATATAGAAAATTGTCTAGCTGCATTTTATTGTTGTTATTAGGCCCTGTGCCTGGAGCCAGAACGGAAATGCTTATGTATACGATGTCATATTATTTTTTAATTTTATTTTCATTTTTTGTTATTGCACTTACCTGCAAAAAGTGCCACCTGGCATAAAGGTGGGCTTAAATGTAATCGTTGCCTTAGGTAGAAAATTTTAAAATTCAATTACTGGAATATATATTGTAAGGTGTTTTACAGTGCCCTCAAAGCGTTCTTGATAGCTGCAAATTAAACGATAATGATATAGATAGATTATCAAATAGTAATTGCTTTTATAATAGCTATAATAATATAGTTGTCTAATCTTAATAAAAAAAACTTTGCTCAGATTGGCTTTGCCAGCCTTTGGCTAAAAGCTAATTCAACCAGTTGAGTTAACTATAATAAAAAATCCATTTAAATAATTGGTTTGTCTATACATAAACTCAATTTTCAATCAAATTGCCTATTCTTATAATTCTCATTCTATTTTAAATATTGAGTTTTTTTTGTTGTAAAACTAGTTTTATATTTTAATACACAAAAGCCTACAAAAGTATGTCTAACTAATTTCATTAGCATAGCTTTGGTAAAAGTTTGGTTACAACATTTAAATAAACAAAATTATCGCTTTAGTTATACTTAATTAAAGGCATATTATAAATTATTACAAGCTGGGAAAAATTTAAATAGGCAATTTTATATTTTCCACAATTTTATTTATTTATTTTTAATATTTTATATATTTTTATCCCCAAGCTTTTTTGACCTATTTTTTTTTCATTTATTATTTTCCAGTTTCTGAAATTTTATTTATTTATTTTTAATATTTTATATTTATATATTTTTCCCCTTTTTTGACCTATTTATTTGTTTCCATTTATTGTTTCCCAGCTTCTGAAAAATTTCTCTTCTATTTTTATTTTCATTTTTATTTTTTTCTATTTTTATATTATTTGTTGCTTTATAGATTTCACTTTCATAGCTCAGCTTTAATTTACACTTTGTTTATTTCACAATTTTATTATTTATTTATTTATTTTTTTTTCTACGTACGCCTACATTTTTGAGACAGTGTCAACACCAGCCCACACAATTGGATAGCCTAGACTTAGGTTGAATCTTAATCGAACTGCAACTGTTTTTTTTTTTAATGCTCTGTTCTTCAAGGGAAAAATGAGTGTATTAGTTTTGTGTAATGTGTGTCTATCTAGCAATTAAATTGGTTTTTAATTTACTAGAGAATTCTTTTTTGTTGTTTTTTCTTTGCCTTCATTTCATTTCATTTTCATTTTCAACTTCTATCAAATCGTTTGAATTCGTTATTTTAAACTGTTCTGAATTCCGAAATAAATTTAAGAGTTGTTCTTAGTAAAATACACAAAACATAAATAAATACTTAGGTCATCTTTATGTTGCTTTGAATTTAAAATTCCAAGCTGTTCTGAATACCGAAAATATTTTACAGATGTTCTTAGTAAAATATACAAAATAAAATTAAATACTTTACATAAAAATGTGTTTTTTTTTTTTTTTTGTTTTTTTGTAAATTTTTTCCGCTTTCAAATGTTATTTTGCAGTATTAATAATTTTTTTTTTGAAGCTGTATTATTAAGTAGAAAAGAGCTGTATTCTTTATAAGCACTAAATTATTATTACACCTTTTGTAAATCCTAATTATTAACATTTAAGTGAATAAACTTAAATTGAATTAAATACGTAAGTCATTAGCAATCCTACTTTATTATTTATTGAGGCTTTTTCTTAGCTGTTCTCTTAGGAGCTCTCAAGAGTTCTAAGAACAGAGTATTTGCTAAGTTGTCTATACAAAATTTCTATTAATATTTTAACATTTTATTTATTCCGCACTTGTGCAACCCACGCTTATTATATAAAGATGGTAATACTTATATTTCTCCCTCTGCTATTCGATTTTAAATTAGCATCTGTTAATAGAAAAGAGAATAAAATAAACTTGCCTTATAAATTTGGCTTTTGAAACAAACAAAAGTTTGTCAGGCAGCCCGCTGTCTAATTAAACAATAATAAAACGCAAATAAAACATTAAAACATTTTATGGCTCTCCCACTGTGTCCGTGCTATCTGCAACACACAAAAAAATAATTGTCACGAATACATTAAAAATCACTCAACCGTTGTCTCGTGTGCCAAATTTTTGTGTTGTTTTTATTTTTTATTTTTTTTATTTAATTTCTTTTTTATTTGTGCAAAAAATGCGGCTTCATAGCAAACAGTTTGCCGCCCCTCACCCTATCTGCATTGTACATTTAAATCGCATAAAAAGCACATAAAAAACAGTTTTTTATTCACATTAAACAAAAGCCAGTTTCGGTTCTTAAAATATTTTTTTGTGTTATAGAATTTTTTTAATAGAATTCCTAACACAAATTGAAATAAAAGCCTTGTAATACTTAATGAATTTAATATTTTATGTAAGTTTTTTTTTTTTTTGATTTTAAAAGAGTTGAAATTATGCAAATTTTGTATTAGGTTTTAAGTATCTTGAGCAACTTTTAAGCTAAAGATATTTGAGCTTTTGATGCTTAAAATCACAATAGATTTGTATCTTTAATCGTTAAACGCATTTAACAAATATATAATTTCATTAATTTTGCCATTATAAATTAATAAAGATATCGTAGATTAAATTTATGCAAAATGCTTATAACTCAAAGCGACAGATTTTTTATTTAGCTGATTTGTCAAATGAAGCTGCGAACAAAAACAAACAAAAAAAAAAAACAACAAATTGGTTATAAATGTAGAAAAACAATAATAATAATGCGGATAATACCGGTAGCCAAGGTGGCCCTGGGGGGGAATTGTTTTAAAAAAAATAAAATAAAGATTAATAACTACCAACAAAAGCTGTAAAACTGTCAACAAAGCTGAGCATGCAAATTAGTCAAAGAGATTTTTATTGAATTTTAAAAACTTTTACAAAACAAACATTTTAATGCTATTAAGAAATATTTATATATTTATTAAAATTCATGTTTGTTTGCTGTACCATAAATTCTAGGAAATGCAAAAGGAATTTATTAAAAAAAATGTATTTAAGAATGTTTATTGAATGATTGAAGTCAAGTTGTTAATTGAGTTGGTTTTTTGTTGGTTTTTGGTTGGTGTCTGCATTGTTGCTGGCAGTCAAAACAAACAATTAAATGAGCATAAAAATACCAAGAAAACCTTAAGAAAGAACAAAATTTATAATATAAAAAAAAAACAGAAATATGTCACGTGTGTGTGTGTGTGAGAGGGCAAAAGTTCAAAAAACTTTTCATTAGTTTAGCATGCAAAGTGCGCCAAAATAAAAAAATAAGGTAAATAAAATAGGTAGGCAGGCAAATGCACGACGTGTAAATGCCCTGTAAATGGGCTTAAATTGTGGTTAAAAATAGGTTGTTAATTCGTCTTGCCAGCAATATAATTAACCATAATTTTTGGAGTAAAAAGACAGCATATGAAAGTAGGCCTAAATCAAAAATTTAAACTGTGTTCTTTAAACTGAGTTTGTTATCATTTTTTTAGGGAAAAATTTAAATTAAAAATGCGTAAAATCGCCAGATGCTCAGAGAGGTATAAAACATGTCAATATTGCTGTGATAAAATCTATATATATGTATATATATATATATACATTATAAGGTCATTTAAATATATGTCTTTTTCAATCTTTGACATACAATTAAAGATTGTATTCTATTTGCTATAAATAACGCAAAAATTATATATATTATGATGATTTCACATATTCCTAGATCCTCTTGTCTCAGATCTATATAGAAGTACTATAAATCGACTTAAATATATACATATATAGACCAGATGTATAAACTTAAATCCAATGTCAATAAATCAGAAAAATACTTTAATTTATAAAGTCAAAGATAGAGTATAAACATACTAAATCAAAGAGTACAAAAATCAACTTTATATCAACATTAAAACCCTCCTTCACCTGTTACAAACCTAATAAACAACTAAACCCATATTTCTGATTAATACAGGGTATATAAAGTCCACAAAACAAAGGTCGTTTAATTAGGCGCCGGTGTAGCGACATTGGACAAAGTGAAGTTTTTTTTTTTTATATGATAGTTGCGTCCTGGAGGCGCCTCAAAAAGCTGACTATGAGCAAATCGCGTGTCATAGTACAACCAATGTGCCGCGCCCAGCACACTAGCATATGTGTGTGGGTGAGTTTGTTAAAAATGGAGCGCGCGTGGCATGCCACAAACCAAAAAAATAAAAAACAAAAATCGGCAACAAACTGACGTTGCGACCGCCCGTCGTCATTGTCCTCGTCGCAGTAGCACAAAATCCGGCTAAAATCAATAAAAACAAAAAAAAGCGCAAACACTTAAGCCATGCTCAGACGGCCACAAAACTTTTATAGTATCAAAAAAACAAGCAGAACACCCTCAATAATGTGAATCACAGCATACACAACTTTAAAAGATATATATAATGAATCAAAAGGCGAAACGAATTCTTTACCAGGAACTGGCGCGCAAATTGAAATTCGATTCGGACAGCTCTCCTAAATAGGCACTTGAACTGAATATGCCCCAAAGCAAAATAAACAAATATTTATATTATTGTATAAAATGCGCTTAATTCAAGTAGCGCTGAATTCAAGAAGAATTCATTTAAATAATAAAAAACATCAAAATTTGATTAGTCAACAAGGCAAACTGTTTGTTAAAGTGTCAATGCTCAAACTAAGGCTTTAAACTTATAATCTAATTATATATTTATATCAAAGGAACAATTTCTCTTTAACCAAATCGCTGCTTAAGCAATTAAATATCCTTCATTTGCCAAAAATACATCATTATTAGCTTAAAACATTGCCTAATTCAACTATTAATAAATTAAATTCCCTTTTTATCAAACAACAATTTAAACAACTTTTCTTAGCCAACAATAAATTGAAATTCAAACAAATTTTGTTACTATTTGTAAAGCATGTAATTTATTACATTGATTGTGAACATTCTATCGCTCTATATACACATGAAATATATATATTTAAAATTTATAACAAAAATCGAGCGTTAAATTGTGTAAACAACATTTGTTTATTGCAGCAGCGTAAATAATACTAAATAAAAATAATTAAAAAGTTCATAAACCAAAAAAAAAGGTTGTGCACATATCAACATATCACAAAAAACTTCAGAAGGAACATACACACATAAATAGATAAATAGTTAAGACAGATACAAACATACAAATATATATATAGTTATAGTAGTAAGAACGCGCGTGGCAAGTACAAAAGATCCAAGTACATATATATAGGGAATATATAGAAATACTAATATATATATATCACACACACACACAACTCTAACACACACACACACACAGATATACGGCCTATGCTTTAATTTTGCGTCCCAGTTTGGTAATCGCATATTTGTTGACATCTCGTCCTGCAGCGCCCGCTGCAACGCCATGGGAATTATTATGATGTGCTTTGTGCTTGCCACCAGCAATGCCATTGCTCTTGGAGCGTGTTTCAAATAAAACATCCGAATCGGTTTCCGATTCGGTTAGCGAAGTGTTGCGAGAATCTAAAAAGAAAAAAATATTAGTTATGTTGTTTGTTTGCCAAAGTTACTCACAATTGGCCGCCTCCTCATCCTGCGTGCCTATAAGCGCATATTTTTGCACCTTTTGACGCATGCGCGGCTTCTTGCTTTGGCGGCAGGCGCACGCAATGCCCCAAAAGATGCCCGAGAGCAGCAGACAGCTGGCAATAACAGCAACAAACACATACAAAATGGACCAATCTGTAAAATTATAAAAACTATAAATATTTAGCCTTTTATATGCCTCAATTGTAACTACCGCAATTGGCCTCATCGCTGCCATAGAAATAACTCGCCGATGGCATCCAAAATGCTTCACAAATGCATGCTCTTGTCGTGGGATTACATCTGCCATGTCCAGAGCAATTATTTTGGCACACTGTTGTGCGTATATCCACATAAAGTGCGCCCAATATTGAGGCATCT